>VWZV01015802.1:99663-150843 GCA_013397155.1 Irena cyanogastra | reverse complement strand
GGAAAATTTGTAAAAAAATCAGTACCTTTGATAATTTGATGCTTAAATGCTGAACGAATTTTTACTTCTAATTGAAGTGAACATTGGGAGATTGATTTCCTTGCAGAGTTCTTAAAAAGCTTGGGAGAAGCTTTTTAAGCTTTTTTTTTTTAAAAAGCTTGGGAGAAAAAAAACCTTCTTTAGCAGGGAAGTCAATATCAGTTTAACCAATAGCTAAAAATTGCTTTTAACCTTCCAAGTAGCTTTTTATTCCTTCAGTTATCAGATTCATTTAATTGCCAGGTGTTTCCTCTTCCCTTTTTTACCAGTCCCTGATATTTCACTAAGTATTCTTGGGTGTTTTGTCAGAATCTCAAGTGAGGATGTTTTTGCAGAGGGGGTTGTGCGGAGGTGGTTCTGCAAGGATATAATTCTAACAGAAGTTAGACTACTTAGTGTCTTATGTGGCAAACTTTGGAGTGCTTTTGTGATAGTGGGAAGGAAGCAATTTTCAAGTAACTTTTCTTCAGAATCAGCTTGTCATCAGTTGTTTTGATTGAGATGTAGGGTGGCTGTCAGACAGTGATCTGTACCAAAACTTGCATTTAGCTACAGAGAGGCTGTGGCATCTCTGAGAAACTTAGGCAAATGCATTTTACCACCCTGGAATTCTGTAGTTTTGCTTCATATCTTAGAGCCAAACTTCTGTCACTTTTGTCCCTAAGAATGTTTAAGCAAGTGTGTGACTAAGAGATGTAATCCAGGACTGACACATGTCACCTACCCAGAGTTCTGCAAGGCCTTCAGCACAGTCCCATGTGACATTGACGTCTCCAAACTGGAGACACCTGGGTTGGAAGGGTATAGGATTCAGTGGAGGAAGAGTTGGCTGGGTGGCTGCCAGAGAGTTGTGGTCAGTGGTCAATGGTTCCATGTCCAGCTGGAGGCTGGTGGTGAGTGGTCTCCCTCAGGGTTGTGTCCTGGGGCTGGGGGTCTTCAATACCTTCATAAGTGACATGGGCAGGGAGAGCAGCTGACACCAAGCTGAAGGTGCTGGTGACACACCTGAAAGACTTTGAATAAAAACATGGATTACTCTTAAATGTGTTTGGATTTATTACACTTACCAAGTATGACTTGCTTCTGATCTAATGAACAAATTAGAGCAAATCAGGTTAATGCAGTCCACATACAGATACTCTGTCTTAAGAAGGTTTTGATTTCTGTCTATATCAACTTAATATTGCAGTGAATGTGAAAGGACAAACTGAGTAATGCTAGGGAGATATCACAGATGTAATCACTGCCTTTTAAATGTAGGGCTATACAGAAAAGAATAAGATGGTGTCATCCTTCTCGTAGGAAAGCAACTCTGAAGATTTTTTGGGAGCATATCCTTTCCCTGTTTAAAATGACTTTCTTATAGGAAGAGTGCCACTACCTCATTCTTCAGTAGCTTTGACCATTTGGTCAAGTCTGTATCCTTCTGTAAAAACTGGGCTGCTGTGTTCTTGGTTATACCTCGTCCTGTATTCTGCGGTTTGATGTCTAGGAGGAGCACAGAAGATTCACCCCAACAGAAATAACATAAAGGAAGTATTTAAAGAAGTGACTTTGACTGCAGGATACAAAGACTCCTGTAAAGTGTAATACTAAGTCATCCTGCATCTGTGTATATTTCTTTACAAAGCCCTTTTCTTTTAATACTGTGTTAATGCTTTGGAGGACAAGCTGATGCCCACCCTCTGGGGAAGAGGGTTATGCTCTGCAGGAACAAGATTGCTAAAGTTTGAGCAACCCTCTTCCTAAAAATGGTAAAAGTTTTTCAGTTTTTGCTGCTGATAAAGCTTGGTATTTTGTGGTTTGGGGTGTTTTTGATAGGGTGCTAGCAGGTTTTGAGGTTCTCTGAGTTTTGAATTCATTTCTAGCAGCGACATTATATAATTGAGAGGGACTTTTTTTACTCCCATTACTCACATTCCTAATTCTTGTTCCCTCCCCTCTTACTTCCTTCCTTTGAAAGGGTCCTCGGAGGCAAGCAATGAAGGAACTGTCAACTGATATGGCTAAATATCAGCGATGGCTAATTAAAAACAAGATGAAAGCTTTCTATGCACCAGTGCATGCAGAGGACTTGAGGGATGGAGGACAATATTTAATGCAGGTATTTTTAAAAAAAAGTTAAAGTGCTCAAGATGCACGTCAAAACTGGAAGGGGCTTTATACTTTGAAATATATTCCTTTTGAAAGATTATCTTAAAGCTCTGATGAAAGTACTTTATTATTCCTTAAGCAGGAAATAGAACCTTTAGTTGTGTCAGTAACATGTTACTTTATAAAATACCTCTTGTTCTTTTTAGGCTGCTGGTTTGGGTAGAATGAGACCTAACACCCTTGTTGTTGGATTTAAGAAAAACTGGAGACAAAGTGATATGAGAGATGTTGAAACCTATATCAATTTATTCCAGTAAGTGGAAAATACAGAGTTTTTGCTGCTGTGTTCCATTTCAGTATGTTTGGTAGTAAGAAAGATCTTAGTTACAGGAAGTCTCTATCAAGTGGACCTAGGTTTTCCATTCAGCAGTCTTCAGTACCTTGGGATTTTTCTGATATGAAAATTAATAAGCAAGTCTGTATAGTTCAAGCAGATTAGAAATCTCCATGACAACTTTCTGTATCTAAAAAGAGTTGTGGCAGCGGTCTGAGGTTTGAGAGCTACTGTCTGAAAAGGAGGAGAAATACTTTACTCACAAGATACACAGCACTGACACCCAGACTAATACAGAAAGAAGTCCCAGAGTAACTTGACAGTACTGAAAGGCAGACCAGTTGTGCCTGAAAAATTCAGTAAGAGTAGCTTGTGCTGCTACCCAAACACTTTAGGGAAAAAAAAAAGCTTAATTTACTTAGGAAGGTTTTTGTGTTCAGCTGAAGTGCTGCTTAACCCACTTCCTTTTGCTTTATAGTTTCATTTTCTGTGCTTTTAAAAGAGAGAGAGGATGGGGGTTTAGGTTTACAGGCAGATATTAGGAAAGGACCAAAAAAAGTCATCTCACCCAGGTCTTTAAGAGAAAAGCAGGGGCACCAAATACAGTGGAAAAATAAGGAAACACATTGGTTAGTTTTTCTTCTTTTTTTCCTATTTTATTTTGGGATGGCTTTTGCAGGAAGATCTGTCAAGGTCAGCAAGTCATGTGGTTCTCCACATCCCTAAAGAAACCTCAGGAGGTAATAACTGCAGGTCAAATGTATTTCTGGAAAACTAAAAGTTTCTGAAGCACACAATAGAAACACATCTAATCTCTACAAATTTAACACATTAAATAATTAAAATATTCACTAATAGACAAATCTTGAATCAACCTTCATTTTTCTTGCACTTATTATAGAATACATTGATACTTCAAACATTTCTAATCAAGTCTTACTACTTCTAAAGGGAAGTGTTTAATTAGTGAAATCCTGAGAAATTTCTGTTTGTGGAAATGATATGGGAGGGAGTTCTCTGATTGTGGTTATTTGTACTGAACAAGTTATTTATGTGTAAAGGATGGTGATTAATGACTAATGCAAACTGTGATATGGTTAAGTTCATCTTTTTCTTATATTTTGGGGTTGGGGTTGTTACTAATTTTATTCCACTTTTACTCAGCATTTTATTCAGGGTTTTTGCTCTTTTCTACAGTAATGAAGTTGTGCTTCTTTGTTCTTGACTGGAGTGAGTTTCAACTTTATCAGATGTAGTACTAGGGCACTATGTGGGACTAGGCACATTATAGCTAATTTACAGCTAATTTGATATTAAATTACATCATCTTAGGTGTTTTTAATACCTAAACGTTTTGGAAAGATGTCACGAATCTCTGTTTCT
Organism: Irena cyanogastra; assembly: GCA_013397155.1. Classification (NCBI taxonomy): domain Eukaryota; kingdom Metazoa; phylum Chordata; class Aves; order Passeriformes; family Irenidae; genus Irena; species Irena cyanogastra. Next base: position 146,993 of record VWZV01015802.1, on the reverse strand, counting down.
CAGATCAAGAAGCTCTACTCAGGTCCGTTTTTTGATGGATGGAGATAAAAATCTATATTTCTTGGTGTATCTTACTATCTGTGCAGAAAACTTGAGTGACTTGTTCACACTGATGTTATTTAAACACTGTTGACATAGTGGAGAGAGGAAGGAGAAGGAATAGGTATTGTTTCTAAATATTGTTTTTCCTAAAATAATACTCAGTTAATGTTTTGGAATTGAAACTGATGTTCTAAAGCAAATTTATAATTTGGGACTTCCAACAGCAGTGCTTAATCACTGGAATTTGTTCAGGGAGGGTGCATTTTTCATTTGGAAAAGAAAAAGCTTTAAAACATTTTACTTTCGTCCCTTTTGTTTAGTGATGCCTTTGATGTTCAGTATGGTGTAGTTGTCATTCGCCTCAAGGAGGGCCTGGACATTTCTCACCTTCAGGGCCAAGGTATGACTTTGTTATATTCTGAAAATATCAAAGCTCGCTTAAAAAATCAGCGAAACGCCACTGCTGTGATACAATGAAATTCAGTGGAATTAGTAAGAGTGAGCTGTAAGTTAGTAACACACGATCAGGAGCAGAACTTGGGTTTTCTGTGTTTCACCTTTTTGTATTTGCAAATTGTATACAACTGCTCCCAGAAGATCTGCTCCTTTCCTGAAACTAATTAGTGATGCTGGCAAATTGGCATCAAATATTTGGGGCTCAAGCCCAGAAATTGTGCAAATCACAACAAGTACTGCTCTGTGCAGCAATGCCATTGAGTTTTGGTGTGGGTTGCCAACCCCTACACAGATTAGTTTAGGGACTCTTGAGTAGCCTGATCCAAATTTGGAAAGGTTTTCTATGTAGAAGACTTGGTTATGCTTTCTGAGTAGTGTTCTTAAGTGGAATGGTGTAATTTAAGTTAAATTCCAAGCCTGTGAACTTTGATGCAGTTGTCCTGATTTGATAATGTGTAAATTGTTTGTGGTTTGCTCCGTGCAATGCTGCTACCATGAGGAGAAATGACACAAGGAGGGGCATCCCCCTGAAGGAGGAGGTTCCTTCACTGGAAAAGATGAATGTTTAAATATTTGGAGAGAGTCAGGGAGCCTGTCACCATGTGCAGGGGGGCAGAGGAGTGTGAGAAATGGCAAGGAGTGAACCTGCAGTGTGGAAACAGCACTGCTGAGAAAACTGGGAGTGTAACACCAAGGTGTCAGAAGGATCTTGGTACCCACTGGGCACTGTTTGAGTTTGCTTCAGTTCTGACAGAAGCCAAACCTGGAAAAAAGACTTGGCATTGAGACAGACACACTTGGTCTGTGCTGTGCCTAAGGCTTATCTTCCTCTTGGAGTTAAAAGCAGAAATGGAAAACAAATCACCAAGTGATTTTTTTTTTCTCCTCTTTTAGTTGTAGTTCCACAGTGTTACCTAGCTCTGTTTTTATACTCTGGGCATGCAATCAACAAGCAGAACCTGGAAAGTAACAGAAAATGACAGCTCTGCTCAGAGGAGGAGCCTCTCTGTGCTCTGAAGAAGTTCACAGAATACTTCCCTGTTGGTTTTCCTCTCTCCTGCCCTCTTTGCTGTGGTCTAACTGTTGCAGCAGCAACTAATCAAATTTTGACCGACTCAGTGTAGTCACATACCTCTGCTGATACTATTTGTAACAATTCAGTGGTTTATAATAGGTTTTTTGCTTTCACAAAGATTTGCTGTCCTCCCAAGAAAAGTCTCCCTGCGCCAAGGATGTCATAGTAAAAGTGGATTATAGCAAGAAGTCTGAGACAGACACTTCCATAGCTTTTGCTCCATCATCCAGTGAAAGAACTCCCACTCCACACAAAGGTAAGTGCTGGTTGGCAATGCACCTTGAAGTCTCACTCTTTCTCTCATTCCTCCTCAGTTCCTCTCCCTCTCCTTGCCCAGGGATTGTTTAGGGGACTTTTTGTCTGTGGAATAGAAGTGTTGTGCTTTTATAGATGCTGATATCTAATCTCTTTAAGTACTTTGGGTCATACTTATCAGTATGTATAAATAATTGTTTCTAGTCTCCTAAATAAACCAAGTGGTAGGAAATTATTTACAGTGGATTTTTTTTTTTGTTACTGAGTTTGAGAGACAGTAAAAAGTGCTTGAGGATTGTGCCCCACATCTGTATGAGTGATTGGAAGGCTGCTAAACTTATGGAGGTTTTTTCGTCTCATACTAGAGTATTATGTGCATATTAACAGATACAAATCATTCAAGGTACTTTGACATGACAATAAACCACTTTACTTTTCTCTAACAAAGCAAAAGCCTTAATATTTAAATGGGTAGTGGAGGTATATATAATTTTTTGAAGTACAAATGAATCTTAGGACTTGGTAGACTGCATTTGTGTGCTTTTCTCTGTGCAAAAGAACTGCTTCATTTCACATCTTTATTTTCTAATTTTTTTTAAATTTACATTTGTATTCTGTTCATTAATATCACAAAAGAAATTAACCTTTTTATTTTATATCTTTAAAAACCTTCCAGAGGAGGATGAGGATGGAAAGACTCCAACACAACCACTGTTGAATAAAGGCAGGCATTTTCCATCTTTTTGTGTTAAATCATTCTTTCACATTGTTGATTTTAGTTTTCCTTTTGTAATTCTTTCTACACCTAAGTACCAGAGAGAAAAATATCAACCATGCAATATTTATTTGTTTCTTCTTGTCTGCTTTAGAATGAGCTTCATCTTTAGGGACTAGGCTGTGAAAAAAAAAAAAGCAACATTGTGGAAACTCCCAGAAGAAGTTGCTACTGAGAAAGGATTGTGCATAAGTGTTGGAATTAGAAAAAAAAAAAAAGCTCTTTTCATAAAGTAACATCTGAAATGTGTTTATGACCTTTCTGCTTTCTCAGTTCTGTGTCTCAGGTGTCTGTCTGGGTCCTTGCTTGATTCAGGAAATACCATCTGATGATGTACTGGAAGTGCTCTGAGTTTATTCAGTGTACCTTCCAAAGTCATGGTTGTTGCTCTGTTATTTGGAAATAGTTCAATATTCTCAAAATTAAGGCTTAGTGCAGCTAGTCAGTGAGGTGAACATGTTTAAGTAATGCAAAGTAATCTTCCAAATCAGCATTTTGAGAAATTAACTAAGCAGTTTTCACTTACTTGTTCTGAGTTAATCAGGTATTTTTGCCCTAACTGCAGTTCATCTGAACTGTTTTGACATTTTCTTTGTAATTTCAGCAGCTAGAAGCTTTTGTGTTTTAATAATGGAAAGTGAGATTATATCTTGAAGCACAAGATGGCAGTTTGGAAGAAGTCCCAGTATGCAATAAAGTAGTATATTAATGTAAATCAGTCACAGATGTGCTCCAAATTTTAAAAATTCCTAATAAAGTAGGGAGAGAGACAAATGTCAGACTCCTGGCTCTTGTTCAGACTGAGGTTTTAATTAAGAGAAAGAGGTTAGGGATTTTTTCCTGTAGTTCAAAAAAAGGGTTCTGTATTATTCTAACTGAAAATGCTATTATTGTCTTGTTCTCAGTAAATCAAATGACTTTGTTTTGTAAAAGAGTACGTTTTGCAAAAGGGCCCAACATGCATAAATAGCTTTTAATTTCACCACATACATCTGGATTTAAAGAGAGAATTGCTTAGGACATGATATTTACTTGTAAAATCAGTTACCTACATATTTTAGGGAAATTCTGTCATTTGCAAGAGGTAGAGTGCATGGCCTAAAGCTCTGGAGCAAAGTTAATTAAATTGTCCAGGCAAATGTCTGTGTAGAGACCTCACACATCCTTTATTTCTCAGATGCCTGCTAAGTGACTTCAGCTGCTGAAATTATGAGTCTCTAGACACCCTAAACACAGCCAGTTCAGCTTACATCCAATCAAAATTTGGAGTTGGGTTGGGGGGGGGTAAAGGAAAATTTAAAAGTAGGTGTATTGCAAAATATTAAGAGTTGCATTTGATNNTGATGACTTTCAAGGTGATTAAGCAAAAGACTTCAAACCAAAATTTCACCATATATTTTTTCCAGATTCAAAGAGTTCATCCTCTCCTCTAAACGTGGCTGACCAAAGACTTCTTGATGCCAGTTCTCAGTTCCAGAAGAAGCAAGGCAAGAGCAATATTGACGTCTGGTGGCTCTTTGATGATGGAGGTAATGTGCTTTATAATTTAAAAAGCTTTAAATGTTGATAAAAAAAAAATTACTGGAGTAATTCTGGATTAGTTGTTAACAGATACCTGTCAGTCAGTTCATATAAAATCTGTACTATTTGACAAATGCAATTTTACAAATTTGTCTGAAATTCTGTTCAAAACACAGGTTTGACACTGTTGATTCCTTACCTTATCACGACCAAGAAGAAGTGGAAGGACTGCAAGATCAGGGTGTTCATTGGTGGAAAAATAAACAGGATTGATCACGACAGAAGAGCGTAAGTTTGCTTTAGAAATTCCATTTCAAATGCTAATAGAGCATGTTACACATTGGATTACTTTCTCTTCTACTTGCCTTATTTCAGTTCTTAGCTGGGGGTGTGATCGTAGTCTATTGCCTTTCTCAGAAAAAGATTACATTCCCCCCAGATTGTTTTTGGATGAGTTATCTCAAACTAATTTTTCTGCAATATTGTCTGACACCATTTCCAGTATTTTCTGAGATTATTTTCAAGAGAGAGCTCTTATCTTACTTTAAAGCCCTAAAAGTGTTCGGGTTTTTTTTCCCAAAGCCTGCTGTTGATTTATAGTCACATGCCAAGTGCCAGTTTGATTCTTGTCCTTGTTACATTTCAGAGGCCTTTTTTCTGTTTCTTAAACCAGTGGTTTTTATTACCAAACTACTATCTGTTTAGCCTGTGAAATAATTACAGCTATGATCATGTATTAAGGCTTGTTTTTCTGATGCAGGATGGCGACTTTGCTCAGCAAATTTCGGATAGACTTCTCAGATATTATGGTCCTTGGGGATATTAATACTAAGCCAAAGAAAGAAAAGTAAGTCTCAAAACACATCTTGTTTGTTCATTAAATTTGTGATGTCTTTAATTTAGAACACTTCTTCCTTTCCTGCGTATGTTACAATACAGAAGATCCTGTGTTATTCACAAAAATGTGGGAAATCAATGAACAATAACTCCCCTGTCCAACAATACAGAAATCTGTATTATTTGAATCTCTGGCCCTGAGATTGTAATATTAAATTCAGAAAAATCAAGTTTTAAGAAAAACCCTGAATTGTCCAGAGCAATGGTCTTTAGGAAGAGAGATATTAACCAAAACTTAAATGAAGTGAATCCCATCATATCTTAGTTTAGTGTAACAAAGCTTGGTCTCGAAATAGCCTGATTTGGGTTTTCTTTATTTTTCCCTTCTCCTTTTTTAACTTGCTTGGACTTTCAGTGTATACAAGAATGACCATACATATGTTATTTCTTACTTAAAAGTTCAAAAAAGCATTAATTGTAGATGGCTTTCAGCACAAATTTAGAACAGAGTGTGTATAATCTAAAAATATCCTCCTTTCCCTTCAGGCCTTCTTGAGTATGCTGAAGTTGTAAAAATGTCTTTTATATGGGCATGCATTTATCTGAAAGTCTTGATACACCATGGAAATTGAGAAGTGTTATTTTAGAACGTGGCTAAATGCTAAAGTTAATGAGAGTTCTTTTGTACCCTTTTTTTGGCAGTTTTTTCTTAAATGTATATCATTGAAACAACTGAAACAAAGGAAAACAAAACTATTTCTGGCACTCTGGTGCTCTTGGATATCCAGTTTCCAGGAGCCTGCTGCTGTGAAAGGTGTAAACTGATGGAGTAGCACCATTTATGCATCACAGCTGAGATCCTAGAATCATGTGGAATTATTTTTGTTTAATAGAAGTGATCCATGAATTACTTCTTCAGAGAGCATTTTTCTTTCTGTCTCTGTGGATACAGCCCCACAATATTTCCAAAATATTTCTAAATACTATTGAGGTATTAACAACAGCTGGAAACCAAGTGGAGGAAGATTAATTTTTAACAGGTGCTGTGCTGTGTAATAATGTTATTATTAGATCTACTTTTTGCTCAGCCAAAAAATTGCAGATCACATTTGTTTTCTTTCTTTTGGTTAAGGTGAAATCATTGTACAGTAAAGACCACCAAGGGTAGATACAAAGATGTTTTGTTTGTAATGTGGGTGTTTCCTGGAGGAAATGTAGGTAAAAAAGTAGGATAACATGAGTTCTTCGTAACAGAAATTAATTCCTCCGTGATCTTCAGAAGGTTTTATTCTGAAGTTCTTGCTCTAAAGTCCTGGTAAATTCAAAGTATTCATATTCTTAAAAGTGCAACAGGAAGACTGAGTTAGATAGCTTGTGTTTTTTTCATTTGAATGTGGCTCCTGGACTGTACTGGAAAGAGATAAAAGAAACAAAAAGATCAAAGCCAGAATCCTAACAGCAATGACATGAGACTTGATAGCTGATTTTTACTGTAACATGTAAATTCCTCCTGTTTCAAAGTTAGTTCTGAAGAACCTGCTCCTAGTTATTCTCCCTTTTTCAAGGATGGTATTGTTCCAACTTTTGAAATTAGAGGTAAATTTCTGAACTGACTAAAGCTTTAATTGTCTGGTGAATTGTTTGCTGAATCACAATGTCTTTGTGTGCAGAAAGCTGATTTGATGTTCTGACTGCAACAGGCAGGGGGGGGAAAAAAAACCCTTCAGTTTATTTTTGCATACCAATAAAACTTAATTTCTGATAGCATGAAAGTAATTTTAGACATAAACACTCACATCTGCTCTAATGTTTGTTCATTTAATCCTTCCAGTATTGCAGCTTTTGAGGAAATGATAGAGCCCTTCCGACTTCACGAGGATGATAAGGAACAAGAAGTTGCAGATAAAATGAAGGAGGATGAACCATGGAGGATAACAGATAATGAGCTTGAGCTCTACAAAACAAAGGTTCTGGTTGTTTTTAGAATGTTACGTCAGTTCCAACTTCCTTCTCCTACTTCATTTGTGGTTGTGATAACAATGATTTAATTCCTGTTATTCTCTCTCTGACATAGTAGTTTTTATGAGTAGCAGATAAAAAGTAGCACCCAAAACCATTTAGATGATTCACAAAGGCAAAAAGATCCTGCATTTGAGAATGAGCAGGGGCCAGGCTGCTTTCCTACAGTATTTGAGCAGTTAGTTTAGCATCATTTCATCTCCAGCAAGGTGTTGAACTTTTTTTTTTTTGACCAAGCTAATGTTTTTTACTTCATTATTAAAAAAAAACCACCACTAAAACCAAACACTTTGTGGCGCAGAGGAGCAGTTAAAGCTTTGACATCTTTTCCAAGCTATTGTGCACCACAGAGACACAAAAGTATTTCTTCTCAGGTGTTTCTTTGCATGAGAAAATAAATGGCATCCTGTAATAGGGTAGCACTTGGCTTACTTGCACATTCCAAAATTGCTGCTTGCTTTTTTTGCAACCTTACAACCGTGGGTTTTTTGATAATGAGAAGGAGTTTCCACACTGAGGTATAAGTACCTGCTTTTTATTAATTACTCATTCCAGTTGGTCACACTAGTTTTATTTTCTTTATTTTTTGAGAGATTTTTTGTAGTTTTTAAACAAAAGCGGTTCCTAACAAGTTTCATTTTATTTACAGACTTACCGACAGATTAGGTTAAACGAGTTGCTGAAAGAACATTCAAGTACAGCTAACATAATTGTCATGTAAGTAAATTATTTTAATTTGTGGTGCTGCCTGAATTGATAGGGAGCTGTAATCGAAACATAAATGTAAATATAGGTCAGGAATAAGTCTTTGCATATTCAAGATTTCAGTGCTGAGTGTATTTTTTTATTAGAAGTATAGAGCCACCATTGTGCTGAAGAAAGAAATGTCCTTTTTAGTGTTGTGCTTTTGTTTTACGCTGCTTCAGTTGATTGCCTCCACATTTGTGGTGCAGCTGAGGATTCTCATATTCTTTCTACTCCTGTGTGCAGTTACCCCCCCTCTTTCTCAAGTCCTTCCTTTGGTTTCCTTTTTTAGAGGATCTCTCTAGATAAAATTATTATCTTGCTCACAGATTTTTGGGGATTGCTTTTGTGTGAACAAGCAAGAGGCAGATTTTTTGTAGGTTGTAGGATTTTTACTACTGTATTTTAAAATGTTGAAGGTGAGGAAAATGTCCTCAGCTTAGGATGATTCTGCATGAAGCTGCCTGAATATTAAATGGTGTTAACAAGCTAAAACTGAGAGGTAAATAGATGTAAGTGCCTGTTATGCTTCAGATGCAAACTTTCAACTCATGAATTCTGAGGAGGGAAAAAAATTAAAAATATTAGCAAATTTGACTTAACATTTAGATCCTTCTAGAATCATCTGTCATATTTATTACAATCTGACTTGTACCCTGGCCAGGTTTTTCTGCTCACTGAAAGTTGTTTCCCTTGTGGCTTGCAGGAGCTTGCCAGTGGCACGGAAAGGGGCAGTTTCCAGTGCACTGTACATGGCCTGGCTGGAAGTTCTCTCTAAAGATCTGCCACCAATCCTCCTTGTTCGTGGGAACCACCAGAGTGTCCTCACCTTCTATTCCTAAGAGTGCTGCACGAGGCACAGCCGTGATGAAATGGTACTGCAGTGCCCAGGGGAGAGTGACTGCCGTGGTCTGGAGCTCATTAACATCACAAAGGCAAAAAGTGACTCTTCTTTCACTATTTCACTGACTTGAAAGCACACAAGGAAAGTCACTGTATTTCTAAAGTTGTGACATCTTCAGTTTTATTCTGTATTTTCTGTAATTTAATCTTGCTTAATGGGGGAGGATTCCTTGTTAGACTGAAGAACAAGACGAGCTTTTTGTTTGCTATTTGAATAGCAGCAATAAAATGTTGTATTTTTGATCAATGAAAGGATTATAGATTTATAAAAGCCTTTTAGCCTTGAGGTGCCTTCTAAAATTAACCAAATCTCACCCATACATCCTATTTTGTAAATTTATATAGAATGTCAAAATCTGCCTTCAACTAAGAGTTTCGATCAGACTTCCTTTAGTTTTTAGTCTATTCCATATTACAGTAAAAATGAATGCTGCTTTTCAGTCTTCCATTGAGCTATTAGTTCTTAGTACTGTATGTTTTCTATCATCAGAAAGTTTTTCTGGTTTTTTGATTTTTGTTTTTATTATTTTATCTGTTAGATTGAAGGTGAGATTTGGGGCAGGTCAATTGAACTAAAGCCAATCTCTGATGTTACTGCCACTAATTTTTATAACAGTTAAAACTAATTCTGCTTGTAGAGAGGGTTCTTTTTTTCAAATTTGACAGTGTGTACTACTTTGGTGGCTGTCTGAGACAGCTAATTTTATCTACTTTGGCAGAGGGTAGTATCCTCTTAGTCTTAGCTCTGCTGTGAAATCAAGCTCATCTTGCTGGCTGAGGCTTCTTATCTTAATACAAATTGGAAGAAAATAAAAGACCTGTCCTAGTTCTTGTCCTCTTATGTTTTAGTGTCACTTCCAACTTATTTTTAAAATACAACTCGACTTAAGGCTTGAATGGGGATAATATAAGCAATGTGATACTATCTAACAGAAAACAGTAAACACTATGTGGAATTGTGCTATCCAGTATGAAATGTAAAAGCTGCAGTTCTCTCGCATTTTTCAACAAATGGTTAAACGGACCACTAAGTTCTTAGGGGAGATGTTTTTAGGTCAATTCATTCAGTTGTCAGAAAATGAATTTAGTCTTATTAAATAATACTCAGGTTTTATCGTCTAGCAGTTTTGATCTGTTCCATACATCCTACTTTATACATTTTATATGTTCAATAAAGAAACTGCCAGTCTTGTGTGCCCTTTCATTGTATATTTTGGAAACTTCATAATTCAGTCTACTATGAACACCTGCAAAAGAAATTTCACTTGAGCCTTTGTATGAAGGTTAGTAATGTGAACTGTTTTTTAAATTCGTAATGTTTTTTGGATAGAAAGGATTGCCTAAAAACATTTCACAAGCTTTTGATATTAGCATTGGACATGCTACTGGATCAGTTTACCAGTGGGTGAGTGACTTTCATTTAAGGATGCACAGAAAAGGTTTTTTGAGGTTTTTTTTGTTTGTTTGTTTAGTTTATTTGAGTTTTGTTGTTGTTTTGGTTTTTTTTTTGGTGGGTTTTTTTTGGTTGATTTTTTTTTTTTTTTTTTTGCTAAATATAGGATCAAAATGAAATTTAACTGTTCCTTTTGAAGGACAAAATAAAATCATTGTGTGGCAAGGTAGAGCTTCAACTTCTTGTGATTGAAGATAAAAACACACTGTGCAGTGTACACTGTTGTCAAGTTATTGGTAAACTGCGAAAAATCCTTCTTCTATCTTTTTTTTTTTTTTTGTTGCTGTTTCTGTCAATTGGATTTGAGACTATGGAATCATTTCACTTTTTAAGAACTTCTAAAGAAAAACAAACATGCATGTCTTGCTGCTAAGTGTGAGATAACTGATGCCAGCATGAACCCAGCTTGTTATGATAAAACATTGTAAGACAAGACAGACAGTGTGGGGTCAAAGTCATGTTTCCTTCCAGGTGAGGGGATGTGGATCAAACTTACCAACATAAATACCACAGGTTTTGCAGTGTTTTGTAGGGGACGAGGTTGTCACATTGTGCATATGGAATCATTGCCACGTATCTCCTTGTTTTGTGGGTCCATTCTTTTGAGCAGATGGACAGTAATGGCATGGACTTAGTGCTGCTATCTTTAAAAAAAAAATACAAAAAACGTGCACAGGTACACTTACTTAAAAAGGTTTATTTGCCCATTCAGGAAACCATTGCTTGTGGTCTGTAACACAACACAGAAACCAAATGAAGTGTGTGTATACATGCATATATGTGTATAAAATTATATAAAGTATATCTAAATATGCATAATGGGGATAGTTAAGGTCATGTCTGTGAAATACCTTAGGACGCTTTTCACATGCACTCTCAGGAGTCCACTAGGGATGCTAGGGATGAGGGCAAGTTCCAAGATTATTTGCTCACTTAAATTTGAACATTTAATGGTAATTGTCTGCAACAGATGTCAGTCAGTGGCAGTCACTCCAACTCCTGCTTTGATTTTGATGCCAAATTTACTTATGTTCCAATCGTCATTAATTACATGGAAAATTAAATCGCTCACACATGGCAATTCATACCTTCTTATAGATTAGATTCCTTTATATGGGTTTAGAGAGACAATAATAGCTGGTGAAAATCAATTATTTATTTGTTCACTTGTATTTAGGTTTCCTTTTACATTCATTCTTTTTATATGCTTTTTTCTGACATTACATATTTAAAAAAATAACTAAAAATAATTTAAAAGATTTGAGCGTTAGTGGGTTGTGGCTCACTTGGTTTGAGGATGTAAGATTTGACACTGTACTGTAACTGTCCCACACAAATGCTTTTCTAATGTTTTAACGTAATTATTGCAGTTAATACTTTGTACCAGGGGGATGTCACTGCAATAAAAGAAGTGAATTCAATACAAGTCTCTTGTCTAGCAAAGCTTTTTTTTTTTTTTTTTTTTTTTTTTTTTTTTTTTTTTTTTTTTGGGGGGGGGAAAATTTTTTTTTTTTAAAAAGTTTTTTTTTTTTTTTTTTTTTTTTTTTTTTTTTTTTTTCTTCTCTGTGGGAAGGGAATAATGTTCGTAATTCAACAGGTTAATGCTGAATTAATTTCCTGACACGAATGTGCTTACTGCATCCATCTAAAAATTACCTTTGTCGTGGAATTTGCACAGGACCAGTGGAACTTAAAGCAATTCATGTGTCTGGTATAAGATCAAGCACATGGTTTTTTGGGAAGGAATGTTTGCCTCTCCTAGGTCTAGAAACAGCAGTTGTTGCATAAGAAATTAACCTTGTAAAATTTGCCATGACTTGCCAGACAGCACAGACCCATCCTCAGCCCCTGGTGTGTCTCAGCTGCAGTGGTGGTATCTGAAAATCTCTTCAGTTCATTTTGCCCCTGAACAGGGAGAAGGACTCTCTTAATCCCTCTTTCTGCCATTAAAATGGAAGTCCACAGGGATATGAAGTGTGCTGGGGAAGGAGCTTCTCAGACTGTTGCAAAGTTGCTTTGTAAGCAAGACATGTTCATCCCTAACTTCAGTACACTCCACTAAAAAGTACTGAAAATCTGAAGTTTAAAAGCATAAAGAAAGGGTGAGTTCTGATGTTAAAATTCTACAGAACACTGAAAAACTTCATAATCTCATCAGTTCTGGTGTTCAATCCCTGCTACATTAAGAGCTCCTCTGCATACACATTGTTAGTTGTGCTTAAATCGAGGCTTTAGGAGTGAGCCTTGGAGGCCACTGGGAAGGGAAAGGTTGTTAAAATTCCCTGCCAGCTCCCATGGCACTGGCTCCACCCTGGTTTATTCTGCAGAGGCAGAGAAGGTTTGTAGCAGCTTTTTCTAGATCCTCCTGCTTGCTTGGAAGCAGGGTGAAGAGCTGGATGTGAATAATGGCATTACCTTGTGCTGAATTCATACCTTAGTGACCTCAAGCATGCATTTGAAGGTTAGAAATGAGGATTTGATCAAAGTCAATCCCATCACTTCACAAGAGAGGGAATGCTCACACTGCAGAGAATGACTACTGTGATTTTGTTTTAAAACAGGGAAGCAGGGTACCCTTCACCTTGGTGCTTGTGATTCACCAGCCTAGTTACACTTCTCACACAGCCTCTGTGGGGGCTGTAAATCCCAAAACCCGGTTTGCATTCAGCTGGGGTAAGAGCCAGGCTTCAGGTCAGTGTGACCCCACAGGCAGCAGGTGCAGCACCTCAGATCCCTCCTGCTGTTCTGCCTCTGCGTGCTGCAAGCAGGTTTACAGAGTGAGCTCCGGGTGAGGTTGATGGGGGCCACTGCCCAAGTTCAGGACAGAGAGAGCTGCTCCAAAGCTTTGAGTGTTAACATGGAGGGAGAAAACGGTGAAGCAGCAGCAGGGAAGATGTTTCATTCTCCAAACAGCAGCAGGGAAGATGGTTTTTGTGAAGTACAGGAGGCTTCCAACACCCAGAGGTGCATCTGGTGCTGACAAGTGGGAAATGGATTTGTAGGGAATTAATTAAGAAATAGCTTCTGATTGTGATGGCGTGAATTATAACATTTGTATTGTCTCACCCTCCACATGAGAGTGAAAATGGAATGAAAGCTTTTCGAACGCCTCTCAGTTGCGCCATCTCTGGGTCAGAAAAGAGTTTAATCTGACACTGACAGGCTGTGCTCCATCCTTGGGGCTCCTCTGGGCTGGCTGACACCTGCACCAACAGAAGTCACCAAGGCCAGCCTGTGCTCCTCTTACACCCCTGTCCTTACTGAACTGGGAGCAGCAAAAGAACCTGAGAGCAATTTCTTTGTCCCTCCTGTGGTCTGCCTGCTGTCTCTTCCAGAAAATGTTGGCTTCCCATCTCCAGGAACCTTCTCTGCACCCTGCCTGCACAGCCAGCTTTAATTGCACCTCAGGACACAACAAGGAGCAGGGAAAGGGAATCCCTCAAGATTTTAACTGTGTTAAATTAAACTTTTCAGCACATCTTCCTCTAAACACCTCTCAGTAGTGAGCCCATCTACAGAGAGCAACAGTGAAGGCCTGCAGGGAGATATCAGCCTGCTCTGCCTTGCTAATAGTGATGTAAAAATAAAATTAAGCAGCCTGTCCTGTGGCCCTCAAAGCCCTCTTACCCCTGTTGACAGCAATCTGATGGCAGCAGCCTCTGGCTCAGAGAGATTTGCCTCACAATCCTGCTCCCTGGACCTGGGGAAAACTCACCCTGCTGAGCTGCAGCCAAAACGAAGCGCAGGTTTGTTTGTTTGTTTGAGAGGTTCCATGCCCAGGTACATCCCCTGGTAGCCCCTCAGATCCATGCACAGCGATAATAAAATTCCTGCTAACGGAGCATCGTTTTTAAGTGAGGGGAATCCTATTTCTGTACAGTTTCTAGGAGTTCCAGCTAAAATCTTATCACCAGGTGGCACCACTGCCTTTCAGCAGTTCATGTAGTGCCTGAAGCTGCCCTGTCAAACACACTCTTCTGGCACTGTTCCATTGGTTTCATTCATTAAACAACTTACTACTTTGAATAAACAACAAATACCAGCATAATAACATTGTTTTCCGCATTTTTTTAGTAATTTTGAATGGATTGGTGAAGAGTTTAATATTAATCCTGCCGGGCCCTGTGAGAAAAAACATTGTGGTTTTGCTCCAAAAAGAAGCAGGAACCTTCAGGCAGAAGCTGCCTGATGAGTCCAAACAGCTTTTTTACCACCGAGTGACCATTTCATAACTCACTGGGTGATGCTTGCTTTTCTCAGTGGCTCTTTCCAGCTGTGTTACCCTTAGAGAGCAGAAGGAGAAATGCTGCAGGCAGAGAGAGAAGAGATGTTAGAACACAGTGGCAATGTCCCATCTAGTGTCAGAGTGATCTGTGACATCCCAATAAGGCATTTTTCTTCGTAAGTAACAAACAGAACAACTGTCTGCCACTTCCAACTACAAAGGTGGGAGCTGGACAAAAGAAAATGCTTTGTGTCATCCTGAAATACTCAGGTACTGGCTGTTAAAAGTACTGAAGGAAACTGAATCGTGTAGCACTAGACACATTTTCAAGTTAATTTAGCTTGGAAGTAACTTTATCACTCTGTTGAACAGTTTTACAGCTACTAAATCTCGGAACATCTCTGCAATTAAATTTGTCTATGCAAAACAGATGGTGACATGGAGTCAGTCACGAGCAAAATATTTCCACAGGCTCTGGCTGAAAATTAAAGAGCTGGGATTAGCCCTGAAATATCCTCACTCCTGGCCCTGTGAGGTTACTCATTTTTTCAGACCAAGCTGTCTGGCTGGATGGTTTTAACCACAGTATTGCAAATTATAGGGGACTCTTAACAATTCCATTGTACTGCTGTTAACCATTCATACAACAACATTTAGAGTAGTATTAAATAAAATTACACATCAAGCAAGGATTGGGACACCTGTGCAGAAGAATGTGCCAGATAATCCAGTGTGAGCCTGTGTGCTTTGTAAACCCTGGGGGCAATTTAATGCAGCTCCTCTCTCATGGGTGGAACTGCTGAAGAAAAATTGAATCAAAACCATTTGATAAGGTGCAAAAATATCAGCACAAGAGTCAGGCTTGGAGTTTAAGCACCTGGAAATCATGGCAGGTCAAAGCACAGTGCCTGCCAAGAGGAGCAAACAGCACTCTGCAGAGTCAACCAAGGACAGCTATTTGCAGAATTAACAGGTGAAATCAAGGCTAAACACACACTCGTGTGGGCTTTCATGTGGGATTTTGGCTAACCTCATACAGATTTCATTTTATGGAGCGTTGTTAAGCGTCTTTGTTCTCATTAAAATCTTTCTGTACCCTTCAAGCAGTAATAGTAGTAACTCAGGCATGGTAGGATTTAACTGAGCACTTTTTATTCATGGTATTTTTATTTTCATTGTATTGCAGGGCTTGGGGGTAGCTTTCATGTTCTTGCCTAGGAAAATGAGGCTTGATTCTCATCTGAGACTTGGAAGTGCAAGGTTACGATTTCCCCTCCACCCAGAACACAGATCTCGCTTTTTCCATCCTGTTGGCCAAGCCTCAAACCCACCAGTCATTCCAGAAAACCCGTTCTGCCCCGGACACAAAACATTCCAGTGCTGATTTGTGGGTTTGGCGTCTGTCTTTGCAAGTGCATCCGTGTGCCATCGCTCCAAATGCATCACAGTCGAGAAGTTTTCACTCTCCCAGGATTAAACAACGTTTTTAATAAAACCCAGCTTCTCCTACTCTAGCTCTGGCTAAATGTAGTCAGTCTCCAAATAAAGAGCAGACCAACTACTCTGAACTGGTAGTTTTGTCATTGTTCTGATAGTAATTAACCATATTCTATGGCAGCTTTTATGCCAGGAAACAACTTACTGGCAGATTTGCAGATTTGGAATTCAGATCAAATCCTTTTTCTTTTTTTTTTTTCATTTTGCTATAAGTCATAGTAATACTTTCTTTTAATGGGAAACACCTAAAATTAATTCTTTTGTAATTTCTTTAAAATAACACTTTAAAATTAAAATTGTAATCTACCTTAAAACATTCCTGTGGGATAATTAATAGTTTCTGGTAAAGAAAAATCAAATACACAAACCAGCTTGTTCCTTCAGTACCTGAGCAGAGTGGAAGATACTTCCCAAATCTAAACAAAAGCAGGCAAAGGTGTGTAGTTTCACTGGCTTCACTGCAATATATGTACAGACCTTTCAAACTGGCCTGTGGTATGTGTGTAACTTGAAGGAATAACAATGCTCCTCCCAAGAGCTCAGATTTTCATGGTGGTTTTAGTAAAAGTGAGGTTTTGGAAATTGGTGCTGTTTGTCCTCCAGGTGAGCCACTTCTGAGCAGTTTTTGGGGGACAGGCTGCAGTTTTCTAGGAGGTTGCTCATTGAAGAAACAGAAATATCCCTGGTTCTTAAAAGATATAGGAGAAATTTGTTCACTCTCCCACTTGGTCTGACCTGTGGGAGCACACACATTTCTGAGGCACTTAAATGCTCCTGTCAGAACAGAAAGGAATAGAATAGGAAAGGTCACCTGCAAAACTGCTGGAGGCATCTCAGGTCTCGGCTGGGGAGCTGAGCGTGGCGAAAATTTATGTGTCTGCCACAAGAGTAGCTGTGAAATGATCTGGTGGAGTGAGCTGGCAAAGATGAATCCCTGAGAACGAGATCCTGTGGTTTTGAGCTCTGCTTTGGTGGGGACATCAAAAGTGCTGTAAGGAAATAACACATCAGGACAAGGAGGGTGGATGAATGCCTTTGTGCAGACTAAATTTATTTTTTTTTAGAGCACTTTGTACTATGGAAGGGCTTAAAGTGGTTTGCCTTTTTTTTTTATCCTCACTGTTTTCTGTCTCTCTTTTTTTTCAATATGAACCATTTAGTTATGGAATGCTTGATATTTGATCACTAGAAATTTGGAGTTTTGACAGCTTGTGTGGACCATATTCTAGATTCTGGTTCCTCTGATTTTTAATAAATCTTGGTTTTTCTCTGGGTCACTTTAGAATATTTGTTCTTGGTCACCCCAATAACAGTTTGTTTGTTGCAGACTGCATTCTACAACTGAATGCACAGTTCTTTGTATGCTGCTGCATGGCTGAAAGTGAAAAATTAAGAAAATAAGTGGGTTTTTTTTCCTTGATTAAGTAGCAACACTAAAAAGCAAATCTAAGGAGCTTTCTCAGGTTATTTTACAAAAAAAGTATTTAATAAATAAATACATAAATTCTTTCGGTATTTAGTCTGGAGACAAAGAACTTGACAATTAACAGTGGTTTCTTCTCACATATAGAAGAAAATTCTATTTTACTCATTTTGGAAGGTATTGTCTGGACAATGAAGAAGGCAGATCTGGCACTGTGATTGTAACATTTTTGCATGTTCTGTGGATTAGTAGATATGTATGACTCCATTTTCTGTCTGTGTTCATCTTGGAACTTCAGAAACATTAAAAAATCACTGCTTTCCACAAAGGACAGGTTGTTGTTTGTATTTGATTGTTTGTTTTTATTGACCATGCCAATTCAAATCCATATTTTATGCCCTTTTCATGTTGTCCCTTGCTGGGTTTTTTTCCCCTCTTGTCAGCAGCAATGTTTTCATGGGTGTTGAACGTAGCTCTAAGGAAACAAGAGCTTTTCATGCATTTTCTTTGCTGGTGCTCCATTCCAGGTTTGGTTGCTGTGGTTTGTTTCCCTTGAGCCCTCCCTCTGGTCTGTGTATTCCCTGAGGAAGGGCAGCTCATCTTTCCTGTCACTGGAGGAGGCTGGGGAGCACAGAGCAGCAGCCAGGACACCAAACACAATCACAGGAGCCAGCTCAGGCCCTTTCATCACGTTCTGCTCAGTGCTGCTTGAATCAAGTGTGGCTCCTTTCCTTGGGAAAGGAGGTTTAGTCTGAGGAAGTGCTGGGTGTGACCCAGTTCATCCAGCAGGAAAAAAGACTCATCTGTGATTAGCTCCATATTCCACAAACTATCATATTTTGAAGTGTGTGTCATTAGAAAATTTACATCTGTTTTCTCAGCAGCTGAGAAGTTGCTTATAACAATAAAATTTATTTTCTAATAAATCTTCTGCTTCCATCTTGGCTTTGAAACTGGGTTCCCCAACAGCTGTTGTTTAGCCAAAAAAACAGCTGTTTTGGGACTGGATGGATCTCATCATTCTGTGGAACACTCAGAAATAGCATTTCTTTGCATCATGTGATAAGAAAGAAGAGGAATTTCAGTCTGTTTAATTGATGGCATGTCTGGAACACTTGGTATTTTCTACAAAGTGATATTAATAGATGAGTTACACCAGAAGCCATCCCAGTGAATCTCAGCTCTAATTCAAGAGCAGCTATTTCAGACCATCACCCTGTGCTTGATCAGAATAGTACACAATGTAAGGATTTCACTGGGTTTTAGGCATGCTGAAACAAAAAAAAAAAAGCCTAAAATGCTGTGCCTGTCCAAGGATTCAATTAATTATTCTGAAATGGGTTCTTCTACAAATTTCAGAGATTTTCTACAAATTTCTACAAGTTTTTCTACATTGCACTTTCCAGAGATGTGGTTGCTGCTGGCAGAACTGCCTGGTGATCAATCTTACTGATTAAGATGGAGGGGCAGGGAGCTGAGCTATCTCAGCAGCGAGTTTGGCCTTAAAAATACTGTAGCTGGGGTTTTTTTGCTGGTTTTTTTTTGTTGTTGTTGGTGTTTTTTTTGGTTTTTTTGGGGGGTTTGGGTTTTTTGGGTTTTTTGTTTTGTTTTGTTTTAGTTTTGGTTTTTAGGGGGGTTGGTTCTTTTTTGTTTGTGGGTTTTTTTGTTTTGTTTTATTTTAATTTATTTAAGCCCTGTGAGACACTTGATGGATTCAACAAGAGGCATTTGAAGCTGAATCTTGATTCTTAGCTGTGGGGTTTCAGTCTCCCCACTGTGTGTTTGAAACAGTGCCACGAAAAGAAGGCATCCAGCCAAGCACTGGCTGTCATTTTACAGTCTAAAAAGAAAATGTAGAATCGTGACACAGAAATTGTTAAGCTAGTGTTTGGATAATTTATGAGTAATTTGGATGAGGGGGAAAAGGAACTCTGTGATTATCAGATGGTGTGGGATTGCAGACTTCATTGTAGACCTGAAGATTTTGGTTATCCCTAAAACTAGGGCCTGGAAATGAGGGCAACTTGGATGTGAAGGATTCAATAGCAGGAGACTAGGGCTGGCATTCTAATCTCCGTTTCAAGAAATTAAGCATAAAATATGAAGGCTACAAAAGTTTAAAAGCCCCTAAAAAACCAGGAGCATTTGGAAGAGGGAGGAATTGTTGGATTTTGCCAGTTTGTCTCAGAATTACCAGATCTGGCTGCTTCTTGACGTTGCTTCTCTATGGCTGTGCACACACCCAGGTAAAAATACGTGCACAAAATTATGATCTGAGCTTCCTACCCAATTACAGCACACCAGATGTGCTGTATTTGTACCACACAAATTGTCCTTGTTGATGTTAAATGTTTACACCTGACACAGGCCATTTGTGGCCAACAGTGTTGTATGGGAGCAGTTCTCAAATGTCAACCTCACATGCTCAAAACTGCTTTTGTTTCTGATCTTTAAGAATCCATAGCTTTCAGAAATGTAATATGATTTGGGGAGAACAGTTCAATTACCTCTTAACCTTGGGGGTGAACTGCTTGGCAGGGTTTCTATTGAATTGCTAAGTTTTTAGCCTGTTCCTTTCAGCCTTCTGCTGGGTGATTTTTCTGAAGCAGATGGAACAATGGTGAAATTTGTGCCTTTGGGTGTTATGGTTGCTCTGTATGTTGACTTTTACCTTAAAGCTAATGTTTTCCAAAAAAATTTAATGTTCATCTGAATGTTATGGTCAGATGGTTATTTGATATTTCCCCTCCCCATCCCTTGTGGGGCTGACGAACCTGGAGATACAAAAATCGTTTTACAGAATGCAGAGAGACCTTTGTATTACCTTCACTTAGGTACATAATGAATTATTTCTGCTAAACAAGACTGGGTGTCAGATTCTATTTTCTTGAATGCATGTTTATTCTTTGGATTCAAAACCACAAGCCAGGCCTTTGGGAACACAGCTCATTTTCAGCTGTGAGTTTGGTGATCTGGCCTAAAATTCCAAGTATTTCCAGAATTCAGGTGTAGTGGTGGTGACAGTAATTCATCAGTTCTCATCATTGCAGAGGAGTGTCTGTCTAGCCACGTGCATATTTGCATTGTTTTGGTTTTGAATGGTTTTTTTTTCTGGCAGCTTCTTAGTAATCTTGCCCAGAGGCAAATCTTAGTGGCAACTGACGGGGTTTTGATTCTACATTGATTCAGGAAATGCTAGAGGTTGAAGCATAGAAATACCAAATATTTCTATAAGTATATGAACAATATAGAAATACCAGAATCGGACAAAAGTGCAGAAAAGTGTTGCTTTACTTTATGTAAAAGCATTGTTAGCCACGGGATTTTAAAATGTACCAAAAAAACCCTGCTTGTGTAAAAAGTGCTTTTTGGGGCAGCAAAGGGATGGCACATCAAGAACAGCTCCTGCTGGCATTCTTTGTGTCTGGAGGTCTGGTTTTGGCCATGAGTAGAAATGGAAATGCTATCACTTTCCTAACTAATTGTTAATTAGTTGCTTTACTTAATTGTAAGCAGAGACCACTTTTAGCCAGCACTAGTCTGGTTTCTTCACAGACTCTTACTGTTCCTTTGATCATTAAATCACTGAAAACTTAATTTTGCTAAAACTAAGCCTGGCAAACTCCAATAAACAAAGCCAAAGGGAGTTGAAGATTGGACAGCTGGGCTCCTAAATTCATGGCACTTCAAGGATGTCGGAGTAACCAGAAGATACAGAGGAGATGGAGATCTGGAAAGGTGACTCCCTGTCTGAGAAAAAGATGATAAAAGGACTGAAAATGTGGGCCAAATGAACATGAAGAAAAATTAATAACCAACAGAGGAAAGAGCACTAATTAATGAAAAGATTTACGTAGTTTGGAACCAACGGTAATTTCACTGTTTGCAAAAAATGCATAAATGAGTGAAAAAGCTTTGCATCAGCTTCAGTGTGGAGGCTGAAAACATGACAACCACACTCACAAACCCTGGCCAAGAATGAAGCCATGCCTGACTTCTAACACAGAAAAGACAGTGTTAGAGAGGGTGGTATTTTTCCTGACATTTTCACAGGATTTGGGTAACGACCTCATCTTTGACAAGCCCAGGCAGGGAGGAGACCTTGGGAGGATTTAGCTGGTGCTAAAACTGTGCCCAAATACACAGGTCAGGCCTCTCTGCGACCACCCGTGCTGACGTGTGGCTGGCTTTGGAACATGTGAGAAACCACCTCCTCCACCAGCTCTGTAATTCTGTGGGAGCAAAGAACTTATTTCCTATCTCTGCTACAGCAATTTGGTGTCAAACACATGAACAGCCACAACAGGGACCAAGGATTTCATCTTAGATACGAAATGTAGTCCTTCCCTCTCATGTTTTCATTCCCTCCTGCTTTATGAGGTGTGAGTTTCCAGCTCCTTAGAGTGGAGTTCATAAACCCAGCCTTCTTCTTGGATTTAAGTCATGCCAGTTCTGCAGCTCCGGTTTAGTTTAGGTGTGCAAGCTTAATTTATTACACATGGTAAGAATTAAGCAGCACACTCAGGGCAGTGGGATTTTTTCTGTGTTTAGTTCTGCAGTGCAGTGCCCCTGCTGGGCTCTTCTGTGGGTTGAGCACAAAGACCCTCGAGCTGTCACCTGCAGCCCTCAATCCGAGGTGTGACTGCTGATTCCAAGTCAGTACAATAAAATCCCATACAGGAATCCCACAGCCCTTTCTAGAAATGCTGACTTAGCTATGCCAACAGTTCATGTATAAAGGATTGTATGGGCCTAATTGAGCCTTCTATACAACTTTGTCCTGAGGGATTAAAGATGGCAAACTAGATATATTTATGCGAATAATATAATTATTTTTTTAACATTTATGATGATGATTAGACTAAAAGACTTCAATCAAACCTGTGTCTACAGTATAGACAGTCACAACTAAAGTCCCTGCTGCCTAGGCCTACCTTGGCTGTTATAAATAGTCACTAAAATCTTGGTTTGAGTTGCCTGCAGATACTGCAGGCTCTCTTGAATAGCAAGACTTAAATTTTACTTTTAGCAACAGACCTGGGGGCTCTGTAGCTTTCTGGGACATCATGCATGTCTGTGCATGTGTAGTCAGCTTTCTCATTAAAAGACTAGAAGCTGTAAAAAGGTAGAATTTAGAGAACTGGGTATAAAAATATACAAACTGGGTATAAAAATATACACTATGACAGGCTGGATAGCAAGGAGGTTTTGGACTTCTTCCTAGGGATTTTTTTTTTTTAATTCTAGTTACTTTTTCATGCGGATTTGAAGCTGGGAGTGACTTCTTTCCCCACTGTCTTGTGGAATTTACGATGGTGGGTGATAATGCTGCCTTTCCAGAAAAGAGATAAGGCTTTTTTTGTACCTTGTACTTACTTTTCAATTAGTTAATGCAGATGAAACTATCTAATGATAGTTTATTTTTTTCAAAAAAAAAAAAGCTACAATAATATAACAAGTGTCCACAGCACATGTAAATAATCCCTACCAAGAAAATCCTCCAGAATTTGCAGCCTCAGAGAAGTCATGGCTGAATGTTGCTACTACTTTCTCTCCCAAGAGTTTGACAAAAAAAGGACAAAATGCTCTGCTGTGTGCAGTCTGATGGCCTTTCCTGCAGTGTTTCCCATTCTGGAGTGAGAGCAGCCTTCTTCTAAACCACCTATTACCGCTGTTAAGCCTTAAAGTCAGTGCTGTTCTGTATATATTTATTTATCAGTCCCCTAGAGGTCTCTTTATTTCTGTCAATTTCAGTCATTTCACCAAGAAGCAGCTTTGAATCCTTTGAAACTTGCACGACCATATCTGAAAGCAATGCCAAATAAATGTGGTTCCAGACCCTAGGATTTGCTATTGCTTTAAATCAATCACCAGTTTCACTCTGAATGGAAAAAAGGACAAAAAAATTTAACCCAAAATAAGCTTTATTGCAAGAAAAGTGTTGTCTTACTGATACAAATGTTCAAGAGAAAGTTTTTTTTCTTAAAACATCTCTTTTCAAAATCCCCAAACTCAACAAAAGAGAAGAAAAATCACTGAGTTTAACTTGGTATAGTCTTTGGTCAGCACCTACATGCAACTGGAACAATCCTGGATGTGCTTTGGCTATTTTCACATGTGAGATTCTGTTGCACGGCCAGTTACGGGCACCAGCTGCCACAGAAAGCACCATTGAGACATACACTTAACACATGACAGTACAAAATGTAAAAAGATTAAAAAAAAAATACTAAACTAAAACTCAAGTCATTGTACAATCATCTTCCTTACAGAACAAGCTATGATAAAATGAGGCGTGTATAACTACAGCATTAATGAGATTTCTAACAAATGAACTTCAAATACATAACTTTCCTCGCCTGCGCTGCAATAATTAAGTTTGCAGGTGTGGCAGTCCTGACACAGCACCCAGGGCTCAGGAAATGGACCCTGGTTTTCAGCCAGCACCAAAGAGAGTGAAACATTCTCTTCTGAGAGACGTTTCCTTCAGCTGCCTGCAGGAGTTAATGCCGGTTTGTGGAGCACCCTTTCTGAGCATGAGGTGTGGCTGCCTGTGCTGGCTCATGAGGTCACTGAGGGAAGGGCAGCACAGTTTGGTTCTGCAGTTCTAAGGGGATTAAAAACAGTCCAGGTATTTTGCTACAGGGCTTGTGCCTCCTCCACTGTTTGCTGTGGGTGATTCAGAGCACAATCCCACTGAGCTGCTGAAATACAATCTCTGCAGAGACTGATATTGTGACACTTGTCCTCTATGACTTTTTTTTTGTCCCTTTTTTTTCCTTAGTTCCCATTTGCAAGAGCACTTTAGAATACCCTACTATGTGAACAGCTTACAATCTCCCACTTCAGAATATCCTATTACAATGATCTTTCAGCTCTGATATATTTCAATATTACTTATATACCTTTTGGATGCTGGTCCAAGTAGAAAAGAAACCATCTTCCATATCTAGTTCTTTTTTTCTTGATTAAGAAAGTACCTCTAAAATGTTATAGCTCAAATTTATAAAACTAAAGAAAAACAAGCAAGTTTCCCTTTTTGTTTACATAATTTGTTATTTTCTCCATATATTACTGCATTAAAAATAAATAAACTTCTATAATTTTTTTTCATTAGGAACTATAGCAAAATACCCAAAGTGTTACAGACTGCTAACAGGAAAAAAAATAGCTCACATTTTTGTGCCATTTAGTGCCATATGATGACTTCTTGAACTTTAGCTTTTTCAATATACTTTGAATCGAGGTTATATAAAAGATACAGTAACCATGATCTGCCCTTGTAATAGAAGTTTAGGCAGTGGCAGAGTTTTAAGGCACCCTCCTGAAAGGGTGCTCTGCAGTCTTGGCAGGATGGAAGGGAAGAGCTCTTCCCCTCTGCCTTCCTCCCCCAAAACACACTTTCCCAAAGCAGATCCGCTTTGAAATGCAGATGTTTTCGGGGGTGCAGACACAAAAAAAAGTGCCTGAAGAACAGGACCACGGCTAGTAGAGCTGCACCCACAGCCTCACCCTGAGGGCCTCCCCCGGCTCCCCTCGGAGGTAGCTGTCCTCATGGCTGCTCTCCAGCTGCTCCATCTCCTTCTCCTCGCGCAGGGGCACGCTGGTGATGTCCAGGGCGTGCAGCCCGGGCGCTGCCCTGCCCCTCACGGCGTGCAGGCAGCTGGCGCCGTCCCTCAGGAGGATCTGGAAGGTTCCGTGCTCGTTGCCGCGGGCGATGGCGTAGCGCACGCGGCGCCTGAGGGCCGGCAGCAGCTCCAGGATGGGCTCCCGGCTGGACATGGCCACTCGCACCTTCAGGGGACTCTCCGTGTCCAGGCTTCCCCAGCTTGTCTGCTCCAGCTGGGGGAGGGAAGAGTGTTTAGAGCAGGAGAGAGGAATCATCAGGATAATCAACAGTTCCTGCCTCCATTCCGTACAACACACCCTGTAAATCCTAAAGGCCTCAAACAGGCCTTACAGAGCCTCTGAAGGCTCTGATTTCAGGTAATTTTGAGAACCTGTTTAACTTCATGCTTGCAAAGAGGCCATGTAGGGGACTGTTCTGAACAAGTGTTTGAGATCACTTAAAAAACCACCAGGGTATCAGCAAAAGCCAGATTTAATTTTCAAGGCTGAGGCAAGACGAGGATTTCTCAGATTGCGCTGCAGCCTGGAAAGGAGCAGGGGGAATGCACCACCACAAGGAGAAACTCGTGTTTACTGTGTCTACACACAATGTAATGTTCTTATGACCAACAGAAACAACAGAGAAATGCATTTCAGAACACTGCTTGGAAATTCCCTGACATATTCTCTGAAAGCTCCATACTGTAGCAGTATGTAATGCAACTAAAAAAGCATAGTGAAAATAAGGAAAATTTTTAGACAGGAGCAAGTGATGAAGTGTTTTAAACAACTTCATTACTTGAAGTTTAACCCCATAAATGACGAGAGTGATTGAAAAGTGTTTCTTTTTTCACATAATTTATGGATGTCACTTTTACTGCCTACAAAGTTCTAGAAATTGACAAGGTTAATGGTATTTGAAAAGTGTAATAACAAGATGTAACAAATACAAACTAGACATTACTTCCTGTAACTTACCCTTATAAGCCCACAAAATGCAGCAGGAAAAGAATTAAATGTGTAATTCTCTGAAAACTTCATCAATTCTGCAAATATTGGACTTCCATCAGCAAGGTCTAATCCCCCACCTCTATGAGCAACTATGGGACAGACACCAAGACTAAAATGATCTTCTGCAAGATCTGTTTAGCTGTCCCAGACCATAAATGCTGTCCAACCTCCTCCTGGCAGCAGAACATGCTGAAGACATGTCC
This sequence comes from Irena cyanogastra, assembly GCA_013397155.1. Lineage (NCBI taxonomy): Eukaryota > Metazoa > Chordata > Aves > Passeriformes > Irenidae > Irena > Irena cyanogastra. Next base: position 120,946 of record VWZV01015802.1, on the reverse strand, counting down.
AGTTTCCCAGGTGTCTGTAATTAAAGGAGAATTATTCCCCTGAATGTACTCTGAGGAACCAGACCACATTTCACGCTACAAAGGAATCTTTGCAAGCTTTAAAAACTTCATCCTTTCACAGCTGTTGATGTGTTTCTTATTGTCAGATTATTACTGCCAGCAGGACCTAGGTGAGGCAGGGGGAGAAAAAAGATTTTCACCATTGAATGTGACCTATTTAAAAGATTCCCTCTATTTACTACTGGTGTCTTATCTCTGAAAATACCTCAAAAAACATTACAGTGCTTTTTTATCCTGGTACATACAGTGTTAGGACTTCTCTTCTTCCTGCTGTCTTTTTTGGGGTAGCCATTGATTTTGCACTCATAACACACTTCAGGGGACAAAGCATTCTCTCTGTCAGCATCTCCATCCAGTGGCAGGTACTGGCCTTTGTTAAATCCCATCCCTGAGACACAGTGTCTGTGGAATGAAAACATGGGTTTTAGTTACTCCTTGCAGTTTTATGAACTGTCCCTGCTAAATGGAGTGTGTTTAATTTGTGCCACAGTATCTGTATCCCCTTCCTGCCCTTTCCCCAGCAGGAGGGTTGTGCATTAATTTCCTTCACACCAGAGTTGCTCACTGAGGGAAATGCAAATGCTGGCTGAAGGTTTCAGCCTGATCTAATTTTAATTTACAAGTTCTACAGAGAAACCCAAACAAAGCCAGCCTGCTCTGCACCAGAACAATGTTAATTTGTGTTTAATGCTCAGGATTGATCAGTGATACTTAAAGCCCTTAATTATCTCAGTACACATGGTACCTTTCCTTATGCATTATCAATCCCCGCTGAGCAGATCTGTGAAGGAGTTCATGTGCTCATACTGGGGGAGAAAGCAGAACTCATTGTTTAATGTTATTTATATGCTACATTTAAAATTAATGTCATGTTGCATGTACAGACAAGCTTGGTTGTTTTTTTTTTTTTCTCCTAGTTTCTAGATATTTTGCACAAAACTAGAAAGGACTTAGCACCTTGTCCTTCATTTGCACCTCTGCATCTTCTGAATCTGTCTTTGGTGAAAAGCTGTGTGGAGAAACTCACCCTTGTCCAACTCTGTAATAGCCAGGTGGGCAGCCACAGAGATAACCACCCTCAGTGTTGGAGCAACCATAACTGCAGGGGTTCTTGGCAGAAGAGCACTCATTGACATCGTGGCAGGCGTGGGAGAAGTGGTCATAGGAGAACCCTGAGGGGCAGACACACCTGTAACTTCCCAGGGTGTTGTAGCAAGAAGCAGAGCCACACGTGTGAGGATTGGAGCATTCGTTTTCATCTGGTAAGCAAACACAAAAACATTGGTGTTTTCTACTCTGAGAGACAACAGGTCAGCATGATGCAGCTGACAACAAATCTAACAAATCAGAACATCTTCAAGTACCAGGGCTCTGCTACAGCCTTGACCTCATCATCCCATAGAGACTTCTGAAAGAGAAAAGAAGTATCATCTTCACTCGTGGGTGTTAAAATATAGTGAAGAATGACACCTCCAGTCAGTGAGACTTTATTTAGTTTCAGGGAGAAAAAAAAAAGAAAAAAAAGGAAGGTTGTGGTATGGAAAATCATGTCGTGGTAGCTGGTATCATGGTTATTTTATTTCTCTAACCAAGGGTATTTCTCTAAAACCTGTAGGTTTTCCTCACCAAGTTTTTCTCACCAAGACCACTAGTGAATGTTTTACCATTCTTGCCTGCAGTCACTTAGAGGGAGATTCTTTTGAGGACTGTGATTTACAGAAACTTGAGCTGGTTTGGGGTTTTGTGGGAGCTGTTCATTGTGCATTCTGTCACTCTTGCTTCACTCCTTTGCTTTCTTCGCTGAAGAGCAGTATTAAGTCATGAGTGTTCATGGTGACTGGGACTTCAAAAAAACTGGCTGGTGTGCTACTTAATGCTAAAATGGGTAAAATGAAGTAATTTTTATGTATAGAGTCAGGACAGTAAAGTCAGTCTAAATGAAATGTGCGGCACAGTCATGCTCTGGATATGATACCATTGACAGAAAACCATGAAACCGAACCTGAAAAGGTAAATATTTTGTATTGGGGTCTTTGTGAACAGCACTGGGTGACATTGTTTCTATGTGTATTGGTCTTCATTCAAAAAAAAAAATCCCACATTTTGTTTTGTATGTGATATAGCTTAGTTCAAGTGATGGATTGAATGAGCTAAATCTAAACAGAACTCCTGAGCTTCCCAATTCATCCCATTCCCTGCACAAAGAACTAAAGCTGGCCTTAAGGTTTTATCCTGGAAGCCGGAAACCCCTAAAGGTTTTGTTGATTTTTTTTCTCACAATTTGCTTTAAATGCTGTTTTGTAGAGTTCTTAAATTGCTAATGTTTTTTTCTGCTTGGTTTTTTCTTTTTCTTTTCTTTCGTTTCTGTTTTTGGGTGTTTTGTTTCTAAGACAGGTATGGTTTTTAGTGCTTTTTTCCTTCAGCAGAAGTATTTACATTGATACTTTCAGGAATCCAACGAACATTCAATGATGGGGATTTTTCACAGAAGAAAACAGATCAGAATTTAGACCTTGGTAAGAAAGCTAGCAAGATGAGCTAATTGTCACAGTGAGTTTCAAACGGCTGAGTGTATTTTCTTGCTATCTCCTGTCACTAATTTATGTTGAGAGTAGTAAGTGTATGGAAGGAGTGGGAGACAGATAAAAAATATTTCTGTTGCACACCCTCTGTTCTGCTCACTCTCGCCCTTGTCTGGTGTTGTCTCTTCAAACACTCAGATACGTTTGCTGTTTAAATTCTGTGCTGTTTGTTTCCTTACCAACACACTGATTCCACTGGTAGTGCTGGATAAATCCTTGTGGACACCCACATCTGTATCCACCCAGGATGTTCTGACAGCCATGCTGGCACCTGTGGTTTCCATCACATTCATCCACGTCTGTGCATTCAGGAGGGAAGCAGAATATGACACAGGATTACACGCACTGCCAAATGCTGGTGGATCAGAAGTTTGTTATGACCCAGCCCTGTGGTCTGGCAGCCCAAGAAGCCAAACCTGTGCTGGCTGAGCCCCAGCGGGGGCAGTAGGGCAGGGGGGATTCTGCCCCTCTGCCCCTCAGCTCAGAGCCCACCTGCAGAGCTGCCCCAGCCCTGGGCCAGCACAGGGAACAGCTGGAGCTGCTGCAGCCAGGCCAGAGGAGGCTCCAGGATGAGCTGAGGATGGAGCAGCTCTCCTACAAAGACAGACTGAGAAAGCTGGGGACATTCAGTCTGGAGAAAAGAAGGTTTCAAGGAGACCTCAGAGGCCCTTCCAGTGCCTAAAGGGGCTACAGAAGAGCTGGAAAGGGCAGGTAGTGATGGGACAAGGAAGAATAGCTTTAAGCTGAAGAAGGGTAAATTTAACCTGGATATTGGGAAGGAATTGTTCCCTGGCAGGGTGGGCAGGCCCTGGCACAGGGTGCCCAGAGCAGCTGTGGCTGCCCCTGGATCCCTGGCAGTGCCCAAGGCCAGGCTGGACACTGGGGCTGGAAGCAGCCTGGGACAGTGGGAGGTGTCCCTGCCATGGCAGGGGGTGAGACTTGGATGGGCTTTAAGGTCCCTTCCAATTCAAGCCATTTTGTGATTTTATGACTTATGACAGAGGAGCACTGCTGTAAGACAGAAGGACCATGCAGGTTGTTATCTTGGAAAGCCTGGGAGTCAACATGCCCAGTCCCTTCCATCAATAATCTGATTTGAGCTCTACAGCCTTTTCAGTACTGAATTTTGGAGAATAAACACCATTCTCGGTAATCCCACACGTTGTTGCTTTAGTGTAATGCTTAGAATTTGAGGGTTTTTGTAATTTCAGTTTTAAACAAACCACTCAGGGATAAGCTTTCTGTTTTCTGAAACATATTGTAGTGTTCGAATGCCAAATTCGGATGTCTTTGCAATGGAAAATAAAAAGCCACATAAAAAGTCTCTGAGACAAGTGTTAATAAAAGGAGACAGCCACAACCATCCCACCCTCCAAATTCTAAAAACTCAGACATCCTAAGTTGTATCTGCTACAGGAAATAAGTAGATTGTAAGCAACCTAACTTTAAGGTACAGTATGCAAGTCTAGTAGAAAATAAAAAAATACTTATTTGTTTTATAGGCACACCAGGACATATGCACTTTATGAGAACAAAGTAAACTGACAGGAGATAAATCTGAGTAAAACTTCTAGCTACATATATTCTGGACTGCTGTTCTAGAAATAGGCTCTAAATATCAATTCCTGTTTTAAATGCTCTATCAGAGTTGCTGGTATTTTGAGATGTCATAAGTTTCTTCATGTATGCTTTTGCATTTTTAATTCTCAGCAGCCAGGTGGCCTTGTATTGCCTTTTATTTTCTTCTTTGCTCAATACCTGAGGCCCACTGAAAAGTCTAGAGCTCTCAAATAGAGATTTCCTGACTGAGGCTTCCCCTTGGGCCAACAGAGAGAGATAAAGCTCATCAATATAACCTGCATTTTAACTGTAATAATTATCTTTCTGAATGCAGTGAATTGGCCTTCTAAGTGTGTAAATCTATGGTAGGAGAATTAAGTACAGAATGTAGAATTTAATCTTAGTTCACCCACAGGTGTACAATTAAAATTAGCCAAAATGAAAAGTTGTAGAGAGATTCTGTTTAGACATTTGAAGACATAAATGTAAAAAAGCCCCACAGCTACTATACTTTTAGATGCATAAACTTGTGTGAAGCTGAAATGGCAGCCTGAAAACAACTGTTGAAGAGTTCAACTAGACAGTCACCTTTTTATCCTAATTTCTGTAAAAATTATTTGAAGCAGTACATTCTTGCATATGCTTTTGTTATGCTCACTATTAGTCTAATACTTTTCAATTTCTGTTTGTAATTATTTTTACTATGGCTGGTGCTCTGTTTTCTCTGTCTTTAACATCAAATGGTTCACTAGAAACTGAAGTAAGGATTCACACTATAAAAAAATCTGACTGTTCCTAGCTACCTTCACAGTTTAATCCAGTAGAATCCAGAGAAAATCCCCTTTGACATTCACAGGTAAAACTTCCAGGAGTGTTTTGGCAAATTCCTTTTGATCCACACAGTGATGGATGAGAACCACATTCATTGTTATCTACAAAATACAGAGGAGAGAGCAGGTTGGTTTACCTTGTGGTATGATGTATTATGTTCCTGTAACATAAAAATAAAATCCACAAAGGTGCAACATTTTATTTTGTACCTTTTCATTTTTACATGCCAGATGAACTGGAGACTCATGCAGAGCTATGAGTAATTAATAAATTGGAAGTACTAGTGGTAGTTCAGTTGTGATAAAGAGTGTGGAAGAGCAGGCATGTAATTTCTGATATTGGAAAAATGCTCCCCTTCTGCTTTAGCTGAACTAAAACAGTTTCAGTTGGCAAGATTTATACATATGCTTAAGATCTGAAGACATCTGTGTCTACTAAAAAAAGAAAATGCCGTCTGGTCTTGGTTAACTATATTTAAATGAGATTTTAATAATTCATCCTTTTGTCTCCATGTGGTTATACTTAGAACATAAAAACACGTATTAAATATGTACAACTCTTTACTAACCAAGAAAACAGAAATAGTGGACAGACTGGATAGACTCATTTTTTCTTTAGCTGCAATTGCTGCTTTTCAAAATCTATTTTCTGCCCTCTTGACACTACTGCTCTGCATAAACAGCACAAGAAATAGTTGAGAATGTTGTTCTTATAGAAAAGCTTATGAAAGAAAATCAGTGTTTTTCTTACCAATACAAGCTGTGTGATGTTGTGTAAAACCAGGTGGACATTTGCACGTGAAACCTCCAAGGGTGTTGACACACAGAAACTGACAATTGTGTTGTTTGGTTTGACATTCATCAAGATCTGAAAGTTAGAGATGTTGTTGTCTTTAAAAAGTCAACGAAGTGGCACATTTAATCAAACTTGATAAAAATACCACACTGCAAACCCAATTCCTTTTAAGTTAAATTGTAACCAAATCAAAAGGTACTGTGTATAATCTTCTTACCTTTACATGCCTTTCCATCCTCCTGAAGGACATAGCCCCGGGGACAGGAGCACTGATAGCTCCCTTCTGAGTTCTTGCAGATAAAATTGCATGGTCTGGGAGACTGGGAGCACTCATCAAGATCTAACCAGAGGAAAATATCGAGTTATCTAATGTCCTCATCTCTCTGACAGAAAGAGGTTTGCTACAAAGCACAACATTTTAGAGAAAAATGATCATAGAAGAAAGCCCCCCATTTACATTTGTTCAGGGTTCCTATTCCTTTCTCTGTGAATGTGTTGCTGTGGAGCTTATATGGGGCTGCCACTACCATGAAAAACTGTCTTGAAGGAGTAATACACTAGAGTGAGAGTGGCACTGGTATTTTCATCTAAGCAACAATTATTTACTTTTTGGTATACTGTGGTATAATTGTACCTGTAAACCAACAAAAAAGTAGAAAAAATGTAGAAGTGAAGTAATGAGCTGGTTTGTCACTGAAGTGGTCACACAGCTTTAATAAAGTTCAATGATCATTCTACTGCACAAATACTGACAGCAGAGCTTGTTTTTCCCCATTTCCCCAAATGAAATACAAAAACAGAAATACGTATTAGTAAAGGAAATAAAGGACATGAGATAAAAGAGACAAAAAAAAAAGGTTTGCTACAAGGGTTTACAAGGTTGGTACATGACTGTGTAACAACTAAAAAAAATAACTGATGATTACTTCAACTGATGATTAATCAATGAATCTTACCATTACAAGATGTGCCAGTTATGTCAGTGGTATAGCCAGCTTTGCAAAAGCACCGGAAGGAGCCCATGGTGTTAATGCACTGCCCATTCCTGCACAGGTTTGGCAGGACCTTACATTCATCAATATCTGTATAGAAATTATTAAATACATCATATCTCGGTTTTAAATTCTACTTTTTACTTCTCTTCCATTTTTGCAGAGTTCCTCATCATCATGCTCCTGACAGGAACCTTCTCCCTCTTTAAAAATGGATGTGACTCCAAAGCCAAACACCTTTCAAATTTCATTACTCTTCTTTGCACCAACACCTTCCTGCCGTTTCACTGAGTACTCAGATTCCAGTTTTGCTAACTTCAAACACAAACACCATACAAGAGAATTTTCTTACAAATACTTCCATGTCAAAAATTATGACCGACATTAAAAAATACACATTAGCTTCTTCCTTTGTGGAAATAGTACCTGCAAAGCATTGTGAGATTGTTGTTAAATGAGATAGTTGTTGCCTTTGCCACGTGTCTAACTTTTCAGCAGTACAAAAGCTTTGGGATCATTTCTAACTTTTAATTACTGGTTGCTACTTCCAACCAGATCCAAATCCTGAAAATTCTTCCCAGTTGATCTTTTTGCAGCTACTGCCAAACACGTTTTTAATTTCTGATCTCTCAACATTATTTGAAAAATCAAACTCTGTTGTTTAACAGGAAATTCTCCAAAGGAACTTCAAAGAGAATTCTGCATTTTCTTAAGCATGCGAGCATATGCTTTTCCTCTTTTCTGCCTCTTTTCATCCCTGCAAATACCTCTTCCATCTGTGGTGTAGCCTGATCCGTGTGGACAGAGTTTCTTGTACTGGGTGGTTCCGGGGAGGGGGCAGAGCCTGCACTGGTTCCCCCAGCCTCGGCCCCCGTCACAGCAGCACTCGGACCTGGTGACAAGGTTCTGGCTGCTGGAAGCCATCTGGCACATGGTCTGCAGGACCTCAGCAAAGCAAAACCCCCGGCGATTATCTGTGAGGAAAAAGGAGAGAGGCTGGAACAGAGAAGGAGATAAAGATCTGCTCCATTAAGCATCTAGTGTACTATTCTGGCTCTCTGTCAATATATGCAAGCAGCAGAAGGTTATTAGCTACCATGAAGTCCACCTTGATTTAGCCTTTCAGAATTGCTGTGTGTTCTGGTAATATGCTGCCATTCCAAATATATCCAAGACATCCCTAATCTTCAGTATCTGCATGAGCTGGGTAAAAGTTTTGCTTGTAGGGAAGTTGTGCCCTTTGTGGTAAAACAGGCTGAGGGCAAAACTGAGCTTCCACTTCAGCTGCCTGTGCTGTGTTTGCATTTGGATGAATTATTTGGAGTGGGATTGGAAGTTTGTTTCGTTTGTTTGTTTAACTGGCCAAAATAACACATTTGATCATCTGTAATTATCCTGTTGTGGTTTAAATAAAACATCCTTACAACCTAAAATACTTTTTCAGTGGTACTCCTAGATTTTGTTGGCGAAAAAAAAGGAATTGTATGGCCTTATTCTTGGTATGCCCCTGTCTAATTCTATCTTCATTTTTAAACTTTTTGGTTAATGCCTATCAATAATGAAAGGGGAGCAAAGCTTTAAAGTCATGAGGCTGCTACAGGTTTCCTTCCAACAGGCAGATGAGGAGAAAAGAAATCCCAGTTTCTGGTGTTAACAGAAATTCCAAATCTCGCAGAGATTTTATCTTCTATATAGGCTATGTCACCTGTCTTGTTTCTTGATTAAAACGGAGACATTGTCAATTACTGATTTGAGAATGCTTATGTTTTTAAATGAAAGATTTTGGGGTTTTTTTCTCTCAAAGCTAATAGCGATCCCTCAGAATGTGTAAATGTATCAATGCTCAGTTGACCTTCTCTTTTACAGATTAGAACAATCTGTACATTTCTTACATTAAGCAAAAGGGAAACTTTGGCTTTAGGAAAGACTTAATCTGTCCACCTGGTAACTCAGCTGTTTACATAAAAGAAAGCTATCCTCACTGAAAGTGTCAGTTCTATGAAAACAAAATATTTGCAGTAGTAATTTCCAAGACTGCTGATTTCTGTTCTTCCAGACAGGGATATAGTGCAGGTCTTTAGGGACATTATGACCTGAAGAACACATAAATGCTTTGTCCCCAGTTTGAGATGTGGAATGAATTTTAATGTGAATGGAATAGAAAGGTTTCCACAACGTATTTGAAGCAATGTAATCTGTGACTTAATCCTAGTGCTACAATTCAGAAGAAATTCTGTGTTTCTGCCAGATCCATTTTTCATTGTAATTTCTAACCCAGGAAACCCAAAAGGAAAAGCAGCAAAAAGAAAACCTTCCAAGGGCAGAAAATAGTAAGAAAACTACATATTAAATATAGGAAAGCCATAATGACCTCCAAACATGGTATTTCCTTGGCATTAATGACTGGCTGGGGTTAACAGACTGCAGTTTTCTCTTCCCATCTGGTTCTAATACTTAGGAAATACTCTGCACTTCAATGTTATCGCTTAGCCATGAAGTCAGCACACTCCTCATGACAATTTAGAAAGAGCTGGTTTCATAGTAATGGCATAACATAATAATGTTTTCTTCATGCAAGAATACTAATAAATACGCTCTTTCAGTACTGTGTGTACACCTGAACACTGGTCAAGAAAAATTAAATTTTTGCAGTTCTGTTTGACTCCAAAAAAGGGAATGATGAATTTTGTAGTGCAAATGCCAAACATGAATGTATTAAAAAGAAAACACAGGTTGATGAACAAAAACCCTTCATCAGCATTTATCCTACAGGCCTGCCTCAAAAAAAAAAAACTTGCAATTTTCTGGAAAAATCACAGTATTTATGTCTGAATTAAAGGTGCAGAAAATTCAGACGCCCAGTTGCCATATGGCTCTAAAGATCACTTTCTGAATAAGCAAACACTCGATTTTACTCTGCATCCATTTTTGAGCTATCTCTAAGAAACTGAATTCTTCTTTAAAAATCCCTGTATTTTGTCTACATTTATGTCCTATGGAATTGAGACACTTCTATGTCAGGCCTGATGGCTACAATCTGTTCATTCCTATCATTACCTAACAATATTTAATAATATTATTTAATATTGCTTCCTTATTCAATTAAGAAGTGTAATTATTTAATTTCTGTAGATTTGGGAGCTATTAGGTTTTCAGAAGCCCAGTTTTCTCTCTACATTTACACTCTAATGTGAGGTGAAATGTGTACAAAAGAGATATTTACCAAGACACTCAATGCCTGATGGACTTGACAGGAATCCCTCGTTACACTCACATCTGTAGCTCCCAACAACATTGACACAACGACCATTTTCACAGACACCTGGCTTGGAGCGGCACTCGTTCTCATCTTTACAAAAAATAACAACATCAATAAAAATTATAATAGCAACAGAAACGATAAGAACAAAGATAAAATATAATTACATCAACAACAACCACAACAATTCATTACAAGAAAATGTATCAGACTTTCTAGAATGCATTAAATATTACATGTAATATTTGAAAAATGTTTTCAAGAGGTGGAAAAATCAACTGATTAAGCCTGGAAAGGGCTTTCCAAGGACCATTATCCTGTACTATTCCTTCTGTACTTCATCCCAGGACAAAAGCTTTAATGCTTCACAGCTTATAACAAGAAGCAGAAAACACAGCAGAGCAAGTTCCAGTCACAACATTTACCTGGTAAGTAATATTTAAATAAAATTGGAATACATGCATAATTTGAGTGACAAATCTTCACTCTGTAATCATCAAGAGCCTCTGAATACATTTGATCTCTCCTGCAATAAGTCGTATTTCAGTCCACATACTATTTACCTGAAAGTTTACAGTCTTCGTGTATTTTCTTCCATAGCTAATGGCACACATACTGTAAGCAATTACACAAATCTTTTAGATGCTTAAAGTAAACCCCAGAAAAACCTCAGGTTCTTTAAAGCATAAAGATCTACAAAGGAGAGTAGTCATTCTCTTGCTGAAGGAACATTACTATAAAATACTTCCATTTAAACATTCACTAAGATGGGTGTTTATTTTTTTTTCCCCCAGAGAATTCTGCAATGGTCCTGGATTTTTTTTTCTATAGATCAGAAGAAAGTACAATTTGTTAAAACATAGCTATTGTCTTCCCCTCAACTAATTAAATAAATGATGGAGGAAAGGTGTTTGTTTACTTCCAGGATGGAGAAGCAAACAAACACCTTTGAGCAGTTTCCATATCTTTTGTCCCTTATGGCATTTATAGGTAGTTTCAGAACCTTAAGAGTCTTAATTCTTTAAAAAAATGACACATTATTTATACTAATGCTAAAGAAAATGTAACTTTTTATCTATGAAAATCTTGTTTCCTACCCATAAATTTGTTTGGCAAATTAATTTTTTTTAGATGTAACAACTGTCTGAAAAATTTCTGGATTTAGTTGTAGAGCAATGGAGTTTTTATTTTGAAATCCCTATTAGTCAGTTAGAACTCACACTGAAACTAAATAGAAAGTTCAAGATGTTTGGTATCATTAGATATCGTAAGTGTCCTTCATGAATATACATATAAAATAATTTTTTTATTTCTTTGCTTGTGTATATTCCATTAGATGCCTTCTTCCCCTTCTAAGCCTTACCTGTGCATCCTTCTCCATCAGGTCTCTGGGTCATCCCAGGAGGACAAATACACACAAAGGTACCAATCAGATTTTTGCAAATCATGCCTCTTGATTCACAGTCATGGAGACCTTCAGCACACTCATCTAGATCTGAAAAAAAGAAAAGTATTTTGTGTTTGAACTTTTTTACAGTAGCTTCAGTTCCTGAAGACAACTTCAAGAGAAAGGACGTACAGGCTTCCCTAAGTAAAAGCACTGAAGGAAAAGTCCAAAATCTATGATTATATGCAGTTATCCTGATCTTCATGAGCTGTATCCTCTTGTCATGTTAAAGATGAAATTCACCATTGTGACATTCTTGGCTTTGCAGTCCCCATCAAGGGTTACACTTGATGACAGAAACACCAAATACTGCTTTTTTGTGAGTTCTGAAAGAGCAAATCATCACCTGCTGGGCTGTTTGCTACCTTCCACCCAGAGGATGAATTCAAGATGCACAGAAATATTTGGATTATGTGTTGGCAGTGGAGGGTGGGGAGAAGTTTACACATCAGTCATTACCTTTGCACATCTTCTGGTCTTCCCTTAGCTCATATCCCACTGGGCAGGTGCACTCATAGAAACCATAAGTGTTGATACAACGAAAAGCACACAGCAAGGGGTTCTGAGCACACTCATTGATATCTGAACAGAGAGAAACAGAACAGTCATCCTCTACTGAGTTTCAAAACACTCACCGAGAAGGTTTTATTACAACTGTGCTTCTCTTTTCAGCTAAAATTATCAGGAAGGTACTAATTCAAACCACTAGGTTTTGAGTAACTAGAGAAAATTGAACAATGCTCTGCTCAAGAATAATGGCATAGTATATCTATAGAACTTGAGCTTAGTATGGCAAGCTAGAACATGCCTATTTCAGAATTTTATTATACGCTCATATTTAATGTACTTTTGTGTGATGAGAAATGTCAGCTTCAGAAAGCAAACTAATTATGATGCATAAAATACAACATTTGTGAGAATACCTCACATGGGGCATTCCTATTGAGTGTGGGAAGTCCTGTGACAAACTAAAAGTTCTGTTTAAATCAACTCAGATTTCTTTTCCAATGACATATTTGAAAGCATAGGAACTTTTTTTTCCTCCAAGTTATTATGGCATGAAAGACATGGCTAATAAACTAATTTGAATGCTGAGCACTGGACAGAAGCCAAAGGAAAAAAAATTAATAAAGAGGACAGGTTACCTTCACAATTCATCATTGGGCCTGGCTCAAATCCTTCGTGACAGCTGCACTCAAAGCTGCCAACCACATTAGAGCACGTTCCGTTTCCACAGGGGTTGCCAATGGAACATTCATCTGTATCTGTACATAATGAATAGATGCAGAGTGAAGGGACCTGGGAGAAGTTGTGTTTTAAATTCAAGAGTTCCAATTCCTACAACTGCACACACCTATGCAATGCACTCCTGTGAAATCCAAGTTGTAGCCCATGGGGCACTCGCAGCGGAACGATCCATCAGTATTGATGCAGTGACCATTGGAGCAAATTCCTGGGCTTTCAAGACATTCATTGACATCTAAAAAGCAGGAAGATATTAATAGGCATTCAGCTGATGCATTTCAAGTCTTAAAAACAGCGTTAAAAAAAACCTAAGCACTCTATTATGTTTGTCTCAAGCCATGCACTTCAAGAAACGTTCTTTTAACACATTTTACATGTCAGCCTCTTGTCACCAGCAGCTGTGAGGAGTAAACTGTCACATGCTATAATATCCAAGTATAGTTTTAAGTACTAATATTTACTTTTTGTATTCAGAAAATACCTACCTTCACGTGTATCATCAATTCCAGGAATAGTTCCATGACCATATGGGCACAGATCCTGAAAAGCAACTGCAGAGACACATTTTCTTTAAAAAATAGAGCATGAGAGAGACAGAATCATGACAGATGGTTAAAGCCATCCAAAAAGGATACTACTTCAGGTCTCTACAGAGCAAAACCAAGAAATAAGTATTTCTCTTTGTCTGCGGTTTCTTCCATTTAATTTTATTCCTTTTGCTGACTTGAAAAATCATTATAGAAAAAGTCACTGAGAGCAAATGCCAGAAAGATCTTTCTAATGAACAAAAAGTACAACACCAATGTGCTCCTCCTCTCCTCCCAGCGACAAATTTTAAACTTTAAATATGTACCTTCTTCTTCCTTTGGACAGAGCTCACAAGGATCACCCCATCCTTCTCCTGGCATTTTACTGCAGCAACACTTGGCCTTTGTGGTGTTGAAAGCCTTTGGCACTGAGCACTTCCCATTCTCAAAGTTGGTGAAACAGAAGCTCTGACGAGTATCTAGGAGAAAAAAATAAGAGTTATTCAGAGCTAAAACCTTCTCCCAAGTCAGATGATGACTGTCTGCCCTGAGAGAAGTAACGTAAGACCTGTACTGTTCATACTTTTTAAAAAGCACTCAGTAATCCTCATAAAGATATAAACTGGGAGGGGTTTCTACAGAATATCTGTTATCTTTGAGACTGAGTTATTGCACTGCTCATCCTGAACTCACCAAAGCACCTGCGCCCGTTATCAGACAGCACAAAACCCGTGGGACAGATGCACTGGAAACCTCCCGGGGTGTTCGTACAGGACCCGAAGAGGCAGATGTTGGGATCCTCGTTGCACTCATTAATATCTGTAAAGCAAGGGAGAAACCTTCACCATAACCTCACTCACTGTCAACTCCTTGGTTAAGGAAGGTTGTTTATTTATTTATTGATTGATTTAACTGAAGCAGCTTCCAATAAAGTGACCAAGATTTAGAGCAGGCTGTAGGTTTCACTAACTCTTTCAAATTAAGAGTTTCTCACTGGCATGCACCTTCTCTTCTAAACACCATCCTCTGTTAGTCATTATACTCAAAATATAAACATCTAATAAATGCTTTCAGAATATATTTCCTATAGGAACAATATTTTTCTATAAACAAAAATGTTCCTATAAAACATCCAAAGATTATTTTAAAAAAATCTGTATGTTGGGGATTCTTTTTAATTAAAGGTATAATTTTTTCATGCTTCCTGTCAGATTCTGGGACTGAAACTATTACCTAGTTATTAGTAGAGTCACACCTTTAATTGTACCTACATGCCCAGATTTTTCTTTAGCACTCTTTTATTGCCACTCTCATTCTGTAATTTAAAATTTATTCCTATTCTATTGAATAATCTATAATTTATTACCATAAGACAGTTAAGATTTATTTTTAATAGCAGTATATCATTAAATATTTTGTAATTATCAAAGGCATAAGCCAAAGTATGAGTATTTAGTGTAAATATCAAGTGCCTGTAGAACTGTGCAGCTCAAACAGCATCAGGTGTACCTCCCCCATCTATACAGACAACAGACAAAGCAGGAAAATAAATATATTAAGAGACCCTTCATTTTTCATATCTATTATTCAAAACTATATTTTAACTTATCCTATTCTGCAAATACTAAAAGAATATATAAGCTGCCTTGCTAAGGTAATTTTTAAAGGTAATTATAATCTGACAAATTATGAGATGTATTTTAATAATCTTCGAAGTGCAACACTTTTTGAGTCTTTCAGTAAAAACATTTAAGAAACATCACAGAAGCCTGTGGCTATATAAGCATTCTACAATAAAAGCCACACTGAGCTTGACCAAAGTATAGGCAGGAACAAGGCTCTCTCCATGAAAATTGGCTTCATGGATGTTGAATACTCAAATTTGTAGTACCATTTTTGCCCATATTTACTGAATTCTCTGCTGTACTGGATTTTAGGAAACTGCCCTGTTTTAGCAGGTAAGAAAACAATGGAAATACAATCTTTATTATTTGGAAAATGTGAGTGGAGCAATGGAAGAAATCAGGTGGGATTAGATTCTGTGATGTAACTTCTGAAAAATACTACCTTGAGTCCCACTTTCAGAAATTGCTATTAATTACAGCACATGGACAAACCACTGCAGCACAGTCTGGGATTTGACTGAACTCTCAGTAGCTTCCCAGGCTACTTTCTGTGTGAAGCATTCTAAGTCAGCTTATTTCCGAGAAAACAGTAAATAATTTCCCAGTTGCTGTGAGAGCTGCTAATATACAAAGCTCAGCAATTCAGCTGCATAGGACAGGAAAATTGCTCCTTTGAAGTGCTCATTATTACTGCAAGGAATGGTTTGGTGCTAAGACTCTTTCTGGGGCCATGATGGAGAGGTGACTAGCCAGACTGTGGAAGTAAACAAGTCCCTTCCCCTCTATTCCTATACAATGAAAGGAATATATTACATGGGTAGGTGAAAGCTAAGAATTTTTCTGCGGCCCCAGCTGTTCTGTTTTCTCCTGCATGTAATCACCCTGAGCTCACTAAGCAGTCAACCACTGCCAACCTTTACATCACAGACAGAGGTAATGGATTCTCATAAAGCTGTTTG
The DNA here is from genome assembly GCA_013397155.1 of Irena cyanogastra. Lineage (NCBI taxonomy): Eukaryota > Metazoa > Chordata > Aves > Passeriformes > Irenidae > Irena > Irena cyanogastra. Next base: position 105,064 of record VWZV01015802.1, on the reverse strand, counting down.
CATACAACATCAACAGAGAGTAATGGGGAACATCTGCTACAAGGGCTGTCAAAATATTAATCTAAGTTTTAGTGCAATCACATGTGATAATCTGGGCATTTCCTAGGAGCTCTAGCTTCAGATTTTCTAGACATGTGGCAGAATGACAAAAGAATGCAAGCAAGCCTCTTTCATTCAGTTTGGGCACAAATCTGTCTGGCAGGCACTGATGCTCTCGAAAACATAAATTCTGAGAAGGCGCTAAAGTGGCCATGAACAGTAACATCCCTTGAAAATCAAAAGCTTTCATTATTTTGTATTCATGACTTTAGAACTGACTTTAGGTGATTTGAATTCACCTCAAACATAACTGCTAATATGGAGCCAGCAGCTGCCAAAAGAAATCATAAAGTTGGCAGGCAAACTGAGTATTGGTGGCATGATACAAGTGGCTGAGAGAACTCTGGGGCTTAGAAAAATAAATCCTGTTGTTTAAGACAAAAAGTTTGAAATGGTTCCTGTTCCTGCAGCCACACAGACTAGGAGGCACTAAGTCAAATCACAAATGCCCAATAAATTCACAGCATCCCATGCTTTGCTCTGTTGGAAAAAGGATTTGTAATTTGGATTTATTTCTTGCTCTCTGCCACAGCAAATCTTAGTTCAGTGTGTGACATTCAGCTCCTGAATGGCATTCAAGGCTTTAAGTGAGACCTCTATGAACAAACCAAAACATAAAAATTGATGGTAGGTTTGCTGTATATTCTTTCTCCTCCTGGGAATCTCAGCACTTGAGAAGCTTCATATAAAGTGTAAAATCAGAAAACTGTTGCTAAGAAGAAACATTGTTCCTATAAGCGCCATAATTTTATCAAGATTTTTAAACTTCATTTCTCTCTGAAACCAAATGCTAGTTCATGCATTGATTGCCAATAACTACCTTCTGTAACAATTACATAAACAGAGTGACAACATCTGTTATATTAATTATATTCTTTCAAAAGTGACTGAAAGATAAAATACTTTTTTAAAAAAGTATTTTTGTTTGCATTAATGAAGAAATCAATGTTCAAAATAGAGTACTATAGAGTACAAAACATTCTTCTGCCTTTCTTTTTAAACGCTCTTCCTGAAAACTTTTCATACCTATTCCCTTGTCACCTTGATTTTAAGTCAGGAAACATTCACAACCATTAGGGTGTACAACTGCTTTCCACCCAGTTAGAACCACATACAAATTCTTCAGGAGCAACAGTTACAACTTGCCTTACCAATACAACTTTCACTTTTTACTTCATATCCTGGTGGACAGATACACCTGAATGATCCTTCCAAATTTTGGCAGGTACCAGGAGAGCATGAACCAGGCAGTGCCACACACTCATTGGTATCTTTGGGGAATAGAGAAAAACAAGAAAGGTTTAGAATCTTGTAAATTTTATGGTAACAAAACATGAGAAAGACTGAAGGGCTCTCTACTAATTTTCTTTTTCTAAGGTAATTAATTGCTTGAAGACCAATAACTATTCCAAAAAAAGCCTGTTACTTCTACTGTCTTTTCATTTAAGTCACCATCATTCTCTTTTGATATTTAGATATTCAGACTGTGTTGCTTCCCTCTACATGGAAGCTCTTAGTTTATTTCAGCTCACCAGTACTTGAACATCATGTGGTTTCATACATACCAACACAATTCTTGTCATCCAGAGTAAGCTCATATCCTTCATTACACAAACATTTGAAAGAACCAATTTCATTGAAACACCGTCCATTTCTGCACACTTGACCAAAGAAGGAACTGCACTCATCAATATCTAATTAAAAAAAAAATTTAAAAAATATCAAAATTGAACCCAAGAAGTGAGAGTTGAGTCCCAGCATACTACATACAGCATAAACACACTCAACTTTCAATATTTAGCATTTCTGNATGCCCAATAAATTCACAGCATCCCATGCTTTGCTCTGTTGGAAAAAGGATTTGTAATTTGGATTTATTTCTTGCTCTCTGCCACAGCAAATCTTAGTTCAGTGTGTGACATTCAGCTCCTGAATGGCATTCAAGGCTTTAAGTGAGACCTCTATGAACAAACCAAAACATAAAAATTGATGGTAGGTTTGCTGTATATTCTTTCTCCTCCTGGGAATCTCAGCACTTGAGAAGCTTCATATAAAGTGTAAAATCAGAAAACTGTTGCTAAGAAGAAACATTGTTCCTATAAGCGCCATAATTTTATCAAGATTTTTAAACTTCATTTCTCTCTGAAACCAAATGCTAGTTCATGCATTGATTGCCAATAACTACCTTCTGTAACAATTACATAAACAGAGTGACAACATCTGTTATATTAATTATATTCTTTCAAAAGTGACTGAAAGATAAAATACTTTTTTAAAAAAGTATTTTTGTTTGCATTAATGAAGAAATCAATGTTCAAAATAGAGTACTATAGAGTACAAAACATTCTTCTGCCTTTCTTTTTAAACGCTCTTCCTGAAAACTTTTCATACCTATTCCCTTGTCACCTTGATTTTAAGTCAGGAAACATTCACAACCATTAGGGTGTACAACTGCTTTCCACCCAGTNAGAAGGAACTGCACTCATCAATATCTAATTAAAAAAAAAATTTAAAAAATATCAAAATTGAACCCAAGAAGTGAGAGTTGAGTCCCAGCATACTACATACAGCATAAACACACTCAACTTTCAATATTTAGCATTTCTGTGGAAAAGGTACATTTTTTAGCAACAAGGAATCAGCTGATAGCTGGTGGAAAGTAACTCTCACTCAAGGATTAAGATGCACATTCTAATTAAACCACACTTTTTTATAGAGTATTACAATTTCTAGGTTTCTAGCATTACCTCAGTTACTGCATCTGGAGATATTCAATTACTGCTAAGGGACTGCATGACACCAAGTCTACCAACAAAGGACAAAATGTTACATGGAGTGTTCTAGATTTTATCTGGATCCATATGCACTTGAGCTTCCTCCTAAAAACCTGTCCCTGCCAATCTCAAGTTTTGGACTATGTAATTTGCTTTCCATAGGATGATTTTCTCCTTCACAGCAGTTCTGAAAAGGTTATTTTGTAGGGTTACTTCAGTAATGTAGACTTAAAGCAGCACTGCATAAGGAAAAATATGGATGAGGAAGAATAAATGAAAAAGCATCACACTGTAAGAAAAATTTGTACTTTCCAGCACATTCTTGTTATTTTAATATTTTCTTTCCTGGACAAAAAGAGGATTTAAAATGCTTTTTTAAAGATGTATTAGTTCTCTCCTGAAGCTGAAGGAACAATCAGACTTTGCTGTGTCCTCCTCCTGTAGCAGGAAGGAATGTAAAGCCTCCCTCCTCTCTTTGCTTATGCTCTGCACAAGGGAGAAGATCTCCAGGTTTATGAGCCTGTTTCTCAGCCCAGGAAGGTGTTGGCTGCTTCATCACAAGAACCCAGGAATTAATGTAGTCCAAACTCATCAGATATTCTGGTGTCCTGTGCTTTAGGGAATGTGAAACAGCAATGCCTGTGTCAGTTCTGCATGATTTTGCTCATTTTAGGAGAGCAGATCTGGCAGGTTACAGATCAGCTGTCCTGCCTCTCTTACTGCTGGTCTGCTTCTTCTTTCTCACCCTGTGCAAGAGTCAAGCAGAACGGTGAAATAAAGGAATTATTTTAAATTCATGAGGCAGAACTGGTGGTGGAATAGAACAAGTGGTGCCTGTGGACTGTGCCTGTAGCCAGAGATGGGCTGTAAATATCAAGGTAGTCTAAAGGAGCTGAGAGATGCATTAAAACATCAGTGAACTGAAAGCTGCTCCAATAGTCCAGATATTTAGGATAATATTATATTATCTCAATTGGCTGTAATTAAAAAAAACACTTTTAATTAGTTTAGAACATGACAGTAAGGATTAATCTCTAGGGCTGCTAACAGCAGAAGCTACTGCACTCAATTAAATTTCTTCACACCCTGACATCTCTTCTGTTTAACTACACACTGTCCCCCCCTGGCATGCCAAGCCAGCAAATGAAAACGAAAATGAAAATAAAATATGGATCAGGTCTCTTACCTACACAATCATTATTACGAGTTAATTCAAATCCTGGATAACACAGGCAGTTGTATGATCCAACTGTGTTCTTGCAGGTTCCATTTCCACATGGATACTGCTCACACTCATCAACATCTGCAAGGAGAGACAAACTGCAGGTGGGAACTGGTCTTCCCAGGCATGGGTAATGGGCTGTCTCTGCACAAGTGCAATATCCTAAACTTTGGTCTCTTGTTTTATCTGTCACATTTTGTGTTTATGCTACAGATTTTTACAGGTTCTCAGTACACAGAGGAAAACACTACATTATGCAATTTTGTGTGCATTTTAAAACAAAAGGTACTGTCGCATGTAAAAATAAATGTGTATGTGCATTTATCTGAAGGCATTCCATCTTTTTGTTTTCCATACTAATATTTCTTAGTTTGTTTAACATATACAAGTGATCAGGACTGAGCACAAAGGATTAAGCATCACAGCCCTGAAATGATCAATTGTTATGTACATATAATAAGATTCAGAGCCCATGAAAAGCTGTTGAAAATGCAATTCAATTTATGTAAGTAAATGGTTAATGTCAATATCACATCCAGAATTACAAAGACTGCTTAAAATTTTTGCAAAGATCCATTTCTAAAAGGCACTAAAGTTCAATGTCTCCTGTGTGTTACAGGGATTTCTGGAGTTTCACAGGGATCTGGAAGCTATTGAGATCTTGTCCTGCTAGTTCTTTAAAATTTTGCATTGTCAAAACAGATCACTTTCCCAAATATCCTCCTCTGATTGTCTGACAAATGTGATTTAGCTTAAATATGAGAAGAGTCTAAGCTAATATGAATATGTACTACAATATGAATAGGTTTTAAATATCTGTTTAAAGTTGAAATGCATCATCTTTTCATTTTAAAACCTTATAGAACTGATTATGAACTAAAAGAACAAGAAGAACATCCTTATTGTTCAATCTTATTCCTTCTATCATCTCTATCATGTCATCATTTTCACATGAAATCAGTATTAAGTTGCATTAAAAGGGGGATTCTGCTTTTTTAAATGACACATGAACTCAATAGATTTAAATCACTGAAAAATGCATGGGTTTAGCCCCAAGTTCTGTCACTCTCTGATACATCCTATAAAACTCTCTGTCAAATAAGCCACTATGATGTATTTCTGTGGAAATGTTTCTTCAATAACATGGAGCTAACTCGGAACACACTGTTTTGTTCTGAGTTTTTTTCTCAAACTAATTTATCCCCTCCAAGGACAACTTCACAGACTTCATTTACCAAAAAAAAAAAACCCAGCAACACCTGAATCAATTTTTTAATATCAGTACAACCTATTGAAAAAATCATAC
>VWZV01015802.1:8988-99655 GCA_013397155.1 Irena cyanogastra | reverse complement strand
AAATCATACTCATCTTTCCCCCTGCAAAGAGCCCACAGCCAAAAAAACCACACACAGAAAAGTATTTTCTCTCCATACCCATGCACATAGTCTGATCTTGGGACGCCTTGAAGCCATTGTGACATATGCACTGGTAGCTTCCCTGCATGTCCACACACAAACCATGACTACAAACATTAGGAATTTCCAGACATTCATTGCGATCTGTAACAAAAACACAGAACAGATGGTGCAAGTTATTGACCTCCATTATATCCTCGTTTTACACAATAATGTTTTTACAATCTGCTGTTATGATTCAAACCAGATTCAAAATTACCTATAAGTAAATCTGAATCATAAGAGAACTTCATTTCACAGGAAGTGCTTGCCTACACACCTTGAGGATAAAGTTACTGTCAGGATCTGGTGATACCTAGAAAATGTCCTTTAAAAATGTCACTGTCTTTTCTTTTCTTTTATTGAGAAATGTAGCTATAAAGCAAAACAGCAGAATGCACAAGGTGACAGAAAATAAAGGATGCTGAGAGAAATACACACATACCATTGGTGAGGTAAAAACAGGAGAGAAAAGCCATTTTTGATTTCTTACCAATGCAGGCACCGTTGGGTGACAATTTAAAGCCAGCAGCACACTCACAGCGGTAGCTCCCAGGGCTGTTGATACAGTCAGCATTTCTCTGGCAGAGGTTGTCCCCATTGCTGCACTCGTCAATATCTGAAAAACCAAGAGATCAGACATCAGAAACCACTCCTGCCTCAGATTTGCACTGTATGGTCTGTCTGTGCAAGAGGAAAGCTCAGTCCTCCACGAAGCTTGAGCAGCCTGACCTCCAGCCCTGTGTGCTGGGAATGCACACAAAAAACAAAATCAACCCCATTTCACCCATATGACCTTTTGGATGAAAGAGGATCCCACAAATCCAACTTACCACGCATCAAAGTCATTTTGGAAATTCGCAGCATCTACCTAAAGAAATTTTTGTATTAAAAAAAGCTTCCTCTTTGCCTTTGAACTGAAAAAATAAGTGGCACAGTTTGCAACTTTTTGCGCTGCACATGTTAGCATAAAATCCTCGAACAAATGCCAAAACTCCTACTGACTTTACAACACACAAAACTTTATTAGCTTCTCTGAGTATCTCTGCCTCTAAAACTATAACAGAAGAGACAAAAGCTGGAAAAAAAAATTCAAAGATTTTTTTTTGAGAAGTTTTAAAAACAAGAAACAAATTTTCTCCCTACAATAAAAAAACCTCCAAATACATTGACTACCTATTTAGGAGCTTGAAGAAAAAAGATTACAAATTTCATTAAGTGCATGTACATCCATACTAAGACAAGCACTTAAAACTGATTTATAACCTCGAGCCTTACAAAATCTCACAGTCAGTCTCTTAGATTTTGAAAACCACATTAATTAAATGTTCCCTTTCCTTTTAGGATAAGCTTAAGGGTGCTAAGGAGAAAATAACCAAATTTTAAATCACCTTCACAGACCAGGAGCAGGTCATTGTAACTGAATCCAGTGGGGCACTCACAGCGGAAGCTGCCAATCTGATTGATGCAAACTCCGTTGGCACAGATTCCTGGGATTTCTTTACATTCATCAATGTCTGAAAGGCAGAGGAGCTACTTTAAGTGCAGTTCATCATGTCTTTACACACTGCAAGGATTCTCATTTCCACTGTGTTTAAAACTGAGTCAAGGTGCTCCTTTTAATCTACAGAAATTATAGACAGGTTATAAAACCACACATGCGCCCATTATGACAGAAAATGGCATATGAAGTTCAGGAAGTGATCAAAACAGAGCTTCACTAAGTATTGGCCAAGATGCAAAACTCACAAATGTGCAGAGAAGTCCCACAGTATTTCTGAATGCAAAGCTTTTTATCATACCCATTAAAACTCAAAATCATGAACTTGAATAATAGCAGGTGAGCAAAATACCACAACAAAATGTAGAAGTTAGAAAATCAGAAATATTTTATCTTCAAATTGGTTGCAATTTGTGTCATCAGTGTTACTCCAAAACGAAATGTAACAACTTTAGTATATGAAATGCTTATTTTGGTTAGCATTATGCAGGCACAAAAACATTATGCAAAATAATTTTGGGATAAAATAAGACTGGTGAAACTTACCAACAGCTTTTCCAGTATGGATGTCAAAAGTGAAGCCAGGAATATTTCCACATAAGCTCTTGAATTCAACTAGAGCCAAATATAGAGCAATACATTTTCAGAGAATGCATCAATCTCCCAAGAATTACTTGCAGTCTTCTCAGCTACTCAAGAGCTGTTTTAAGCCAAATCTATTCTGGAGAGCAATTGCCTCTTCTATAGCTTGTACTGAAAATTCAGACTGCCAATAAATTAATGCAAATTGAAGTAGTAACATACTTTTCTCAAATCCCTGCAGACTTTGGCACATGAGCAAACATCTGATTTGAGAATGCAGTCATTCAGTTAGGTTTTGGTTTGGTTTTTTGTTTGTTTGTTTAATAGAACTCCTTAAGGTTTATTCCTGTTTTCTAAGCATCTGTAGTGAGAACCTACAGCAGCATCTTCAAGTATGGGAAATAAATACAATTTCCCCATAAGTACCTGTACTTCTTTCACAATACTATCTATTTTATTTTCTGTGGAATTACTGCAGATTAGTTACACTGAACTGTTCAGCAGAATGGAGACTGTGCTTTAAAAAGAGATAGTGCAAAAGCCCCACATTTTTTTAATATGCTCCTTCTATATCCTCTTTTTGCACTTGGAGAATGAGAAATGCTTGGTATGAAGTGTAAAATCAATTAACCACAGTTTTCTAGGACAGGTGCTTGAAATTGAGTGGGTTTGCAGCACACAGAGAAAAATTTCTAGCATGGATTCTATTAATTATTGCAAAAGAGATTTTAGTGGCTGAACAGCGCTCTACAGACAAAAAGTTATTACACACTTACAGTAACAATTTTTTATCTAGGTAGAAATACAAAAAATGACAGGCCTACAACTGTAAGCATGTCAAAACTGCATAATACTACTACTAGTATTATGAGGAATAGTACTAGTTATTAGAGGAATAACTAGAGGAATTTGTACCTGTTTGAGGGAAATGCAGCAATTCCAGTGTAAAGTCACAACAGTTTGAATGAACAGTTTACAAACAAAACCACGCAGCTGCTATTCAGCATCCTTTTAGATCATATCAGCATTCAAATTATCCAGAAAAAGTATGTTTCACTATTCACTTTCCAAGCTACTGCCAAGGAAGCATTTCAAGGTGTGTGGAAGGTTTTTTGGTACATTCACGGTATTAGGTTGAAGTGAAATATGCTTCAAAAAGTTGAGTAGAATTAACAAAAACATCAGATTGACATAAAATTAAATGGTTTCTGGAAGTTTAATATCTGGAGACTTCCATGAGTGCTTGGCCCACTACTGGCGCTGCTGAGGACGTGCAGGAAACCTCTTTACCCAACAGAAGGAAGAGTATGGAGCCTTCCTTGGATGTGTCTCTAAACATGAAATGCTGATAAATTATTCCAGCACCAAAAAATTAAAAACAAAGAGCTCCTTCTTTATTCCTGCAAGTAATGCTCTTTAATCTGGAGCAATTACAGTCTTTACTGGCTGTGGTTTGAGTTTTTTATCATCTACATTTTAATGGCAGCTCCTCAGCAGCTCATGATTCTGAAAAGTTTAACTGCCATTATAAATGGAATAATTCTTGCCTCCTTTATACCAAACATCCCCATTTTTAGCAAATTTAGTTAACCATTGCTCAGAATGATATTTGGCAAAATCTTTTTCCCCCATTCAGACATAGTCATTTCTCTAAGCCAAGCAGGATCCAGTATATCTGAACTTCAGCATTTTCTACTTTCTTCTGTCCTACTGTTTAATGGCTACTTAATGTTCACCCAGGTTATTCCTGCAGTACAGGGTACAGGGCTACAGAGCTGTCTATCACAGTGCTTTACCATCCAGCAATTTACTGCTCTTTCACAGATACATCTTTAATACACGTAACTAAAATAATTTAACACACTAAGATATTTTACAAACTACTTAATGTCTAAGATTTGAGGCTTAACAACTTAGTTCTTTTCTGCAAGGAGATTTATGCCATTTACTGCTGTCAGTAAGCCTGCTAGTGAATATATCAGACAAAAACAGAGCCCTGGGCTCACTCTCCTGTCCTAGTGAGCAGTGATCTCCTACTCCCATGATAAAACACATCAGGTCTGAGAGGACAAGGAAGAGGCTCCAAGGGTTGCAGGACCTCTTTCATTCTACTATGCTACCTCCATGCTCCATGAATTTCACTGAATTCAGTTTTGTACACCTTTTTTCCCCAGTTTTTACTGTGTAGAGAAAGAGTATATAATTAGATAAGGATTATATGAAAATGTCTTTATACAAATTGCCAAAATATCCACACAAAAACATGCCAGAGATTTACCTTCTGGAAGCTTGGCTTTGCATCAGTGATTTTAAAAATATTTCAAAACCCCATATACTTATAACTATACTATTTTTTAGGACAAAAAGATCTGTCACGTAACAGGAAAAAAGCTGAGATCAGGCACTCCTGAAACTACAAAATCATGAAAGAGCTCTGTACATTCTTCATTACCTTGTAACAGTAAAGCAGCTTTCTACACTCCTTCAGGTAAAAAAAAAAACAAACTAAAAAGGACTATTATTTCTGATAAAAGTCTGTATGCTAATAGCTATGATCTGCATAATGTATAAAACCAAACGAAATAGTCTTTACTTCTTAAAGTCATCAAACAGAGACTGACTGCTGAACATAAACAGAGAAAAAGGAAGAAACAGCTCTGTTCACCGAGGGAAAAAAAGGCAAATGCATGGGCATGTGAAGTTCAACTACAATCCTCATCAGGGCAGAATAATGCTTTTTATGAGCCACTGGGCTCAGTCTGGTGGCATGGTTAAGGTCAGTGACCCCAACCCCTGTCTGTGATGTGCAGCCCCCACTCAGATTGCACAACAACTGATTATAGAGCATGAGGGCAGCTATTCAACCATTTCCACTTGGAAGTTATGTTTGATCCCCCACTCAATCCCTTTTCACGGTGAAAATGGTTCAACCGTGGCTGCAAAAACAGTGAAGTCATTTAGAAAAGCTAACAAGGCAACATTGAAATATTTCAGGAAATACTTAAACCCCATAACTGCTTGCACAATACCAAGCAGTTTTGGTTTTAACAAATCATTAAAAGCTGCAGGAGTTTTTTGAGAATTTGAGTGTCACCAATCTAAAAGGGCAATTCTTTCTTCTACCCAAGAACATTAATTGCATGAATCCCTGCTAGCAGTTTGCTGTACTCTTCTCATCATGTTGTCACCATGGTGACAATTTTATGACATTTAGAAAAATGACTATGGAGAAGAATTTCATGAGCTCTCTGTGGTAGCAAACATGTATTTCTTCTCTCAAGCTTATTTCCATTGCCCACTCCTGACTGCTAGGAGCATTCTCCCTCCTCCTATTTAAAGAAGGAAAAGGAAAAGGCTATTTCCTCTTATTTTCAGTCTTCTTTTCCTCCTCTTTAATGTGAAAGGAAAATCTTTCTTAAATTATCTGTTGTTTACCTCATGCCACCAGGATAAACCACTTGGAATGGAAGTAATACATTCTTTACACCAAAATCACAAATTATATTAAAATCACAGCACTAGAGGCATAGGTTTAGTGATACTAAACCAGTTAACTTGGGACAAGTACATTAAACAACAAACTGTGTTTGTACAAAACAGGCACATGAGTTTTTTAGTTTTATCTAGGCATCTTTGCTCTTTTTTTTCAAATTTAAAGAGTTTTTCAATGAATGTCAGATTTCCCTCCAAGCTGGTGATTCTCCCACCAATGACTTTTCTGAGTTGAGCTTTCAGTCTTATTCCAGGAAATCAATTCCATAAAGACTGACTGAAAATGAACTGTCCTTTATTATTTCCACCTCCATTTACAGAAAAGAATTTTTTACTTCCCATTGCAATGCCCTACTTACTGGAAAATTTTTGCAAGTTCAGTCACCTTCAGTAGAGGAAATGTAAAAGCAACCGAACAGATCCTGGATCAAATGTGAGACACAGCTGAAAAATATAGAGAGGCTTCCTACACTCAGTATAAAACCCCATCTTGATGTTCTGACAGACTAGACCACCAACACAAATGGGTCTCCAACTATCAAGAACTAAATTACTCTCCTAAATTAATTATCCTGGAAGACAGACTAGACAGGAGGTGTCTCTGGTCAGCCAGTATCTTCAACACCAGTATTACTGCTCAGCAAAAGTTCTTTGGGATGAAATATAAACTTTAGTTTATAGATCAAAGCAGCACATAAGCAAAATAACAAAATCGGGTGACCACAGAAGGCTTTACCTGCTCCTGGAGTTGGACACAGCTCACAAGGTTTGTTCCAGGCTTTCCCAATGTTGTATGTGCAGCAGCACATCCTTTTGGTCACATTGAAGGGCAGCTCATTCTCACAGGAGGTTCCATTATAGCTTCTGTAGCAAAAGCTTTTCCTCATGTCTGGATGTGAGAAAAGGAGAACTTCTGAAGTAACTAACATTATGGTAATTATGATATTACGCAAATATCAACTCCCTACCAAACCAGACAAGATTAATTAACTCAGTTTTTTGAATGCAACATAAACACAGCCATTTAAAAATAATTTAAGGATTGATGTAATCTACAGTCTTTGTTTTAGACTTATGTGACATATCTTCTGTTTTCATTTAAAGACACAAGGAGGAAAAAGGCAAACTTCTAAGACATCATAAACACAGTGTAGATACTTATGAGATCCATTTGTATGGTAAACCCCACCATTTGGAAATGATCAGCTAAAATAAAACAGTGAACAGAGAGCCCTGTTAGGGAGTGAGAGCCCTTGAATGCTGCATGCCAATCACAAGGATCTCTCTCCTGACAAAATGACATCAACTGGCAGCTAAAAATAATCAAAATAAACACAAAGCACAGGGTCTGGCCCTCCAACACTCTGATAATCTTCAGTTCCAGTAAAGATGACATTTTGCATACCCATGCAGTTGTGCCCTCCGTTCACCTGCATATATTCAGGTGGGCAAATGCAGGTGTAGTTCCCCAAGGTGTTGTAGCAGGTGCCAGGACCACAGACACCAGGGTGTGCAACACACTCATCAATATCTAGAAACCAAGAAAAAACACTGCAGTTAACGAGGGACAAGTAAGCAAATATTTCGGAGAAATACAACCATAATAAACCACGCTAAGATAACAAAAATTCTTCGTTTAAAGAAGAGCTTGGAAAATACAGCTCTGATTTTAACCTCTAAGTTTAGCCTTAGTTCTCTTAAGTGCTAGACAACACAATGAATAAACTGAAAGTTCTTGAACTTGCCACTGAAATACGAGCAAATCAGCTTCACAAAAGACATGAACATCTTCTTCTCACAGCAGGGTTAGTCACTTTTTACTTTTAGGGTCATTTACAATTTTGGTTTTAACAGTGACAAAAAATCTCAAACACAGAAGGAAAACCAGCATGAACTTTACTTCATATTGAATAAATTAAGCTGCTATTCTCATACCCAAAATGCAGGGAGCATCATAAAACTTGCAGGGTGAGAAGCCAGAAATCATTAATAACCCCTTAGTTTACCAAATACACATGGTGAGGTCTAACACCTAAAATAAACATTAATATATCCAAGTGCTCCATTTCAAGCTTTGTGCTAATTGCATCACTGGTGCCAAAGATAATGATTTTAGGGAAGACTCTAGGTAAGGGTGGGGTGTAGCCCACTCAGGACTTAAGGCTAAAAAGTAGTGGTTTTCATAATAACTGCACTGTGACAAAGAAAGAGGCTTTAAAAGACTCAACCTTCACAGATTCTTGTCTCTTCACTGAGGTAGTAACCTTTTGGGCATTCACACTGGAAACTGCCAAAAGTGTTGATGCAATTTCCACCTTGGCAGAGACCTGGCAGCTCCTGACATTCATCAATGTCTGAAAACAGAGGGAGAAAAAAAAGAAATCAACTCACCATATTTTCATTCTAGAATGAAAAGAAAGAAGAGAATTTAAGTACTACCCTGAAATTTTGCCAGCCAGTAGCTTTGAACTGTCATGTGTGGTTTTCTGGTTTTTTTTTTTCCTTCTAAATTGCTCTCCAGGAATGCATGGATAAGATGCTCATTCTCTTCCATTCAAACAGCCCTTAAGGAGCAGTTTCAGCTTGTTAAGCCCAATGTTCCATTGCTGTTTACAGGAATTTGGCACCTAATTCCTCACTTCTGCCCATTTATTGGAACCAGAGCTGCTTTGTTTGATGAATATTTCCTGACATTCGCACTTTCTGCTGATGAGCCATAATTTTCATAAATGACTTATCCTTCAGGGCCCTCTTTTGAAATCCAAAGTAAGGAAGCACACCAAAGGTATGCACCAGGTTGTTTTCCTACTGAAATGGTGTTGGACTTATGGTGTTGGACAATATGGTGTTGGACAATATTCTTTTGCTGTGTGCCTTTTCATGTTGCTTCCCAATTCACATTAACAGCTGTTTTAGCTTCGTGCTAAATATAACGATTTCTGAAAAACACAGTTCCTCTTCAAAGATGACCTCTTTTTTACTATTATTATTATTGTTATTATCAGTATCAATCATCACAGTCATTTATAAGAAACTCACCTTCTAAAATAATAGTGATGGGATTTGGTCTGAATCCTTCTCCCCCTGGACAAAGAGTATTGTATTCAGCTAAAGTAAAATATAACAAGAGACAACATGTCAGTCTCATAAAAAATAAAATTATGACAACAGAATCATAAAATGTCACTCATGTTTTTAATGGCTGTTCTTCCCTACAGTCACTTGGTTTCTACTTTTTTGACCTATTCACAGTAAATAAAACATGTGCATTAGATTAACAGAAAACCAACGTAAGATGAGGAGTTCTGCCTTTCTTTTATTACCATAACCTCAGATACTCTTAAGGCAGGCACAATATTGATTTTTCCATACTGTGTCCTTACAGAGGCATGTATTTTCTGTTTTGATTAGTTCTTTAATATGAAATGTCAGTATGCCACTGATAAAGATAAGTGCCAAACCTGGAATTCCTACTATTACGAGGCTGTAAAGAAAAACATACTTGACATTCGTATGGCATTATTCATTAAAGACCTTCAAAGCTCTACAAAGCTGACAACTATCATTAGGTAATAGTTTTAAAAGTTCTCAAGAGTGACTTACACATAAATAACAACAGTTATCAACACTTCTCTGGAGAATAATGAAGCCCGCCAAATTAAAGCCATGATTTGAGTTCTAAGAATAATTAATTGCCCTACCAGCTTGGAGCTGCTGAGCAAAAATGCCTAGCAGATGTATGCACTCTATTCCACTCTCATCTGCAAAGTTCTTAATTAATTTTTTTTTTTTTATTGGGAGAAAAGTAAGAGCAAAATAAAGTGCCCCAAACTACCTAAAGCATCACCTGGTCTGGTGGGAAGTGCCTTCTAAAGGTAGCACTGATTTATTAGTGTGAGGACAGGCACCAAGGCAGTCACAGAAGACTGAAGGTCAGGTCTGTGATGCTCAGGTCCACACCTCTGCACCCTCTAACAGCAGCAGGGAAATTTGTCTCGAATGACCAACGCACACCAACGCAACACAGTAAGAGACTGCCAATTCTTTTCCCATCCCTTCTAAAATAAGGCAGCACCAGGAGAACATGAGAACATTTCCTTACTGCTGTTGACAGGGGGACAGGTCTCACAGGGGTTCCCCCAAGCCTTTCCCAGCGAGCAGCAGCACGAGGACCGAGTAACTCCAACCCCAATCTCAGTGTTGCAGGACAGGCCCCCATCTCCTCTTGGTCCAAACTTCAGGTAGCAGCTGCCCACACGGTTATCTACGTAAAAAGCACATGTAGTTACAGCTGTACACCGTGATCCAGGCAAAGAACAGCATTCACCTGTAATTTCAAGCCTAGAAGGAGCAATTCAGCTAACACTGTGCTCTTGAAGTCATTAGGCACTTCAAGATCATTAATAGGTATTGATGTCAAGAAAGACAACACTAAAAAACTATATAAGAGGATGTGCAGGATTGTGAAATTGTTATTTTTCTATTTTATTTGCATAAAAGCAGTGATTTTTGAAGTGATACTTCAGGAAGCTTTTACTTACCCACACAACCCACTCCAGTAGGATTCAGCTGGAAGTCTGGAGGACAATTACACTCATATCTTCCAGGAGTGTTTACACAAAGACCATTAACACAATTAATGGGATCAGCACATTCATCAATATCTAAAATAGGAAATCCACATTCATAAATCTGCTCATTGGAAAAAAAAAAAATTTACTTTCTAAGACAACAAATTGTTGTCTCAGAAAGTTTCAAATGCAAGTGAATTTTAGCTGAAACTGAAGGAAAGTTTTACAAATAATTCATCAAATGACTACAAATAAACCTTGTTCATCTGCATATTTAAGAAACCACCCTTTTTGCTGATGTATTTCTGAAAAGCAGTGACCTACCTGTGCAATTTCCCCCAGTTCGATCCAGTTCATAGCCATCATCACAGATACAACGAAACATTCCTGGGAGATTATTGCAGGTGCCAAACACACAAATATTCTGGAAGGAGCACTCATCCGTGTCTGAAGAAATACATTAAAACCAGAAAATTACACAGCTTTACCACATTGTTTTTATTATTACTGCTGTTGTTGTTATTATGTGCCATAGCACTACAAAAGCAAAAGGAGACACACACAAAATATTTTTGAAAGTAACATTCTTGAGTTTGTGTAGAATACTACACAATATTTGTATTTGTAAAGAAAGTGTAATAAAAAGGAAGAGAGTATTTAGGCATCAGTAGTCATATCTCCGTGGAGGAAGAACACAGGGAAAATAGGAATATAGGAAGTAAGGATTATCTATTATTTTTTCAAGCCCACATTGAAATAGTTATGTAGTAACTACACACAGATGAGCTAAAATGCATCTAAAGGACTGCATGCATGCTCATCTAAATTGAAGATTAAATCAAGTTGAAAGATACTGACAGAAAATTGGATGATTTTGTCAGCTGCAGTGTAGAAAGGAGATGAACACTGACACCACAGACTGCAAAGCTATGGCTTTAGGCACAAACCATAAAAGACTTCTGAGTTGAAAGTAAGTAGGATAGCAGTGGAAAAAAAAAACCTCCATGTACTGTCAGACAGCAAGACTTTTTAAGTTGCCAGAATAAAGCAGCTGTGGAAAAGGCAAATGCAATTCTGGCACGTATTACTGAATTATTTTTAGCACAGACATGGAAGTGAAAAGCATTAATATCATTTTACAAAGCACAGCCAAATCTTAATTTGAAATTCTGAGTTCAGTGCTCTCTTGATGAACTAATATTGCACAAGATGTGCAAAAGAGGTATTAAAATTATTACAGTAATAAAATATCTACTTTTAACCTGGCTGGATTACCTCAGCTAGAGGCTGAGAAGTGATAAAATGCCTCTTTATAGTAACATATGAGAAAGGTTAACTTCTGAGGGCCATCTGAGAGACACATTTTTTAGGGAAAATGAATGCTTAACATCCAAAAGTCCTGAGTCAATTTCATCTGGAAAATAAAATTTCTAAATACCCTGGAGTACAGCCATGGAATAACCTCCAAATCAGGTCATTGAGAAGCTAATGTACTGACATCTCAAGAGACTTCTGAACAAAGTGGATTAATAATTTTTACTACAATTATTTCACTAAATCAAGACTGGATTTTGCCCCTTGACTGTAGAAATCAGCCAAGGACTCTTCTTACCACAGGACAGATTAATATATCAACTTCAAAATGAGAGAAATAAAAGCTAACTTCTTTTAAGAATTCAGTACCCAGATATTTCAGTTCTCCAACAGCACAATTTAATCAACGGAATGCTTTCAGATCTCTGCTGTAATCACAGAAACTTATCAAGCATTTCTCCAAAATCCTTCAATTGCTGGACCCAAATCCTTCAACACACTGACCCAAAATTCAGAATTACATTGTTTTTCAAAACACTGGTTGGCTGGAATAGATTGGATCGATTAGGGGATTTTTATAAGACCATTGGCACCACTGTAATATGACTGAGCTGCACAAAGAAATTCAGTAAAGATGATTGACAATATTTGGTAATGATTAACAAATCTGACTATGCAGTGGCACAGCTAATTCCCCAGAAGCACCTGAATTATTCTGAAGTCTGATTCATACATGTACACCTGAATGTTATAACATGCCACGCTCTGGACTGAATCTTAGAGATTAAATTTTGAAACCTGTTTTTCGTATCTCACAAAGAACTTTAATTTCCAAAGATGTTATGTGGTTTCTACCATTAAATATTAAATAAGTTAAAAGCTTTGGGGTACCAGCTAAAATGTTTTTCACCTACTATACAGTCTTACTAAACAACAACAACAAAAGGTAAAAGAACACAATAGGGAATAGGAATAGAAGCTGAACTGGACTAGAAAGATAACACAGGATTTTCCATACACTATCTAAGAGTGACAAAAAGGAATTAAAAAAAAATAAAATTACAAAACTGCTGAGGCAAACCTCTGCTCTGGGATTTATGGGTGAAGGCCAGGAAAACATCACAAAAGAGATGAAAGCAACCTTCCAACATAATTCACGCTGAAGAAATTTCTTGTATGTGAAAGATGTGCTGCTTTCTCTGCTTCCAGGTTGAGGTCCTGCTGCTTGTTCTTTGCTTTAGAGCAGGCAACCCAAACTCAGAGAGCAGAGCTGAGGCAGCAGCAGCAGCAGCTCACCTTGGCAGGACTTGCTGTCAGAGGCAGGAGTGAACCCCATCTCACACTCACAGCGGAAGGTGCCGGGAGCATTCAGGCACTGCCCGTTTTCACACAGGTTGACATTCTCTGCACACTCATCAACATCTGTGGAAGACAGGAAAACCTCTCTGAAACTACAGGTTTCACCAGCAGAAATACACATAAATACATCCTGATGTTCAAAATAATAGTGCTGCTGAGCACCGAAGTTATAAAACAGAATACTTATACTCTGAAGTAAATTGAAAGAATGCAGAAAAGCAAACACGGCTTCCAAAATTATTCCTTTCACCTTGCCACGATTCCTTACTACTTGTTTTTCATTAACAGATGAAAATGTTTTTAATAATGCAAGCTTTTAAGATTCAGTCTTGACTAATCTTGACAAAGAAGTTAAATACCTTGTTTAAAAAGTCAAAATTTTGCCTCTTGGTATATATTGCTATGCTATTTTGGCAGAAAAATTGTTCAAAAGGCAAATTTTCCTAAATCATACATAGAAAATTATTATCATATTCATTTTAGAAAATATTCTTTGAGGGTGAGGAACATTACAAGTACTCCTTGCACACCAGGAATTCTTCTAGTATGCTCCAAAAGAGCCATATCAAGAAAGATAATGACAAGGGAGGGCATTCACCATTGCAGTCATCATAAGAAGTGATAATTTTGTCAAGTATGCTTATGCTTGTCCAACAAAAATTTTATATGCTTTCTTCATTTTCTTAGTCCATAATTAGTATTACATCTGATTTTTTAGAGAAACACAGAAGCTCAATGTAGGGATAAAACTTTGTGCTCATGGAACAAAAACTTGAAATATAAAAATCAAGTCCTATTTGAAGGTCTTTATTCTCAAATAAAAAAACTTACACTACTAATAAGAAAACCTTGTTTCTAGGTTTTAAAATAATTTTTATTTGTAATTAGCCAGCTAGTCAATAATAAATGCATTCAGAGTAGTTTTCTAGGTATTTTACTAACATTAGGATTTATTTCTTCAGACCTTTAAATATGCTGACCAAATACAGGATGTGTTAAAAGTGGAGAGCAGAGATAATGTTGCATCTCCACTCTCTAAGTGATAAAGACCAGAGTAGCCCAAGACACAGTAATTAATATTTAATATAAAATCTTTATACTTGATATAATGCATGTCAGTTTGAGTCACTTGCTGTGTGAATACCAATGTCCATTCTCACCTACAAATTTAAATGCAGAGATCACAGGCAATATTTTTAATTACAGTTTGTTTTTCTTTTTATAAAGTCCCATGTTAATGATCACATCCTGTTCTACTAATAGAATGATGGGAAAATAGATGATGCCAGAGAGAGGAACTGTAATAGAGCTGAGATTTGGTGTTCTTGACTAGAGGCACTGCTGCAATCACAACATGCACGTTCAAAATAATTGGCATGAAGATGAGGAGGAGGAAGAAGAAGCAGGAATTTTTCCCCAAAAAATGGGGGGAAAATGGAACCCCCAGTGGGTCCAGCTGGGACGCAAATCAAGAACAATCAGGTGCCTCTGACATAATTTCTTATGCAGACAGAAATCTTGATCAGCAGATAAGAGATCTTGATGCAGCATCTTGATCTCAAATTACATTTTCACATTTACTGCCTTTCACTGTGGGTTTAGGTCTAATTCACAAAGGTTCCATACAAGAGAAGAACGACCAGGGACAAGTCAGGTGTCACGAAACCCCTTACCAGAGCAGGTAAAGCCATCTCCAGTGAATCCCTCTGCACAGGCACAGTGGTAGGAGCCCGGGCTGTTCACGCACTGGGCGTTGGCGCTGCACCGCTGGGTCCCGTTGGAGCATTCATCAAGATCTGCACATGGGGGCCAAAAAGTGCAGGCAGCAGCACAGCAATTAGTAAACCAGCTGGCAATTAACTGCCAAGACAACCAGCACCACTGCAAACATGATTTATGTCTCCATAAATACACATATTTACCACTAGATGATACAGGGTTTACCTATAGTGATTCCATTTTAATACATCTTCCTTTAAATTACAATGGGTGGGGACTGGGAAAAATATTTCTGAGCAACAGATGGAATTCAGCTGGCTCATTACTTGGATGATAATGTCCTGTTAAAGAGCTTAAATTCAAAATTAGTTTTTAAAAAAAGAAACTGAACCAAATGTAGTGAGGTAGAAATCTGCCACTTATTTAGAAAGTCTCCTCAAGTAATAGAAGAAAGTAAGAACAATGCAACCCCATGAGAGTTGATGCAAGCTATTCACTTGGACGTTAATACGTACGAAAAAAAAGAAAAAAAAAGAAAAAAGAAAGAAGAAAAAAGGAAAACAGAAAAAAGAAAAAACAAAAAACAAAAAAGAAAAGAGAAAAAGAAAAAAAGAAAAAAGAAAAAAGAAAAAAGAAAAAGAGGAAAAGAAAAAAGAAAAAGAGAAAAGAAAAAAGAAAAAATTAAAAAAAAGAAAAAAGGAAAAAGAAGATAAAGAGAAAAAAAGAAACGAGAAATCTCATGATACGGTAATTTTTTTGCACATTACATCAATAAAGCCTAATTGTTAAGTGAAGCTCCTCTTCCATAGATCCCAAAATGTTGTGAAAACAAAAAGCAAGTATTACAATCTTTTACCCAAGAAACTGAAACATGAAGGCAAGGGGACATACACAACTAGAGCAGCCCAGGAAATGCAGATACAGGTTTCCCACCCCTCCAGTCCCAATCTGGTTTATATCAGGGTCTATAAATCAGATAAATTACAAGCCATTTACCAACAACATTTGAAGGACTGGAAATATCTTACTGACAGGAAACAATCAAATGAAATCTACTTAAGTTCTGGGGTTTTTTTTATTTTGCACATTCTAGTAGCAGCTGTATATGAACTTTGTAAAATACGTAGTTAATTCAGTAAGATGTTACAGCATTAAGTTTCTGAGACAGTAATTTTTTTTTTTCTTAGAAAACCAAGTCTAAGAAACATAAGAATCTTTCATACCCATTTATCTACAGGCTACAGGGGACAGAAGAATAATTCTTTGTTTCTAATGGACTAATCACACAGTCATATTGTATGCATTCAGAAAAAAAATAGAGTTGGGGGAGAGAGAAAAAATTCTTTGTTTTCCATATACTTACCAACACACTTAATGCCATTTCCAACCCAACCTTCTCTGCAATTGCATTTAAAACTTCCTGGCACATTGACACATGAGGCATGCATGTCACAGTTGTGAGCTCCAATTTCACACTCATTCACATCTACAAGCACAAAACAAACTATCAGTATCTACATCAGAATGTTAAAAATTCTGCTCCTTTTACATGTTTCCACTGTGAGAGTTTTCAGTCTTTTAAAAAACAAATGTTTAAGAACATAGAACAATTCGAGCAAACTATTTCAATTTCTGTATTAGTAAAAAGGAGTGACAATTGCATTTTATTTTTGCTCTTTGTTTGGAAACATGACAATCAGTCTACTTTCCTACAACTGCTTTTCAGCTTGAAATTAACCCTCTTTCCCAGAAATATGAAATATGCTGATCTTTCAGTGTCTAAAACTGGGAGGAGGTCTTTGGGTGCACAGCCAGCTTTCAGTTATAAAAAAAATTATACACCCATGGCCATAGTAGTTATAGAATACATTACTAAACACAAAATTGTAGAAGAAATTCTGTCAGCTTCTTTTGGATGAGCCTGGATTCTTGAGAGCATGCAGAAGATACTGCTTAAATAACACAGAACTTGTAGAGTGATTATGAGTGACTACAGAACTTTAAAAATTGTTGGCTAAGTTTGAAGGATTTTTTTACTTTTTTCTCCCTTTTTGCTCTTTCCTTAGACCACATGGCCATTTCCTGCAGCTTGAGTTGAGATGAGTTCATCCACCAGGTACACGTGACAAATGAGCACTTGATAAAAAACTTCAACACAACTGCAGCCTTGCCACCCCAAGCCATGTTCTGTAACACAGGTGTCCACACAACCTGTGCTGCTAAAATCTTTAAAATTAGTTTGCAAGGGGCCTCCAGCATTGATACTGGTGAAGGAACACTCCCTTTAAAACTCTGGCAGATGCTAGCAGATGTGAAACACTCATATATATACATATACATACATACATATATATATATACATATACACACACAAAAACGTATACAGATACCAACCTCTCTCTTGTGTGTGAACATTTGTGCATTTATTTTACCTGGAAGCCAATCAAAGCATGAGACACATTCACTGGAAATCTGTTTTACCTGTGCACCCTGTGGTTCCTTTCTTGACTGAATACCCAACTTGACAGTGACAAATGAAGGAGCCTTTGGTGTTTTCACACTCCCCAAACATGCAGATGTTGGAATTCAAATCACACTCATTCACATCTGTAGGTGATTATAAATTAATTATTAGTTGGACATTATTGTCATTTTGGAAGACTTTATTTCAGGTGAAAATACCTACTATATGAGGTCATAATATATTTCAGCTGTTCTACTCTGTAAACTCCCTAAAACAAGTACAGATAAATGTGCAGTCCAAATACCACTGTTTTGTGGTAAAACAAATACCATTTGTTTTCACCTTTTTTTTGAAATGCTAATTAAAGGAATATGAAGGAAACTTTTTCTTACAAGAATCACTTAAAATAAATTTCTTAAAACATACTAGTTATCATAATAATTTTCCTCCAACGAGTAATTTTCAAAGTGCCCCCTTCTAGACTCTTCATCTAATCCCTTCTCAGTACACATGTTCCATTATAGTAAAATCACACCAATGTTTTTTAACTATGGGACCTGGTGCACTGTTAAGGACTTACCAAAAAGCATACAGATTATTTTTTTTTATAATATACATAATTTCAATACCCACTTTCAAGGACACAGTAGAAAGAACATCCTGAAACAAAAGCTGCAGAATTTTCAAGCCTTGCACTAAATTTGGTGTACACAGCTACTTACCAATACAAGTTTTCATGTCTATAGAAACCATAAATCCATCATAACAGAGACAGCGATATTCCCCTGGAATATTGGTACACTGCCCACCATCACAGATATCTGGATTGTTTTCACATTCATCAATATCTGAGGGGAAAAAAAAAAAGCAGATAATAATTCTGTCACTCTGGCATGGATGGGCTGGAACACCACTTTGATTTTGGCTGAAAAATATGATGCTGGAGCTTTTCAGGTGTAAAAACCTACCTGCACATGTCCTGACATCTGGCATCAGAGCATAGCCATCACTACAGCTGCACTCATAGCTGCCTTCTGAGTTAGTGCAGTGGGTGTCACAGCCTCCATTCATTATCATACACTCATCAATATCTGGGGAAGCAACATTGGTAGCAGTAAGTCGACTTCTTTAAGAAAAAAATCATATTCCCTTCACATTTTACATAAAGAAGTTTATTAGTGGCTTCATTCTGAATTTTTATTCTCATTCTACTGTCTCTGATTTATATTTTGTTTGTTTTTCCCCCTTTCAACTGCTTTTTCATCTGTGAGAGCAAGCTGCTGAGTTAAATGTTGGTTTTCCTCCTCTGTATTGCTAGAGGTGTGAAAAAAAGCTCAAGAAACAAAGTGTGGAAAGGAAGAAAAGGGAAACCCTGAGAAATTTAAAGCTTGAAATGTAGCACAAACTTTCAATTTTGTAAAAAAAGAACCATAAAAAGCAAATAGAAAACCTTCTCTGTACTGCTGTTCTCCTTTTCAAGGAGTTGATGTGCTGGCAAGTAATTAATTTAGTACTATTATAGTGAAGGATTAAAGAGATGCATATAATCAGGAGAAAAGAGTGAAAGATAAACCATGAATGCATGGAGCTTTTCTTGCTTGATCAAGAAATCTAGGTGTATTTTCTGGTTGTTAGCTCAAACCTCTGATTTTAATTGAGTAGTCCAGTAAGTATAATTTCTAAGTATTCTGCAGAGTTCACTACACCAATCATCTTTTTATACCTTCTTTATATTCCTTTATACTTCTATATCCCCACAACAGCTTATGATAAGCCTTACAGCACATGAGAAATCAGCCCTGCTGATTTTCAAAAGGAAGGTGTAAAGTCGAATAAAAGCAAGGACAGATGGAACAATGCAGCTGAAGCACCAACTCCCACGTGCACGTGCACAACACTTGCCTGTGCACCCCTGTCTGTCAGGAGTGGGCTGGTAGCCAGAGTCACAGAAGCACTGGTAAGTCCCAACCATGTTCACACACTTGCCATTTCTGCAGAGACTCTCGCTCAACGAGCACTCATTTACATCTGGGGAAGAATTGTTCAGATCAGTTGCAATTCAGAATATTGAACAGCTTCAACAGCTCAGGTTCCAGGGAGAATGAGAGGTAGTATTGCACACTGGTGGCTTCCAGGTTGATTCATGTTCCAGTTCAAGGAATGGAGTTCTGCACACTATGTTTAAGCTCGTGTCCAAAGATTTATTTTGTCTGACTCAGGTCTGAGAGCATTAATTACAGAGTCTGCTGTGGGCATTAACGACCAAGACTGCTATTTTCCATCAAGAAAATAAGTCGAATAGATAATACGCGTCTTTTTTGACTTTTTTTCCTTTTTTTCATCATTTTGGTGGATTATGTGCTAAAAGGAGAGATGCATTTCGAAACAGGACAACACCATTTTGTGATTGATTAAAGTTGCCCCCATGAGTGGTACAGTCGTTTCAGTTGCTAAATAACACCTAAGAGGCCTGGGAAAACACTCCTCTTTGGAGTCAACAGCATTACTGGCTCTCAGGATTTTACAGGCTTTTAGTTTTTGATTTGAAGTTACTAATATAAAGGAGGAGCATTAATTTGTTTAGGAGATTCCTGGGACCCCACCTTTGCCAGGGACTGACTGTTCCTCAAACTGAAGATTGTTTTCCTGAGTTGGAACTCACCCAAGCATTCCTCTTGTGATGGTGACAGCTCATGCCCCAGGGGACAGTCACACCGAAAGCTCCCCTCAGTGTTCACACAGGTGCCACCTCTGCACAGCAGAGGGTTGCGTTCACACTCGTCTATATCTGCAAAGAAGCCATCATGTGCAGATATAAAATGGGCATATAAAAGGGGCAACAAAGAGAAAAGCAATTCCTAGTGTCCACAAGTGACAAAATAAAAGGATTGTTTTATGGTGTTGCTCTTCTACTCAAGCTGCACAACAGGGCAAACAAAAAACTACGTATTTTATTAACTCTAAAGACAGGTATTTTTTCTCTCAAGAAAACCAGAAATTCATCATTTAACATAAGATATTCAAGAAAACATGGGACACAAGCAAAGACAGCAATTTTTTGGATATTGTCCTTTAGAATAATGTATTACTGTGATGTATATATATTTTTTAATTTCTTAAGGCAATCAGACACTTTTTCATGTATGCACTGAAATTCCTGTCTGTGGATGCAGTTATGGTGGATGTTTGTGTATCAATTTTTACCTAAATGGCTCCTCAGTTTGGTAACTCCTGTGTGTGCCGTGGCGTGGCTGGGAAATATTCTGGCTACAGCTCATAAAGGAAAACTGAATATTTGATTCACCAAAATGTGAAAACCAGCTAACACTACAGGTGTGGATGGAAATAAATATAAACAAAAGATGTTCAAGGTGGAGGATGCGCTCACAATTCTGGAGTTCAGGAAAGTCTAAAAGCATCGCCATCTGCAGGAAAACAAGCAAAGGTGACAGGAGCCTAAGTCAGAATTAAGTCAGCCTAAGGTGGCTAGACACTTTTTGTTGTCTCCAGACCTATTCTTACAACTTTAAACAGATTAAAGAGATGTCTTTTTTTTTTTTTTCCCAGAAAATGCTGTGAGAATTTCCTGAGTCCTAGAAGTAATGAAAACGGATTGACACTGCTTTGAAACTCCAGCTTTCTACTCCTAGCTATATCAAATATTTGGGTACCCCATTAGCAGTTTTAAAATGAATTGTGTGAAGAGTTGCTGCCATTCTGAAATGTCAGTACAGAGTAAGTGTCTCTTAAGGGTATAAGTAATTAGCATAAAGAACAAGCAAGGCTATATACTTAATTCAGTTATCTGTCTATGTAAACTGCGTGTCTGACTCATTTATTTGCTCATGAAGTCACGAAAATGACACATGTGAAGTGCTCAGTGTGGCAGTTCAGGTAACAGTCAGGCTTTGCACAGCAAATGGAGACTCCAGGGCATCCTGGCAACACTTACCCATGCAGTTCTTCATCATCATAAATCCACTTTCGTAACCCTCAAAGCACTCACACTCAAAGCTGCCAGGAGTGTTGACACAAGCACCACTTCCACACAAGTCTGGGGAGATCCTGCACTCATCAATGTCTGTTTCATAGCAGTGGAGAGGTAGAAAAATCAAACTGGGTTTAAGGTTATCCTGCTTTTCACAGAAAAAAATGTCACTGCAAATTAAGTCTACAAAAACCATATACAGTATGCAAATCAACAGAGAAAAATTAATTACTTACAGAAACATCTGATCATGGGAAAGAGTTCATGAAAGATTTGTAAGACTGAGTCTTCAGAGCTCTCAGGCCATAGTAAACTATGTAACAAGTTTGCTTCTATTAAGTGTAATTTAAGGTTAGATTCACAAGGAAATAACCAAGTATAAGGTATTCCGAGATACCATTTTTACAGAGTTATCAATGACTCCATGACTACAATGACATTGATTATAATTTGATTATTATGAAGATATTTATCCAGTAATGACATTATAAGTTTACATACACCCTTTCCATTAGGAATTAGCTCCTATCAAAGCTAGATTTACAGTTCACTTGTTGTCTTGTTAGTTAAGTTTGGATGAAACCTGCTGCAGAAAACTACAGCAGAAAAGACAGAAGAGCTCTTTTTAAATCACACTGGTAGTGAGCCAGAAATCTAAAGAGGAATTTTAATGTGGATACGATCCAGTGAAACAGGTCAGTGCTGCAGGAGAGGATTTTGTGTCAGTGCCCATGGACAGGTTTCTTCTGGGTGACGGCACTCAGTTCTCACAGATGTGTGGAGGTGTCAGACCCACAGGGCAGATCTGGCACATTACTGAGTATCTGAGCTCCTATAATCTTTACAGAACAATTTCTTGCTGATTTAAAACAAGCAAAAAAAGTCACCTATTTCAGAAAACCTGTTTCTCTACAGCTGCTCAGTGGAGTAATTTCATCACCACAGAACAGAAGGGGAGAAAAAAAGCTTCAGCAGGGAGTTTTCTAACCTATTCTGGTTAGTTTAGGAATAAAGTTTGTAAAACACATTCTTCATCAATGCAATCACTATAAAAACAAGGAAATCACCAGTTAGGGCAACACTAGCATCCAGACAAACCTCAGTGAACATGCCTTACCACCCACACTTCATAGTTATTACTCAGACACACTCACGGACGCCTGTACATTGTAACAAAACCTCCTTCATTTTCAGCACAGAACCAGCCACCCACAATGCAGGCATCCAAGTTCTCACAGCCACAGAACTGTCAAGCTTATCTTCAGATTTTCCAAACAGTAAAGAACAAAATCCTAAACTCATAAATTAAATCCACATGTCTATCTTCCTGAGTTAACATTGCAATGGAGTCAGAACGGCTGAGACGCCCTTGTGCGTCCTCAGCCATCAAATCTAAATTGAAAATTAACTTGCAGTCTCTAAATTCATTTGGTGATACAGTGACCAGGGAGTAAGGAACATAAATTAAGATAATCTCTGTGTTATAACATTAAACTTGGCTTTACTGGTGATCTTTATTGATTTTTTCAGGTTTTACTGATATGGCATGACCTGAGCACCTTAAACATAAATTATAAAAACCTAAAAGTCTTGTACTTATTAAATAAACAGTTTCTGGAAGGCAAACTTGGGACTGTTGGCATTCTGTCCAAAGATTAAGAAACTGAAAGAAATGAATGGCATTAGATTTCCAGATCACCAAGCTATGCCACAAGAGCAAGTTGCTTTAAAAAGCCCTAGGAATGTGGTGGAGTCCCCACGACTGGATGTTTCCAAGATGGAAAGGGTGCTAGATAATCTCATTTGGTCTCTCCTTCCCCACAACAGGTTAAAGGAAGAGGTTGGTCTTTTCAGTCTTTTTCAACCAGGACTATTCCATTATTCTAGGTAAAACTGTGGAAAACGCAAGGCTTACTCACCTGTACAGTTTCTTTCCTCCATATCTAAAGTGAACCCACTGTTACATCTGCATTTGAAACTTCCAATTGTGTTTCTACATTTACCATTCATGCACATGCCAGGGAACACTTTACATTCATTGATATCTAGGAATAAAAACAAAGAAAGTAATTAAGAATAAAGAACTGAGAAATTCTTAAGCACGACAATATATGCAATCAACAGGAATTTCCGCTTCTTTCTTACCAAATGCCTTGAGCATAAAAGGCAGGGTTTGGGTTAGAGGGGACCCCCTTGGAGACTTGACTGGAAGTGAGATGCTTCCCTACCTTTTTGGCTATTTTTGGCTTTCTTTGCTTCACAATATGCAAACTAGTAATTAACTGGCAAAGAAATTCAGTGATACTCTCTGAGTTAAAATTCTGGTATGTGTAGGGTGCTCAGGTTTGCTTTGTGCCACAATCAATATTCCTGGCATTCCTGAGCCAGTTTGTAAAATATGCAACCATTACCTGGCTGACTGAGTTTGGTTTTCAAATTGAGATTTCCAGAGTTTTATCTGGAGCTCAGTTTTGAAAATGGTATTTTTTCTTTTGTAGAATATCAAGTGAAATGTTTCACCTCTCCTCAATGCAGGGTAACACAAACTGTCAAAGGATCTTGCACAGGACAAGGCTGAATGACCTTTCCTACACTCTGTGAAATAATTTGCTGAGGCAATGTCCTTAACCGAGAATCATCTTCAAGGAAACAAACATCCATCTCCCATGCATTTCTGCAAATGGAACACAATAGTGGTCCCATTAAAAAAGCAGAAACAGGAAGCCAAACCTCAGAAAATCTCAGCCTAGATAAGATTTATGAAATAATTAATTTTAAAAATAAAACAAACGTTGATAAAATTATTGCTGCTATTGTTGCTGCTGTTATTTTCCTTATTTCTTTAGTAAATCAACAATGAAATCAAGCGCTTTGCCTGAGAGTAATGACTCCTGAAAATCATTGCTTATTTGTGGTGAAGCAGATGTCTCATCTGTTATAGTTTTCTCAAGCAACTCAAAATATTCCAAGACAAATGCTTCAGAATGTATCCTTAAAAAAATCCAAAACCAAAACAACAACAACAACAACAAAACCCTAACAAATTTCTGGATCACCTGAGCTTCTGTACACAGAAAATGACTGTTTTTCTTCTCAGATTTTAGCCATCTGAAGTAACTTGGGTCTGGTTTCTTAACATTTTCCAGCCTATTCTGTTTTGTTGTTGCTCTACAGGAGGCGAAGCTAGCAAAAAGTGGACAAAATACTTTTATTTAGTCCTTTATCACTGCAGATCCTTGTTGTCACTGCCCTCACGATCATAACACAACAGCCACCCTCTCCTTTCAAACACTTACTGATTTTGCAAACCAGAAAGAGCCCATCTTTCTTCAATCTCCCAGAGAGCCCTGGTCAAATTTCACTAATGTTTTATGTTTACATCTAAAATAACTACACTTTGCGCTATTCCTGTAATTCAGAGCTCCTCTCCTTTCAGGAATTTCCTTCTCCTTACCCAATTCAGACTTTGCACTTTTTGCTCTCAAGCTCCCTTGAAAGCAGAGAATCCCTCCATCTGTACCATCAGCTCTTTCAGACAAGTATCTTTATCCCATCTCTCAAGCACGCTTAACAAGCAGCCTCAAACCCAGGAATTTCCTCAGGATACCCTCTTGGATGCACCCACAATTAATCCTCAGACACCAGAATTGATGCCTTGGGATTTAGCTTTCATATTTTTCAGATCCTGCTCTGCTTAGAACTCCAGAACTTCACAGCCTCTCAGTTTCTGTTCTCCTATTTTATTCAGTTAAAACAATTCCTCTCTACACCTGAAATTCAAGGACACCTTACTGTCTCAGACCCCAAGAGATACAAATAAATTTAAAATTTTGGGGGGAGCCAAACTTAGAATAAATTATTTCATTATTTGAAGCTGTAATTGAAGGAATAACTGATACGTAAATGGATCAAGCTTTAATTGGGTGAAAAACTCACGACCATGTTCCGTCTTGGGTGTAGCCTCTGTCAGAGGTTTTAGACTTTTGACAAACTGTACCTATTGAAGGCCTTCAATAAATACCCACTTCTATTCTCTTAATCTTGTCTATTCTCTTCGTCTTGTCTAGCCTCTGCTCTAGGCAGCCACTCCAAGGCATCAGTACCATTAGCTCCTTCAGGCAAATTCCTCTACCCCATCTCTCAAGCAAGCAGTCTGAAACCCCGGAATTCCCTCAGGATACTCTCTGGGATGCACCCACAACTAACCCTCGGGCACAAGAAGGAAGGCTCACCTTTGTAGAACGGCCTGCCAGTGAGGACATCCCCTCTGTTAGAGAAGCCGGGGCCCCTGGGGCACAGGGCCCGGTGCTCCTCGGAGCCGGGCGCGGGGCAGCGCTCGCAGCCCGAGCCCCAGGCGGCCCCCACGGCGCAGCAGCAGGAATCCATCCGCAGCCTGCCGGGCACGGGCTGCACGCATTCCTCATCCTCCCACCGCAGGTAGCACTGCTCCGTGCGAATATCTGCGATCCACAACAACAAACAGAGGCGTTTATCCCCCTTTCTCAGCTATTTGTCAGGCACGAAGTGCTGAGGCCCGAGCAGCAGGCCTCAGCCGGAGTTGACTTAGAAGATGAATCCTGGGCACTGTGATTAACACCACCAGTATTATTTAGCTAAAAATAGATTACAAAGGTGATTATGCTAGCTCTGTGTAACCTTATGTAGTTATCTCCAAAGAATGTATCAGTTTAAGAAACTTTCCTAAGTGCCCTTGATGCCTTAGGATTTTACCTTGCATATTTTTCATATATTTATATATTTTTATATAATCCTGCAATTCTTTAGTGTATAACTCTAACCTCCATATGCAGTGCTAGCTACTGTCCTTCCCATTTTGGTCAGACACAACAACTCTCTAGGCCTGGGAATCAAGGACACATCACTGCCTCAGGTCCCAAGAAATGTAAACAAAAGTGAGTTGGGGGGAGCAAACTTGAGGTAAATGACTTCATTACCTGCAGCTGTATTATGGTTAACTGGAAGATTAACCCCCAATATGCAAATGGACCAAACTTATTAAAGTGAAAACTCGTGACCCCATAGACCATTTTGGGTGTAGTCCCTGGGAGGGTTTTGTCTGTCTTTAGGAGTGTACCTGAAGGCCCTTCAATAAATATAACCACTTTTTATTGCCTTCATTTTGTCTAGCCTCTGTTTTTAGATAGTCCTGGAAGAGGCATCAGTTTCTTCATGAATAGAAACCTGTTTGTGGGGTATTTTAGGGGAAACCCTCCAAGCCTAGGTCTGGGCCCTGGCCCAACCCTGGCCTTTGCTGGTTGGGACGTGTGCCATCAGATCCAGGATTTTCTATGCTAAGAATATGATCAAGTCGCTTCGACTTGGTGATTTGGACTTATAAAAGCTGGACCCACTTTAGGGGTGAACTTGGAGACCCCAGCTACAGATGGACACACCGTGTGTGATTTCCACAATTGCTGGGAAGGGTTCTCCAGGTCCTCGCTGTGCATGAGGCTCCCCAGCCACTGAGGATCTGGATGATGGTAAAATATTTAGGCAATTGGTGATGTATCTTTCTCAATCACTATCCTTTCTCTCATACAGTAACAATTAGGTGCTTACTTTTTACATTGCTTACTTTTTCTTGTTGCTAAAGCCAAGCGTGTAGTTTTATTGAATGTATTATTTTACATTTGTGTTGCCTTTATATCCTTAGTAAAATAACACCATTTTTTCCATTGGCGTCTGTGTTTTTAAAATCACCCCTGTCAATTGGCAGGACACAAGCACACATTAACGCTCAGCTCCTGCTCAAGACTCTGCATTTCTGCACAATGTTCAGGCATTTGAAGTTGCTAATGCTGCACTATAGTTTAATTTCTGCATCTTTCTTGTACCCCAT
Organism: Irena cyanogastra; assembly: GCA_013397155.1. Lineage (NCBI taxonomy): Eukaryota > Metazoa > Chordata > Aves > Passeriformes > Irenidae > Irena > Irena cyanogastra. The sequence goes on along the minus strand of VWZV01015802.1, from coordinate 72,706 downwards.
AAAAGTACAAGAATTTCTTTTGTTGTCCCCCAATATCAATATCCAATATGCCCTCACGACTGCTTTTTTAGGGTTCTGTTTGTGTTTGACAGGACAGACACATGTATTTCTTTACCATGTATTCTCACTTATAAAATGACCCTTTTATTTGATGGGACAGACACATCTATTTCTTTACTATACCAGGTATTCTGACTTATGAATATGACAAGAGCCTTTTGTGGCTCTTGTGGTTAAACAAAGAGAAAGTATGAAATAGTAGAAAGAATTTTTTTAAAAATTCTCCCTATATTTATGTTACTGAATTAATTTGATAGTGCAGTGAATACAGATTAAAAACAAAAAACCTGACTGTTGTTAGGCCTTCTGTAACACCAGTCAGCAGGAAAATACAACAGGGTTTCCAGAAAAGTTAATTATGGTTATTATAAGGGTCCATCCCATTAGCAGCAAAGCAGGTCAACCAGAAGACAAATCAACCAATTGTGCAGGCAAAATCTTGTACTCGTGTACCCGAATGTCAGGAAAAGAACCACACACTGGCCTGTGCACTGAAAACAAAAGACTAATTTGCACCAGCTTATTTGTGCTCACCATCCATCACCCAGGACACTGCTGCTCCTGAAGAAGTCAGAGCAGGGACAGCACTTTAGCACAGCCTACCGACTGCACTGAGGCCAAAACAAGCCTCAAAACAAACTCATTCCTCGGAGGAATTAGCAGCTCTTCTCTAAACTGGCACAGATACTTGATATCTAAGCAAACACATTATCTGGCATAATTCAGAAATAAACCACGCTTTCTTTCCAGCCCCTTGAAGAACGATTTTGGACAGCTGTGGGACACAACTGTGAGACTGGGGTGTGCTCTTACCTAAACACACTCGCCCTGTGCCGTCCAGGGTCAGCCCCTCGGGGCACTCGCAGTGAAAGGAGCCTCTGCTGTTGATGCACCGCCCATTGGGACAAACCCCCGGGAAAACCTCACACTCGTTTACATCTGTCGGGGACACAAGGAGTTCAGTTACCTGCTGGCTCCAAGGGGAGAGCTATAGCTTTATGGAAAATTTTAAGCGACAGGAAAGAAACAACAGAATAAATCCGCTTTTATCACATTCTCAAAGCAGGGGAAAAAGTGATGTCTTGAGTAAGAAGCAAAAACTTCACCTTCACAGGTAACACCCTTCACTCTGGCAAATCCTCTTGAGCAAGCTGTGTCTGGAATCAAGCCAGAAAGATATTGTTACTGCTTTAGAGTGACAGGAAGGCAGGAGCAGAAAATTTAAATATAGACTTATCTTCAGAATTTGCTAATAATTTCATTGTGTAAGGTGGGGAGTGTTCTAGCCTCAATCGAGTAAAGTATTGACTCATGCATGCTGTTTAAACTAAGTGAATAGTTGAGGGAATTAAATCTATTACTTTCTCATGTGCTTTCCTTAGTGAAATGATCCGCATTTAATCAGATCAGTCTCTGCACTCACATGTAGCTAAAAGGTGAAGTTCCTTCAAGAGGCCTGAAGATTTGAAACTCTAGTAATGTCAATTATCAGCTTTTTTTCCTACCAAAGCTTAATAACGGATCTGAGCAATGAGATTAATTTAGGAGATGCATGTAAAATGTAGCATCATGTAATGATTTGAGAGCCTGCTGTAATTTAACTAGTTGTAGAATAGGAAATTCAGGGCCCAAACACACAGTCTGAGCTAATGACCTGTCTAGATTGATTAGATTTTGATCAGTTTTACCAGTCTAACCTGACCACACTGCTTCCTGAAGTCCAAAGGAATATCTTTGCTGCACTGCACAGCTAAGAGCTCTGCTGGATGCTGCTTGCACTCTGCTTCCTAGGGGGGATACATGTGCCCACAGTTACTGTTCCAATTAAAAATGAGAGGCTGAAACATCTTGACACCAGTTCAGCTCCCAGTGGCACTTTTCAAACCTTAAGGGGATCAGTATTTTTCCTATAAACTAGAGTACAGTTAGCATTTCTGCTTCCAGCTTCCATAACTAGCCCTGCAATCTAATAGCAGTACCATTTCTGCAGTCAATAATGGCACACAAGCTATGTGTCTGAAAAGAGCTGGGAAAAAAGTGTTAGCAGCCCACAACATAAAAATGGATTTTACCAGATATTTCACTTCACTGTTTTAGTCCTTTACCTCCCTATCCCAATACAATACATAGTCCTTGTGGAGATGAAACATATTGTAGCCATTAAGAGGTTTATTCACATGTTATTTCCTGGTATGCTTCAAAGTTATTAGAATGATCTCTGATGGTGCAGATTACAAGTCTAAAATAGACAATGTATAGAAAAAACAACTTCTTTTCACGGGTTTCTGGGAGGGGGTTTGGTTTTGGTGGTTTTTGTTTGATTTAGTTGGTTGGTTTTTTGTTTTTTTTTTTGGGAGTGTTTTGTTATTTGGGTTTTTTTTAATATACAGAGATGATAAAATTCTACTAGTGGTACTTATTCCCTTCTCCCAAAAGATGCAGGATATTGGAGCATACCCAATTCACACCGTTCACATGGGCTGCCCCAAGCTGCTCCTAAAGTAGCACAGCACTCAGATTTCAGCGTGGCACCGTTGATGTTGACTTCACAGTGGCTGTCTCGGATATTAAGCCAGCAAGTCCCCTTCAGGCTGTCTGCAGCAGAACAGAAAGCAAAAACAATACAGAATTGTCACAGCCAGAAGAGCTGGCATGCCACGTCCACGACACCAGTCGGCAAGTATGAAGGCAACACAGGCCTCCCTTTAAAAAGAAAAAACTTCCATAAGAGTAATTTTGTACACATTTTAGTTTAAAGCTGGTGTAAAGCGATAGCACTATCTCTGAAAGTGACCAACAAAGCACACTGCCTGAGGTATTTTACAATCAAGGTCCCACAGCTGGCAGATTTTAGATGGATCAGCCACTAGCTGAAATAAATTAATAAATCCACTTCAGTGTCTGGAAGGTACTGCAGTGGATTTATTAATTTATTTCAGCTAGTGGCTGATCCATCTAAAATATACAAAAGTAGAGACCCCAGTGTGAGAATTCCTTTCCCAGGTGACTGCCTGAACCCTTTCTGAAATGCAGGTGCTCATGGGTCTCTTGAAGGGAAGCCTTCAATGTTGTAAGGAAGTTTAAAAAAAAACCAAAAAATGTGCTGGGTAGGAGTGTTCTGTATTATTTTAGGGGTCTGGTTCTGCTGCTGCATTAGCTACACTTTGAAAAGTCAGTCAGATCTCAAATCAGGTACACACTTTGTAAATTTTACCTTCAACACTTTTACACTTTCCTGCCTGAATGAGATTACTCTCAAGTGGTACAACATTTCTTGGGACAGGCAACAACCTCGGTGATCAGACAGCAAAAGCAGCCTGTAAGGTCAGACCCAAAATGCCTGGTCAGGGTTTAAATGTATGTGGATACTCAAGAGTTCCAAGTGACCCAGACAAATTTAGTTTGATGAATAATGAAAGGAGAACAGGATTTGGGTTTAAGATTTATATGCATTGTCTGGTAAAAAGCCAGACATATTACCAATACCTCATGCTCAGGAACAATGTGCTTAAAACAAAATCATTACAACTTATTTTTTTGCAAACAGCTTCAGCCTTTCTACCAAGCTGTCATATTAAAAAATTACATGGACCACAGGGAGCACAACCTTTCTTTGGTTGAAGCAACAGGAAAAAACCTCACCCAATAATGTGAGTGAAATCAGCCCCCAAAACTGGGAGGGTATTTCATTATCAGTTAAGTGTAAAACAGTTGTGTTATTTAAGTCAACACTGGTCTCAAACATATGGGACAGAGCTCCACATTTGAACAAGTGCATAAATATAGAGCTCAACATTGTTTCCTTTTACTTGCCAACTTTATAGGCATAAAAATCAAAACCAGTATCTCAAAAACTATTTAAATTCTACAAATTAGCAGGTGCTTTTGCTTACACCAGCTGCCTCCACACTATCCTGCCAAAGTCTGCTTGTCTTATCCTTCTCAGGCTATTCCCTGATTTTGCATCATCTTTTTCGTCCGGACAAAAATCTTTGGTGAAATAGTTATTATCCAACATCAAAGCATTCCTTCTGTTGCTCTTATCTCTTTGACTCTGACTTGAAGAAGAATATATGCATACTACAGGCAGATGGCTTCCTACTTATTGTGCACTGCATGAACTCCACAAATCTTGACTACAGTATGTGTAAAAAGCATGTAAAAGTTTGTATTTCAAAAAAGCATAAATGGCAGTATCTCTAAGGTATGGGCAATTGCCAAAATAGCAATTAAACACTTGCATACTTCAAATATGCTTCAAAAATAATTCCCCTTTTTTTCTCCAGATGGTCTTAATACTGCAAAAGCTGCCCATGGGCAAGCAAATATGTCAATATCATTGCTGAAAGTTTTTATTATAACTGCTGAACTTAACAACCCTCGTTTGCTGACGGTTTGAGCTTAAATCCAAGTGCAAATGACTATAATTTGAGCAAGGAACTTTTCTCTCTGCCCAGGAAAGCTCACAGAAAGAGACAAATGGCTCATATCTATGCTGAAAAATGTGACACTCATTCTGGTTCTGACATGAGAGCAAATTTGAAAATAAAAAAACCAAAAACAACTTGTCAGAATCTGACATTACCTTACTTTGATCATTCCTATGCAGAACAGAAAAAATCCTAAACTTCAGTACTATTTTAGCCCTTCACTTATGTTTAGGAATAAGGTATCTGTTGCTACAGCAGTGCTTTACGAAAGGAATCTGTTAAAAAAATAAAGACAAATATATTCAATATACAAGTTTTTCTTTACAGTGGTAATGGAGAAAAATCAACTTCAGATTTAAAATGGCATACATTTGAAAAGAGCACTTTAAAGTTTTTCCACACGGTAAGTCACCTGTAATATCCAGCTCCTTACTCACTTTTCAACAACCCAGCCTGTCCTCCTCTCATTGCTTCCAGTGCCAATGAAATTTTAGCCAAGGTGGAAAAACTGGGCTCTAGCAGTAAAAATCTGTATGTCTTGCATCAGCCCTTCTTCTGACCCTTCTGTCTTAACATATTCACACTTGTAGTGGAAAAATATGGTTCCTGAGACAGTTTTTGTCAACATGAGAAACTAATGATTAGGCTCACAGTATGTAGCTGGATCCTGTTCTTCAGTTTTTATCTGTCTACTCAGCTAATTTTTTTGTTTACATTTTATGTTATTTATCACTGCTGTTCAGGCCAAATGGGACCTCATACTGTAAACAATCCAATGAAAACCATTTGCAAAGTAAATCCAGAACACTGTTATAATTAGGCTCTTGGTGAACTTGTGGCCCCTTTGGATGTAAGAACACAAGATTAAAAATAAGAGGTACAAAAAGCAAAGGTTATCATGGTTATATCAAGAAATTAGCACAATATAAAAATTACAAAAACAATAATAAACTTCACCAGCCAGTAATGCTACAAGGAAATGTAAGAGAAAGCTTAGGGACAAAAATAACATTCATTTAAAAAAACATATTAAGGCATGGAAGAATTCCATAATTAAATAGAAGCGTGAGTCTTTGCATTCATTTTTCCGCCTTAAGAAAATCTTGACAAGAAAATTTGAATTAAAAATGCCAAACAAATCCATATGAAAACAAAAGTAACATTTAAGATTAGCATCACCTACTTATTGATGACAGTTGGAGTACTGTACAACTGCAATACAGTTGGAGCACCACACATATCCTACAATAATTTCAATTATGCTACACAAATAATATGAAACAGTGGCAGCTTATGAACACCTGTGAAGCACAGAAGACTGTAACCCTTTAGAATTTTCTTAGGAAGGCAAAAAAATACCAGACTGATGAATGACTTTCAAAGATAATGCCAATAACATCCTGCAGACAACTGTTGCTGCTTACTTCAATAAAATCTCTGTAGCATTCTGCTTTTTTTCCAAAAGAATGCTAACATTTTTAGATATATGTAGAATACGTGTGTGTGTGTGTGTGTGTGTGTGTGTGTGTGTGTGTGTGTGCATATTTATAAAAAGGGAAAATAAAAGGAGGATACACCTACCAATACAAACCAGTCCTGTAGGGTCCAGCTTGCTGCCAGAGGAACATTCACAGTGGAACGACCCAAGGTTGTTCCTGCAGGCACCATTGACACATGGGCTGCTTTCACATTCATTTATGTCTGTAATCCAGAAACAAAAGACATTATTAGAACTACAGAGTGCTTCTGGGAAGTATTGCACAGTAATTTATACTCTCTAAATGCTGTTGTGGACTGTGAGGGGCCAGGACTGCCTGAAATATTTGCCCCTCCTCTCCTCCCAGCAAGGCATTCACAAGATAGAGGGACAGACAGGTAGCTTGTGTTTTGAAGTGCACGTGTTTTGGAGGCGTTAATTAAATGGCCCTTTTCTACAAGGACAATTAATTTCCAACACCATGGGCCATAAAGTTCTCCAGCCTCAATTACAACTGTCCTGTGAGAAAACAAAACTCTTTTTTCACAGAATGCAAATGCATTCCCAGCCATACCATGCAGAGCATAAACAAAGCCCTCATTGTTTCTGCCGTTTATGGCTCCATGAGAAGAATTAAGAAAACCCTGTCAGAAGCAAAGTTTCACAATGCTGGCTGCAATTCTCTAGTTATGGGAATGTTGAAGAAATAGCAGTTGTAATTGTAATACTGTAAATGGCACTTCTCTTTAGCCCCAAAATCCTGTTTACTATCCCTCTGAGGTTTTTAAGCTTGTTCACATGCAAGAATAGGACCCCTGCAGACAGCATTATTTGCTGATTTTCCCTTTTAAGTTGAATCAGTTTTAAGACTGAAACAATACAAACACATTCTCTCCAAGAAGAACTGTTGATGCATATCCACTATTTCTTTCTGAACCCAACCAATTTAATTTTTTATAGGCATCCTGAATCATGCCATACATTCTAATCCAACCAGTTCCCTTTGGCAGGCCTGAAGTAAAAAATGTTTAGTGCTTGCTTATGTTTGCTAGCAGTGCTTGAGGAATATCTTATATTATCTATAAATTAAACCAGCTTAATTTAAATTAATTATAACTTAATGTAGTATCTAGTTAAGCACTAGAGATATTAATAGCATCAAGATATCATTTTCAAGACAAATTGAAATTTCCTCCATGGTTTTTTTTAAGTTTTCTAAGAGACACAATTTGCTTTGCTATTTTGTTATGATGCATCAAGCCTTCATTTCACTGGAGATGTGCATCACAGGAAGCAATAGGTATTTAAATATATACATACACACATATATATGCATATATTATTAAAAAAAAAATCAAGAGAGAGAGAGAGATAAAAATGCCCAGAATCAGTAAACTTTGGAAACTGTGATGTCTCTCTTCATGCCAAAAGCAAGCACTTAATTTAAAAGCCAGCTTTCACAGATCCTTTACTTAATGGACTTATCTACAAAGAGCAAACAGGACTTGTCTTTGACTGTCAGCAACTTTCTGAACAATGACAGAGCTTTATGTTTCTGAAGCCTGATCTTCAACTGTGTATTGCCCATTTTACAGATTAATCATACACAGATACGGGGATGTAAAATCTAAGAGGCTTTTTCAGGTCAGGACAATGTCCCTCATTGTTAGTTCTAACAGAATAAGCTTCAAGTCCCTCTGCACCCAAGCCGGCAATCTGGACTCCTCACCAGTAATTATCTGCTCTGCACCAAGGTCTTCTCCTCCCTGTGGATAGATTTTATCCTCTATTGCCTCGGTTTTTATTACCCAGGGAATGCTCCCTGCCTCTGCTGCTTGCCACTCTCTGGCTTCCCCCAGCCAGCAATACCTGGTAGTGGGGAGTGTTCTCTGCTGCTTTTGCAGAGAAACCAAGTAGTTCTTAAAATCATAAATCACTATGACACAAAAAAAGAAATCTTAAGTATGTACTTTTTGTCAAATAACCCTTTGAATAGAAATGCTCTAGGAGAAAGACACACTTTTGCTTCCTCTCCGTCTGCCATCTTGCTTTCAGAGGTTTGTCTAGCTTTAAAAAAAAAAGTGAGAAAAAATTGAAAAGACAGGACAAACTAACAAAACTGAAGTGACGTATTCCCTGTCCAAACAATCAGAGTGTTCCTCCCTTCTTTTATTAAGTTGTAACTTCAGAAAAATTTCCATGAGGGACCAGGCATCATCTGTGAAGGTACTTAAAGCTGAAAATGGGTGGTTTTCATGTGAAGTGTCACATTGTTTTAACAGCTGGCAGCTTACCTCACACAGGTTTGCACAGACAAAACCAATGTGCAAGACAAAGTAAAAAGCAGACAGGTGCCACTATCCAAATCATCACTTCAAGAAGATGCATGAAAGTTGAACTGCTTCACATTTATGGGGGTAATATGAGGTTATCATGCCTATCCTTTATCCCTGGCATTTAGCAAGGTAGGGTTACAAACAATTTTCTTCTAAGAAAAGACATCTTTTTGTTTCAAATTTTCAGAATTTAAATGAAAACCTGACAAAAATAATTGAGGGCCACACTGGAAGCCAATGTCCCGAAAAGTACAACCAAAGAAGGGAGTAAGTGCAGATGGAGGGGCCAAAGTTCAACGCCTTTTGAAAAGTAGAGGCAGCTCTCCTGGCTTCATGGGCCATGCTCCATGCCCTTCTGCATTTGACATGTTTAGCACTATGCTAAGGAAGAAGGAAAAAAAGAAACAAAAACCTAAGCCCAATGAATTTGGATAGTAATAGGGTGATAATAGTGCATTGACTACATCCCAAAATCACCATCCAGGAAAAAGAAGATAGAATTAAAAGATGATATTAAGTGCATTTCAGCATTAGTGCACTGCTGAATCAAGTGAAAAAGTATCATATGCACAATGTAAACAAACTCCAAAAATTGTTTCCCTACACATTCTCATAGAAATACTAAATGGTAATTTTCAAAAGAGTGAGCAACAAACCAAATGGATTTTAACACTATTTTGTATGGTAAAATAAAACCCACTATGTATGAAGACATTTACTGAGGTGTGTTTTAAATTTTTTTTAAGTGAAGTGAGTGTACATTGTAAACCTCAGAGAAAGAAAAATTGAAACGGTCCACTGTACATTCCTGGAAATGAACTTCAAAGCACATCTGGTTTACATTTAACTAGTTATGTCACTGGAAACACAAACTAAACCATGGAGCTTGTCGTAAAAATCTCAACTTTCACGGACTCCAGAGCCTCAAACAAGTCTCCTACTCCTTGCAGCAAACTGATAAAAAATTTCAATTGAATTACAAACAAAACCTGTGAAGGGTTTTGTTGTTTCTTCAGAGTTGCTGATGAGAGTCATATTAAAAATTTCTTGGTGACTAATAAGCATCAGAGCATTTTCAGTGCTCAACACAGAGCTCCTGACTACAGCAGGTTTTTACAACCAGTGAACTTATAACTCCAAAACGAATTATGAGAAACAGGATTTGGGCAGAAAGAGAATAATTTCTTTCTCTGCTGCCAACCCAGCATTACTACTGCCTACCCAACGTGAGTAAAAACCCAACACATTTAATAGGTTTTACAGACATTTTTACACAAAGCCCCTCCTGACCAGCTTTTTTTTTACCTTACCGACTAAATTTAGACATCAGTCTAAGGATGAGATTCAAGATGTATTAATAATAATAGTATCATTACTTGGATTTATTTAAGAAATAAATCCAAGTTTACTGTTTGAAGATGTAGATACATTTTGTTTCAACAGGATTGGCTGGAGTTGTCTGCACTCTGGCTTCTCACCCACCCGGCTTTAGGTCGGTGTTTTATGCTCTGATGTTCTTGGTAGTGAGCACCTCCCCTTACCACACTAAATCAGTTTCTCTGTCTGGAAGATTCCTCAAGAAACATGTACATTAACAGCACACAGTACACTGTTTTCACAGACAGAAGTCTTCCAGTGCACAGACACTAATCACAGAGACGGACCCTGGAGAATAAATTCCTGAGCACTCTGGGCAGGCAGGCACTGAGACAACTTGGCACAGAAAGCTCTGTAAATCCACGAGGGCTGGCACAAGAAAAGCCCCACTGAACAAGTGGCACCAATTCATGCGAAAAGAGCATGAACTGACTTTTACAGGTGTCCTCTGAAGCCCACATGTATCAAAATATAAAGAGGTTTAATTTCTTTTGCATAGAAGGGGTGAAGATGTTTTCTATAGAACACATGAATCATTTCATACTGCCAGAATTTAAAACATTTCCACTTTCCTTTCCATGTGTTTGCTTAGCTGTATGGCAGTAACTTCTACCTGATCAATAATAATGAGGAGCTGAGGACAGTAATATCTTCCACCACTTCAGAAAAATCTGGATGATTACACTGTTTCACATAACAAGTGTTTTGCAACAAAGAATTACAGCTTCCCCATCACTCTAAGAAATGCAAAACCATTTACTATAAAAACTTCCTCATGATTACAAATACTGAGATTTACAGACTGTGGAGCCAAACAAAAAATAAAGGAGAAGACCAGTAAAATTCTACTACTCCAAATACTAATTAAGAGTTGGCACATAAGCTAATGCTTCCAATTTTACTTTCTTGGTACAGTTTTCCATGTATTTTTTTTAATAACTAAAATTTCTGATCAGTTTCTGCTATATGACATTTTTGCTGCTTTAACATCTGTGTTAAATAGTAATATAAGAAATAAATTTTGATTATAGTGTAAAAAAAGAGGACAATATTAGTATTACTAGGCAGTAATACCCAGGTCCTGGAATGCAACACAGATAATAGGATTCCATCTAGAATTAACTATCACCACAAACTGAAGGAAGAGAAGAAGGGAGAAGAGAAAAATGAGACTCTGTGATCAAGACAGATGCATTTCCCTAAATGGCAGACGTGTTCAAAGGCAAGCATGTATTGTAGTTTAAAAATGTTGTAGCTAAGCAAAGGAAAACATTTTCCTATAAAATTAAATTATTACTTTGAAAGAACTTCAACAGCAACACCTAACACAATAAAAAGCAGAGAAATTAAAAGAGAAACGTGCAGATTCATGCAACATCACAGCTCTGCCTTTTCCTCTGGTATCTGCCATCACTCCCGTGATGGCTTCGCTTTGACGTGACAGAATAAACAACAAATCTGACAGGATGTGCAGGTTCCTCACCTTCACAGGTGTCTGTCTCCGAGCTGAACAGGTACCCCCTGGGGCAGGAGCAGCTGTAGCTGCCCGGGGTGTTCCGGCAGAGCCCGTTGTCACACAGCAACCCGTTCACCGAGCACTCGTCAATGTCTGCAGGGACAGGACACAGACCGTGACCAAAGCTGACAGCTCTTACTCCCAAAGCTCAAGTTCACTTGCAGGTTTTTACTGCAAAAATTTTCTGTTCTGCCTTTAAAGTTTTTTTTTTCACTATCAAAGTCAAAAATCAATTCACAGTTAGTCTTAAAAGAATGTTTTCCTGCAATGACCTTGGTCATTTGAGTTTGGTCAATGACCTTGGTCAAATGACAATAATCTTTGTCATTTGTATGACTACACCATATAAATTCACAAAGATCTATTTGCTTTAAAAACAGTATTTTAACTATTTCTTTTATTTAAACACTCAAACAGTAGTGTGTTAATTACTGTTCTAACTCTGTTTTATAGGCTAAAATTGCTTTTGTTATCCATGAAGTGGATTAAAATCTATCCTGTATGGTTCACCTCAAGACTACACATGCACCTCCCCTTCAGAGGAACACTGTATTTAAAAAAAACTATGATTAAGACCAGGATATCAACCACATTGACTAGGAAAATCCCATATAGTAACATGATACCCTGAACTCCTCTTAAACTAACTGAAAATAATTCTAATAAAATGTAATGTGTCTTCCTCATTGCCATAGTATTTATTCTATGAAAGAAGAAAAAATATAATATTAAGCCTTTTCCTTTATTGCCCATCACATGTCAAAATAACCTATGTTTATAGAAGAATATTCATAGGATAACTCAGGATAAACATGACATTTCATCCTGCTTCAGGTTATCTCCTCTCTATTGGCTGCTTGATTTCCCAAACCAAATGCTGCAACCAAAATCTCAAATCAAATAGATTTTCAGAGAATTTTTAAGTTTAAAAATATAGAAGAAAAGTGGGAATGCAATATAACTACAATCTGGAGAATTTTGGTTTCCCCAGCTTCCTTGGATTTTCCAAGCTGTGCCTTATTCCTGTAGGATTCAGACAACAAAGCCTAAATTTTCCCAAATGATGAATCCAAGATTTAGGTCTAGCAGCAATGAATTTTAAAAAAAGGCTCTTCTTTACTAACCTGTCCTTAATCTAATTTCATCTGATTTCAACCAAGGAAAGGAGAACAAATTTGTAAGCTGACATTTTCAAGAGCAATTTTGAGCTTATTGTCATACAATCCTTTAGCCCGAACTGTACAGTGTGATTAATGCATTATTCCATTAGAATCTCATACAATAACTTCAGATTTGGACTGTAATCTGTTGTGATTTGCTCTGTAAAAACACTGAAGAATGCTTTAAACCCACTCAGACCTGACAAAAATACTGTCTGCATTCTGACTGATGACCATTTTTATTTCCTGGCATCTGATAAACTGTGCCATTAATTGATATACTTCAACCTTTTATCTGAGTGCTCACACTTAAATTTTACGGAAAAATTCTATCCAAGAATAAACACATCCTCACATTCAGTCAGCTTTATCTTTATTTAAGTAAATACATAGATTATACTAGCACTTACCTAATCACAAGAGTAACTAGATAAATAAAACCCCTTCCTATTTTCCACTTGGAGAATGAATATTACATGAAGCATTTTAAAAATAAGAACACCAACACTCTTCTGCATCAGTGCTTTTCCTGCCAAAAGGTCATATTTAGGGCTTTAGGAAATAATTAGATGTAAAGTTCCCTTATTCAGGCAGATGAAAGGAGACATTTTCTTTACTTTGTGTTTGCTTTGTATCACCGGGAAGGAATGTTTGATATGAAAACTATACCACAGCTACATAGACCAGGTTTTCCCCAGCAAAACTGGAGGAGTTTTGCTGAACACAAACAGCAATGACAGGTCAGTAAACGTTTAAGTGCAGAGAGCAATAATTTACCAAAATAAACACAGTTCTTAAGGACAATACTTTGGATATCCTGATGGCCAAAGAGACATCAGGAAAGGTTTCCATTAACTTTCAATTTAAATAAACTTCACCTTTCTGCTTAAAATCACAAGTCTATAAGCACCATGACTGTATGACTCACTTGTGGTATAATACACCATTTTTTGGATGTAAGAATTCCCGAAAGAAAACAAAACCACTGGATTTCCTGTATGGCTATGAGTAATAAAATTAATTAGACGGAGAGTGAAGCCTGCAATGTTACCTCCTCTTTACACTTCTCAAACAGCAATGCTCACCCACCAAATTATAGGAAAATATAGAGTATACAAAATATACAGTAAGAATAACAATTATGCAGTGCTTGAGAAAAGCATCATTCCAGGCTTTTTGCATTTTGATTGTAGCTTGAAGAATCAGATGCCTTGAGACCTAAATTCTGTCAGGTCAAACCGGCATCAACGAAATGATAAACAATTCAGCCACAATAAAAAAAAACAACTTACCCACACAATTGGTTCCAGCAGGATCAGGCTGGTAGCCACTGTTGCAGTTACAGCGATAGCTGCCACGCAGGTTTTCACAAATCCCATTGGAGCAAATATCAGGATCCAAAGCACACTCGTTGATATCTGCATCAGCACAACAACAGAAGATAATCAGACACTGCCATGAATGACCAGCCTGGTCCTGTGAAAGGTGTGGGCAACACCTTTCTCACTGGGAGCTGGGGCTCTCAGTCAGAGCCAAGGCACAGCACAGGTGCAGCCCAAAGTCCGAAAGAGGTGATTGTTCTCCTATATTCTCCTGGAATACTGCATCCAGTTTTGGGCCACTTTATGTGAGCCCACTCCTCAAGCCTCCTATGCACCAATCAAAGCCTGTCATACTCCTGGCACTCCTTGCCAAACTCAGCCCCAGAGTGCCCTAGCTTTCCCAATCCCATGCCTACACATCTGGGCAGCTTTCCTCTACTCCTTACAGCATTCTTCCCTGGTTCCACTGACACTGCATTTCCTTCTTACACTCCAGTTTGATCCTTACTCAGCCGTGGTGGTCTTTCCCCTCCTTGCCTGATTTCTCAGACATGTGAAGAGCGAGCTCTTGTGACCTCAGGAAAACAAAGCTCTGTTCTGCTCCTTTAATCCTGAGGGCAATTTCCCAGGGAATCCCATTCACTGATGCCTTAAGCAACTGCAAGTTCATGCTCATGAAATTCAGGGTGCTGTCTTTATTCTCCACCTGGCTCACACCCCTCAACTCAGCATGAGTTCCAAGAGGGCATGACCAATGCAGTCCAGGCTGCCATCAGTCTGGGCATCACTAATTAGTTCATCTTGTACTGGTAATCAACAGGTCCAGTAATGCCTCTGCTCTGCTTAAATTAACACCTGGATTAAGAAATTTTCCCCTAAGGGTGCTCCAAGTGTCTCCTGGACTACACACAGCTCATCTCAGTGTGGCTAAATTCCCTCAGCAGCATCAGTGCCTGAGGTGTAGGAGGAGGCTGAAGAGACTGGATTTGTTCAGCTGAAAAGAGAGAATATCAGAGGGACCTCTAACAGCACTTCTCTGATTTTAACAGGTGACCACAGACAAGATGGAGCCAGATTCCTCTTTGAGGTGCACAATGACATGGCAAGAGACAACACTTAAAAGATACAACAGAGGAAATTTAAATTAAACACCAAGAAAGCAATTCTTCACCATGAGTGTGGCTAAGCACTGGAGGAAGCTGCCCAAATAGGCTATGGGAATTCCATCCTTGGAGATTTTCCAAATTCCCTCAAGCAAGGCTTTTAGAAATGGTTCGAATTTGATGATATCCTTGCTCTGAGCAGAAGGTTAGGTTGGATCACCTCCAGACATCCTTTCCAACCTAAACTGACAGGGAACTATGTGTTTGTCAGAAAAAGCCTGATGCAAAATACCTAGCCTGTGCACCTAGTGCCTGTGGTTTAGGGATCTAGGTAAGAAGTTATAAATTTTTAGCTGACACACAAATTTTCCTAATACAGAAGTAATGCATAGTAATGCACACCATACTCAGTCCTGTAAGAACTTGTTGGAAATTTAAAATTTTTCTCAGACAGAAGAGGATGATGGATGAGTTATATACCCTGAATTTACAGTCCCATGTAAAATTTCTGCTGTAGTTGGAAAAGTCCAAAATATTCATATGAACTGTAAGAAGAGGAACAGACTAATTTCTTGCCTCTGAGGAAAAGAGGGTTTTTCAATATTTTCCTCATTCTCATATGGTAAGCCCATTACTTTAAATAGTTCCTTTCCCAAACCCTGGAAAGAAAGGGTGCTAGCCTAGCTATGACTTCATGAAAGGCTTGTTTTATACTTGCAAGGCTCAACTTTTTGCAAAGAACATTTCCTCTTTAATCGCAGTGCACTTCAGATACTGATTTACATTTAATCATATATGCATTTGGAAAAAACCATGCTACCCCTGGATAAAACTCAATGCTATGAGACGTCTGAAAAACTTCGTAAGGAAATACGATTTGGCATATCACTTCAGATTTGTATTTTCTTTAGAGCAAAATGCATTCTGTAGCTTACTAGACATGTTTGGATCTTGGGGACAAGCCACACAAGGAGTGTACAAGTAGTGACAGGATGAAAACTGGCTGCAATGTTGCTGTGCAAGATGTACAGAGAACCTTGTGTTTGCTCTAGAAACCTGAACAAAGGGGGACTTCAGCTGAGACATGAACCCATGATCTTTGTCATGCACTTGGTAGGCAGCACAGTTGTTTCAATGTTTTAATGAGAAATTGTATTTTTCATGTGTCCAAAAGGACACATAAATCTCTCTACCAGGCTGCATGCAAATTCTTATTGGTAGGATGCTGCTTGTACAACAGTATTACTGAATGCTGACATTATCTCTCTGAGATTTAGAGATTCTTCAATGGACCTTGTGTAATTCACTGCAAAGTAAACTGAGAGAATTTATAAATTCCATGGATTTCAAATTCCTCATACAAGTTTACAACATGTTAAGCAATGAAGAAAAAATATGCAGATACTTACAGTACTGAACAAAACTAGAATTTCTTTTATTTAAGTGCAATTTTAAAAAGTTATTTAGGCTATTACTAAATGAAATGATGGGAGTTCTTATTCTGTTCCTGCTGCATAGAATAGGAGCTTTAGTGCTGACAAGGATAATTATTAACACATCAGGCAAATACCTAGCAATAAATTTTATGTTCCTATATTCTCCTATTCCTTTCTCAACCCATTTTACTTATCTGGCAGCTGCAGCATGCTTTGCCCCTACTTCAGACTATTATTTTTTAGAATCTGTGTCTCTGTGGTACTAGAAAAAGGATCTGGGGCTTTACAGTTCCCAATACTAAATGCAAGTGGTCACTTTCAGGACTTTTTTCGTAAGGATATGGGTTTTTTCAGTTTAGCTCCCTTCCAATTTTTAACTCTAGAGATACAATCTGTCCATGGAAATGATCCATGAGTGAACACTGGATCTGGAGTGAAAAACTGCTCTATTACTATCCCAGCTGACTGAAAATCAACCGCAAATGCAAGTGGTTCCTATCAAATGAGAGAGAACAGTTTTCTGCCTAATCTGAAAAAAAATCTCTAACCTCAAAAAAAACCAAAAATCATAGGTCAGAACTCTAGAACAGATTACTTTTTTTTCTTTATAGGGTCAGGCAAAATCCACTGTTCTAGAGAATTAATTCCAGTCTTTTCTCTTGACAACATTCAAATATTGTAGTCTGAGAATTAAAATACTAAAATCAACATACTAATCTTGAGGTTAAAAACTCCACTCTATTATATCGAAAAATATAATTCTGAGGAATTTTTTTTTAAAAAAACCATTACAATTATTTGAATCGTTGGCCTGAGGTGACTTTGTGATGCTGAAACAATTTTTTCCACTTTTCTCCAAAGAAGTTTACCTCCTGAACTGCCTGGGGGAGGAGTTGCTTAAATTTGCCTTCCAGAAAAAAACACTTCAGAAATTTCCTCCCAAAATTTTCCCTAAACCAGGACAATCATATATATTAAAGAAAATACGCAACATACCTCTTCCATCAACAGTAATACCTATTCCACTGCTACACAGGCCATGGAATTCAGCTGCTCAGTTGAGGTGGAGATGTTGAGGAAAAGAAAATGTTATTTCCAGTATTTCACCTTCTTTAATACCAAACTAAACCCACATGATGTTTTTTCCAAAGTAATTTTTCTACAATATAACTAACAAAATGCCAATGTTCACATGAAATAACCATTTACAGATAATTTAGTTAAATCTGTAAGGTAGCACTCCATCCTGAACTTTCATATGTATATACAGAACCAAAATTAGATGACCAGAGTTAAAAACTCAGGTGATTTCTTTACAGCCTTGACACAACTGTCCTCTGAATTTACTGCTTTTAATCACAATGTCAGTTTTAGTTGTTTTTTTTCTAAATAGTTTTCTGCTGCTTCAGAAAACAATATAAATGGAAATTCTGTCCAAGATGTATCACCTCAGGTCTGTAGTCGAGAGATTTTTTTTTAAAATCAGTTCCCAGGCTTACTTAAAGAATTGATTCTTACAAAATAAAATACAGATTTTTAGAAATAATATGAGCTGCCTTTTTAAGCTGGATTGACTGGACCAGGAAATTTACAGAGTCATTGGAGAACTCTGCTTATTCTCTTGCAAGAATTATTACTTATAGCAAACACTTAATTCAGGAACCCAAATTCACCCTGTTCACTTTTCTTCAGGGCATGAAATAAATCAACAACATGATCTCGACAAGAATTTTGTTTAGAGTCTGCATGTTCACAGCACCACTCAAAGAAACACAAAAATTTTACCTGAGTTTTTAGCAGGGCAGGGATGGCACGGCTCTCCAAAACCATAGTCAGGGTTGGCACAGCAGCATTCAGACTTTGTCACAGCACCAGGGAAGGGACGGACACAAAGCCCTTTTCTGATGCCTCCATAGCACGTGCTACGCACGTGAGTGTCTAAAGGAGAAAGACAAGGGAAGGAGTAATTATTTCCTTAGGCTGAGAGTGAAATGTATGCATACTATCCCAAAAGCTAAAACCCCTTATTTCTGGTCACCAAAAAGGTCACACTGGCTACATCTGCACTGCCTTAATAATCCTGAGGACACCAAGGCCAATTCCCCTCCTGAGGCTTTCTCCAGAGCACTTTCAAACTACCTAAACCAGGATTTCGTGAGCAAATTCAAAGGCATTCCAAAGGACCCAGCAAAGGCGACCCACACCCCGAAGCAGCTCTGTAAATCCACCACCAAATATCCCTGCAAGAAACACAGAATGGCCTAGATCAGCATGTGGTGGCTGATTCTTCCCTTTGGGAAGTACCACAGAGATCTCTGACTTTCAAAACGGTTCCTCAGGATAACTCACCAGCAGCCCAGGGCTGGTCATATGGGAGAATACCTGCTTCTGAAAGGAGGAGCATGGTCTCCAGCTGTATTTACAAAATCATGAACAGAAGGACAATTTTAGCAGATTGTTCAGACCAGCATTTATGTGACGTGACCATCTTAATAGGTTTATACGTAAACAGGCACCAGTGCTGGTCTAGCACACCAAAGAGGGCCCAAAATCTAGCTGGGAACAGCAATCTAGCAAATTTTACACACAACTAGGCAGAGAGGAAAGCAGTGCTACTGCCCAGGCTATGAGAAACTTCAGGGGGTTTGTGATTAAAAACACACTCTGGAAGTTAAAGTGCCATCCTTGGGGAGAGGCCTGGAAATGATGGCCTGGATAAACCACCACTTATCAAAAGACAGAACCACATAAAACCACCACACCAAACAAAAACCACCACACAAACAAAACACAGAACACCTGAAAGGTTCTTCAACCCCAAAAATCATGCCAAAAAAAAACAGCAGAAAAATTATACAGGCCAACTATACACCTGTAAGACTCACCATGCCAATCTTAGACCTGATTTAATCACATAAATCAATTTGACAGCCTTGACCAGTAAGATGCAGGAGATGTCTTCCAAGACAGACCCCCATACCTACCTTTACAGGAATAACCATCTCCTATACTTATCCAATAACTATGAGAATGTCTCTGAGGCTGCTTTTTATGCATTTGGGGTTTTGTTGTACTTTTCTGGTTTTGGTCTTTCTATGCTTCAATGCTTTTCCCCATGTTTGCTTATAGGATAATATTAGACATCTTTTAACAAGCATGTGATTGGACAGTCCTTCTAATAATGTGTAGCTGAGAACTGCAGGATACAGATGAAGAGCCTTTACTTTTGACTCCTCTAATTCTACAGACACTGTAGAAGCTGCAGAAATACACTTTGTCTCAGGTATCTTTATGGGCCAGAACAGAACACAGCTTTAATCTATGCTCCTTGTCAGTGCCCCAGTAAAACCACCATGCACTGTGGCCTGGACATGAGCCTGAGTGGACTCAGAAACTGAAACGGGTTTGAGGGAATCCAGACAGTTACTTGCTTGAAGTATGACCCCAAAACAACAAAGAAAAGTTGCATGAGAAGTTTTACAGTGAATGTTGAATATCCAGGGCCAATCCAAATAAGAACTGGCAATTCCTTATGTGTTCTGTCGGCCCTTTGAGTGTTGTAAGCTGGCTCCTGTATAACAGCACTGCCTGCACATAAATGTTTTCTCTTGCTTTTGGTATCCCATGGAACAGATAGTTCTGGAGCACAGCTACATATGTCCTAGATTTTAGAGATTTTTCCTTGCCAAGAATCTAGGTGAAACCAGTACAACTCGTTTGCACTTGACATCAGGAAACGATTATGATGCTTGAAAACAGTCGAGCACTTTTGCACAAGAAATGTCTGTTCATTTACTTTGCAAAATAATTAGTGGCATCACACCTTTTCCCTCCACCTCACACAAGTCCAGCTGCCACTCTGACAAGTTCTGCCATGAACAAAGGGACTTCAATCACTGCCCTGTCACAGAAGAGGAGTCTTCCCCATAGTTATGTGTCTGTGAGGGAATGGAAAAGCAAGGGAAGTAAATGGCACCAAGGGAAATTGCAGAGGGAGAGAAGACTGGAAAGTGTGAAATAAATACTCCGGAGGAAGGTCTTCAAAGATGTGGCTTGTGGGAAGCAGCTGAAGGAAGCTACAGATTTACTGAGCAACTGCTCTGCACAAGAGAGCAAGTGCTTCAGCATACATCAGTGCTTTCAGAGAAGTGACACAGAGAACTTGGGGACAATTGCATGCCTAGGTACAGGAAAACAGTCTGATCCATCTCGTGATTCACTAAGCCTGGGAAGGACCCTGAAGAACCAAGCTGGCTCTCCCATAAGCAATAATCAACTGTGTGACAGGGAGAATGACCCCCTTGGGCTGTGCTACGAGCAGGAATGAGAAGGACAGGCACTTTGTGGATGATTCAGTTGCTGCAGGCACCTCACAAAGCTCAGGTTCTCCATTCCACAACAGTTCTGAGTCTGCACCTTACTGATGAACCTGGTGCTGTTTATGTTTGTAAACATGAACCCCATGTTTAGTTTGATAAGCTTTTGGCCACTCATTTCAGAGCACCAAGAATTTGGTTTTTGCCCTGGATCAGAGATTGACATTGCTGCTGCTCTACCTGTGTGCCTGTTCATGGGACTCTCCACTCTGTCCCAAGGCGTGGCGTTTCTACACTCTTACGTTTGGCAGTGTAGCACTTCAATACCCACAAAAATGATCATCACCACATTTCTGGTCAAGATCAGGTGGACAAGTGCTTGATCCACACTTGGGGAAAGTCACTACACCATTCCAGGAGCCTTGGAAGGACATATCAGGCTCATGACAAATACTTTTTATTTGGCTCTACAAATTTACCATGGTGAAATAAAGCTTATTTACTGTGTCCTGGATGACTTTGGCTCTGGGCAGAGGTAATTAGAAGTGTCTCAGCAGGGAACAAACAACACTGTGTGAAGCTGGAGCCACAGCTCAGCACAAGTTCTGAGGTGATACATGCTCACACATAGAGCCAGCTGAGGTGTCCAAGCATGGAGCTGCTGTGGAAGTACAGCCAAACCTAAAAAGCCTGCAAATATTCAAATATTGGAAGTTTGGCTCCAAGTATTTATCTAGCTGTTCCATGACTCTGTAACTGTTCCTTTCCAAGCATTTGTTCCCCTTTGCTGTACCTTTTTCAAGCTTGTGTAACATAGTGTGATTGACTCAGCCATACTTACAAATACTAAATAAAACAGCATTTTCTTTCTACGTACTCCCACCAGGATCAAGGTCATTATTCAAAAGTAAAATAGAGCTCAGAGAAAGAGGGGGCAGCTGGGCTGTGGGCTCTTGGATTTTATATTCCTTGCTGGTTACCTAGCAGACTTGTGGGAATGCTCCTACAAGATGTCCAAGTTATTAATTTTCAAACTACCAACAATCTTCTAGCACCCAGAATGTCTGAAAAGTATTATTTAGGTCATGCAATATCTGGAATAGAATAGCCAGAAACAGAATTCCTGTAGTTAACACAGCATATGGACTACATATAAACACACATACACAATTCTGCACAGTGGACTGGCTTGGAAATTCTATTCTCAAGTCATGTGTGAGGATATTTTGTTATGCAGTATTTGAAATTTCCTATGTTACCTTATGGCTGGAATAATTACATCATCTTTTTTAAATGAATTTTCCAACTAGATCATTATTCTGCTTTATGATTTTTTGTCCTGTGCAGGGTACTTCCTGTTGAAAATGTAAGCATTTATGGTAAACCTTAAAGCTGTGTAACACGTAAATTCTAAATAAATGGTGTTCACAGATGATGGGCAACCTGTCAGGTCTTTTGCTGCTAGTAATGTGGCAACATTAGGTAAATGAAAGCACAGAAATTTGAATACTGTATTGATTTTTTGCAGCTGTATCACTGACAGAGGTAAAGATGAGGCCAACTTGGAACACAAAAAAGGTACTGAACAGCCTGTACTCAAATCTGGTTTTGTTGGTGCGCCACTGAGCACTGAAATTCCAATATTTAAAACAGTACACCAGGACTTTTCTCATTGTTTAACTTCTCACGGCTTTCCTCCAAACTTTTAATAAACCAGAAGAAAACAATTCAGCTACCACACAGGAGGGAACACAACTTGCTTTTGTTGGTTCAAGCTTTAGTACAGTTTTGCTTACTAGAACATTTCATTTATGTAAAACAACAAAATTTGGGCTCCAACTGAGAGACTGAGAATGTGTTTTAGCTTTTTTTGAGCCTATGTTTTTAAGACAGCCTTAGTTTTTATCGTGCATTTTTAAAGCTGAAGTGGTCACAGAAGGGCCTAGCTTGTGCTGCCACTTGGTAGAAACACTTGTCCTAGATTTTGTTTTGAAGAATTTCAAACTTTAGCACCATCTGAAATGTTATTTGAAATCAGCTGGTAACAGCAATACAAGGATTTAGTACGCCATATCCCTTTGGGATGTGTGAGAACCTCCAAGCATTGTGATGCAGTCTGTTTTTCCTTTATCTGGAAATATGCTGATAAGACAAAGGCAGGTACAACATCCATGAGTCCATCAGCAAGAACAGTCATAGCACTGATTAATAAATATGATTATTGTAGAGTCTCTGGTCACTAATGTGCTTGATGACAGACACATGCAGGTGCTGGGAAAGGAAAATTTTAGGGGATATAAAATTGATATTCTGATACACACAGGGAAAAGATGGTATCTCCTGTGAATTAAATTAAGGAACTTTGCGGTACTTCAAAGTACACACACAGTATCGTAAGTCTCAGAAATCCCTGTCAAATATTTATTCCTCTCCTCCCTCCTCATCAGCAATCAGCAGAGAACAAGGGATTAAATGCTTCTTGTTCTCAACACTTCTTTTAATTCCCCATCAGCTTGAAAATTATCCATTTTTTGTCCCACGAGCTCCCTGAAGATATGCTAGAGCTGCTAGCAGAGCTGAGTGAAGAATCTCTTAAATGTCAAGTAGTACCATTTGAGAGGAAAAGAGGCTGATTACATGGCAAAATACTATTTTTCATCAGACTAGAAAGCATATGTCTCAAAACCAAAAGGAGATGCCAGGAAGAATAAGCACTTTAAGCTTACTTTTACATGAGTAACAGGTAAACAAGACATACCGCCTCTGCAATTCTGCAGAGGAATTTAAGTTTCTTGTCTTTTAACAATTGGGTTATTAGACTGCATCTTTTTTGTGGTTTGAGGTCAACATTATTTAGAAGGAGATCATTTGATGCATTCGATAATTAATCAACCTGATAATTCCACCACTTGTTTTTCTATGAAGAAAAAAGAATAAATCTGACTTACCCACACACACACGACCATCAACTCCAACAACCAAGCCAGGTGGACAATCACACCGAAATGAGCCTTCAGTATTTATGCAATGACCATTCATGCAAATTCCTGATGTCTGGCATTCATCAATATCTAAGAGGAGGCAAGATACTTCAGCAATCAATCTGTTTTTAAGCAAGATTACAGCTAATAGTTTCAGAACATTATCGAATTACTTTATGATAGCAGATAACAATATCTTTGTTTTATTTCTAATGAAAATTTAATATTCAAATAATCAAAATTCCACCTGCACAAACAAAGAAACAAAAAAATACCCAAAACATACAGAAGAACTTTAGGGTTAGAGGTACTTCATATTCTACATCAAGCAAAATCAAAGATAAATTTTCCCCTTCGTCTATCCCATAATACTTTAATTTTGCTTTGAAGCATGGCTAAAGAGCACTAGACACAAAATATCCTTATGATGCTTAATTTAAATTTCAAAGAAATTTTAAGTGGTCATCAATTTCTAAGCACAACTGCATGTTATTAAGAAAACCACAACTAGTAGAAATGATTCAACTTCAAATCAGAAGACTAACAATTTAGATGATTTGCTGGAAGTGGCTCAAGCCCAAACCTACCTCTATGGGCAGCAACAGGTATCTTCAATTACTCTGCTGAAACTGAAGCTAAATCAGACTATATTCTTAAAATGTTTAATAGAAGTTTGTAGTGATTGTACTTTAAAAAGTTTATAATGCTGTGTGACCCGTAAAATTACTCAAGGGCTATGCACTCTGAATTATCAGAATAATGATGTGGAAAATTTGGGGGAGGGGGTGGGGCTCATCAATGTAAAATCTTTCAAACCTCTTTAATTTACCATACTTCTGCTCACTTTACCATTTCACAAAGAGCCTGAATATTTTGATGCATTTACAATGCTCCGGGAATTTTCAAAGCTGATTTATTGATCGTTGTTGCTTTCACAGTACTATTACATGCTTCTTTCAGCAAATCAAGGATCTGTTTCTAATCCAGGCATCTAAAGAAACCTACTTTAGTGAGTAGCAAGGTGTTATACCGCATTGAATCAATCCATGTCACCAGAGTGGTGTTCTTGCAGGGATGAACAGACAGGAAAAGCCATTTTCGACCGATATCCCCCAAATTCCACATACCAGTACAGTAACGTCCATCTGGAGCCAGGACAAATCCTGGTTTACAGATGCATTTAAAGCTCCCATCTTCATTTATGCACATCCCATTCAAGCACATGTTTGTCGTGGCACACTCATCGTGGTCTGTAAAACATTGCAAAGAAAGCTGCTTTTAGTTTCTTACTCTCCAGAAGACAACACAGTGGAAATAATGAATCAGGACTGGTAGGGCAAATTTCTTCACCTGAAGATTCATTTCTCATCATAACTCTGATAAAGTATCTCAAGAGTTTTCACTCCATAGAAAAAGTAACAATTTTTTTTTCATGTTGTGATCAGTTGCTTTGCATATTTCAGCAGGTTGTGTATGGAAGAACAGGATGTGTCTTTCTTTCATACATGACAGGATAAAAAGCTTCCATCGCCTGAGAGAATTAAGCTTGTTGTTTGTCTAGCAAGGTTTTTTCTTGACACTGTGCAGCCAAAATTAAAACCAGCTATTTTCTTCAGCAATGCTGATTTATAGGTCATTTGCTGTGAAGCTTTATGGAAAAACATTATTCTTAGGACTCTTGAGGAGAGGTGCAGCTTCAAAAACAAAAATTACCTCAAATTTTCTTTGAAATCATGTGGTTCTGTATGATAACTATTTGAATGAAGGGCCTCTAAATTCACAGTATTTCAAAAAAGGTAACCTTCAACAGCCCTTACCTGTAGCATGAAGCACAATTTCTAGAACCACCAAGCTAGTGCCTGCCCCATTCTTCAGATGAGTCCTTACCCACACAATTCTTTCCATTTGTAGTCAGTTCAAACCCAGCATTGCAAATGCACTGGAAGCTTCCCTCAGTGTTCACACACCGGCCATTTTTACAAAGAACACCATTCTGAACACACTCATCAATATCTAAGGGGAAGAAAAAACAAACAAAGCCAAACAAACAAAATCCTACACAAACGGAGAACTACAGTAAGATAAAAATGCATTTGGAGACAATTATTGCTTTGAAAAATACTGGCACGTCACTTAAGTATTAGAAAAAAGTTCCAAAGTAAGTAAGGAATTTTGTCTCCTTTCATCAGAGAAAAATATTGTTTTTACAGACATATACAGCAAATGCTACATTTTGTGATGCTTTCCAATTTCTTCATGAACACTTTTAAAAACGTACTCACACTTTCATTTGCATGCATACACAAAAAAGCACCTGTCATTCAATTTATTTTTTTTTAGAAGTCCTGTCTGAGAAATTCCCCAGATGGATATTCCGGAATAATAGATAAATATATTGAAAGACAGCAACAGAACAAATGAGGTGGCAGCCCAGATCTAGGATGGCGATTGATTTAACACTGGAATTTACTGAAACTGCACTCATATCTTTTAAATTCAAATGGGTTCTGATGCAAGGGGTCAGAACTTCTGCAATGCCAGCAGACACGGAGCAGTTTTCTTACCAATGCAGGCTTGCTTGGTAGGAGTTCTCTGGAAACCTGCGTGGCACTTGCAGTAATAGGAACCAGGTGTGTTGACACAGTCCCCATTGGAGCAGGGGTTTGATGTGCACTCATCAACATCTGCTGGCAGCACAGAGCAGCATTAGTGACTTCACAACATTTACAACAGTTTTTTTCCCCCCAAGTCTGGAAGTTTCTGAGTGAAAAAGATTGTAACTAGCAGCCAAATGCTGAATACTAAAGCCTGTTCTTGGTGCAAAATCGCTGCTTTGTCAGGAACACGGGGCTGTTCTTGATTCAGCTAGGCAGGCATTTGCAAGAAGTGAAGTGGCACTGCATCATTTGTAAGCATCTTGAGGAACAACAGAAAAAGAATCTTCTTGAGGATTTTGAGACCTGATGGTTGCCTTAATGGTTGACTTAATACAACCCAGTTTCATTTAACTCAATGGCCGTTTAAGCTCCTTCACAATAAAACCAATACTAATCAAAATAGGCACTTATTTTAAAGCATTTTTGGAAACTGATGGAGGGCTAGCATTGGCCAACAGCCCTCAACAATCCCAAGGCCATCACCTGCTGGCTCCTTCCTGGAGTTGTGTTCCACCATCAGGTACTCTGCCGGGTGCTTTTATTTTTTTTTAATGTTGCCTCTCTGAAGTGATAGTTGCTGTCAGAAATCTAGTCCTGTATCAGTCCTGGTTGAGTCTATGTGGATAAATATCATGTATATATTTGTTTTTCCATTATTTTGAAAGATTCTTGAAAGTGTTTCTAGGAAGTGCATAGCTTTCTGCTTTTCTTTCCAACCATGGCATCCAAAAACTACCCCTATCATATTGCAGATTTGTTGCAAAAAAGTGAGGAGGGGCAGCACGCCAGCAGGAGGGATTCTTAACAAGACCACAGTCTGTGCACCACATCTCAATTATTTATGCCCCAATGCATCCTCAACCCCAGTCTTTGCACTGATTAATGCCAGATTTAACCCACCCCTTTTCTATAATGTACCTTACTCTCCTTTCCAAAAGTTTTGGGTATTTGGGTGCAACCAAACACATTTTAACCAATTTAAATGTCAGCTAGCTTCTAAAAATGACTCTTATTTGACATGAGGCTCTGAAAACTTTAACAGTTCTTTTCAAAAACCCTTCCCAAATTTGATATCCAGTAGCTACCAGTGAGTTAGATGTGTCTTTGGCTCACGACAGCTATTCCCAGATCTAAAATAACACCAATTGTTCTCCCCATCACATTTCTGTAAACCCACCAGGACCCTTGCCCACTGTAATCCAGGGAGCAGAGTTGGTGTACCCCACTGGTCTGGCAGCGCAGGACTGCTGGCTCAGTCCCCACTGCAGCTCCTAAAGGATGACCCAAGCAGCTACTCTCTGGTAAGAGTTCAATTTACAGGTGACAAGTGGCTCCCTTGATGAAATCCCCCATTTCTTTATAAGCAACTTTTGCTAATTTGACTTTTCCTCCAGCTAGGCCTTTTATTTACAATGTACTTGTAATTACTCATCTCTTCATTTAGGCAGGCTTTTAACACCATAAAGCCAGTGGTAATTTGCAGGAGTTTCTGGCACCTGGCTGAAAGCTGCCATAAGAAACTCTGAAGCCATTGCTGATCAGTTCCTAACAATGATTTTGCAGTGCCTGCTTCCAGAAATACCAGGAAAATCTCAGAGCAACTTTTGTGATAATTTCCACTCTCTCCTTATCAAATCTGGTTCTAGAACTTAGCTCATTACATCTTGAGAATACTGGGATGTGACAAGAAATTGAAATCGTAAGAATATTTATGTGTACTTCCTAGAAAGTGCTGTTCCACGAATAATTTCACTACAAAAGATGGCAAAAAGTTCCTTTTGTTCTAATTTAATCATAAATAAGACCACATGTTTAACAGGAATTGCTGTGTTAATGAACACAAAGTTTAAACCAAGAGCATTAGCATAGAAAAAGAGATCTGTGTTTACACAAGTAATTGATAAAATGGCCTGGTTTACAGCACTCTTGGTGCCCAGATACAATCTGTGTAAACAGTTAAATAAATAAAAGAAAAAAGCAAATGGAAGAATCTAATACCTCCCCTCACAAGTAATTAGCTTACATTTGTATACCCACTCATCCCACAACAACTGCAGTAAAACCACAAGAACTGAGACAACACAAAGAAAAGAGGAATTCAGGGTGTTAAACACAGAGGTAACTGAATTTTTACATGCCAGTCTCTGCCATGCCTGTGTGTTGGGATGCTCTTTGTCATGAGTGGGGTGATTTTTCAGGAGAGGTGATCTTTCCTCAGTGCTCAGCTGGTATGAGCATGGGTCAAGGAGGATTTAACATTATCCCTTCAGAACAAAGTCCTCAGCTACCAACAGAACATCAAACTCTGTATCACATCATAATTTTTTGTCAAGTGCCCTAATTGAAATTAATTTACTGTATTTGTATCTTGCTTTATTATAAGGGAGCACAGAGGGAACTTATAAATACTTGATACAGCCCTCATCTATTTTGTTTAGTTTTCCTGCAGAGAATGACCGTCTCTATCTAGGACCTTCTCTATTACAGACTTCAGCTTGATTCAAAAAAAGCCCATGTTCATGCTGGAAAGGATCTGTCTGTAAGTTTATAAACTCTACAGCAGGAATGCAGAGGCTGTCTGTGAAACAGCTGACTTAAGCTTCGAAAATCCTTCCAAAGCCATGTGCATCACATGACTTCCACATGAAATATGCATCTTAAGATGCTCTTATTTTTATAAGCTCTTGATAACTCAGGGAAATGGCAAATATATGTTAATATAAAGGAGTCCTTGGCTTTGAGTTTGCATAGGAAGCAGGCATATTCCAGCAATACAAACAGGAAGCAACTGAGACAGATATTTAACCCATTTATTCTGTCTTCCATTTCAATGTCAAATATTTCTCTTTCAGCACTTGTCTCACACACATCTCCACTTTTCAGTTTTTCATCTCTAACAATTGTCAGAATTCTCTCAGGCAGAGTAGGAAATCTCCAAAACCCCCCTTAAAAGACTTACTGTAATGAGTCTGGAGACAAATTGCAAATTTTTAAATAGGCCTATTTGTATCGACAAGACAATTAAAATTCAACACAGCACACCTACAGGTTTGCTCCCACTTTTAAGAAGCCTCTACAGTTTTATCTAGAGTTTTTATACCAGAAATTAATCAGGAAAGGTAATAAAATCAAAGCTGAGGTCAGAGAACAATAAGTAACACCATAGATTTTTTGTTTGGTAGGATTAATCTTGAAATAGGACTTTTCTTTAACTCAATAGAAAAATATGTAACCATTTCTGGATCCTTAATTTATTGGTTTGGGAGCAGTCAGACAGAAGAGTACAGAAATAGTGTTCATTTATGTGCCATTAACCCTATTTCCAATGCCCCAAGACTGTTCTTTCAGTAATAAGATAAATATTCAAATTAGATTCAAGCAAGCCTTTAAATTAATTTAATATGTATCAGGCCACATTAAATCCTTGGAGTTAAGTTCCTGTCTGTATTTCCAAGAAACTTTCTGTGTGATTTGCAGCAACTAATGTTCACAAATCCCAGATTCAGGGGGGAACTTAAGATGCTTTGGCTACTTCTTTATAATACAATTAGAACGTAACAGTGAAACAAAGCTGTGTTATTTATACAGTTCACAGAGTTATTTATAATTCACAGAGTTCACTCTCTTATAAAACATCTGAATTCAAGCAGCTACTGAAAAGGCAAAGAGCTGCAGAGCTGAAATTAGTAATGATTGATTTATTTCATGCAAGAAAAAAATGGGCAAAATGACACTTGAACTTTTTTGAAGCCTTTTGGGGGGTCTCTTCCCATGCTTTCCATGTGGGACAGCACTGTAGCTGGCACTGCACCTTCACCTTTTGTCAAACCAGTTGAAATTTTTGTTTTGATCCCAGTGCATCCAAAATTGTCTCTGCTTTTATTCTGCTCTTTCATGCTGAGGTAAGCATTGTAAAACCAAGATTAAGTTCCTTAAGCAAAGACACATTTTTACAGAGCACATACCTGTACACCAGAGAATTAGCCAGGTCAACTTTTTTTTCTCTCCCCAATGCACCTATCAGCCTAACCTCGCAGTTTTACAGGCATTCAGACCCCAAACTGAAAATTAGATACAACTTCACTATTATCACAAGCCTGGAGTAGAAGGGGAACTGCCAAGCAAGTGTCCTGAAGGGTGACCTCATGGAAGAGACAGGGACAGAATGACAGCCACATTATCAGGAACACATTGTATTTTGCTGTTCCAGCACAAACTAATACCATGTTCTTTGCACTCACTCTGAAGAGCAGTGTCATTAAAATTAATATGATTTCTTTTAGTAAAAAAGCCTAGATTTTAAGCTGAAGACTATTAGAATAATGGATTTTGAAATGTGCACTCACCAATACAATCCCCATTTGCATCCTGCTTATATCCCATGTTGCACTCACATCTGTAACTAGAGGGGGTTGGTATACAACGTCCATTCAAACAAAGGTTGGGATGGTGCTTGCAGTTGTCTATTGTCTGATTGAGTATTGCTAATATAAAAAAAAAAACAGAATGAAAGGAAAATATTCAGATTTTCAAATGGAAGTAAATATGAATATTATACTTAGCTTCAGGAAGGATGTTGTCAGGTTCACAAACACATGAAAAAACCTTTTTCAAAGCACTATCTGTTGACCTGACAGTAAACTAAGAACAAACATCTCTTGGAAATAAAAAAACACATTAGACAAACATTGGTAATTATGATTTACCATTTCTATCCACAGTCTGATGAGCCTGTCAGTGAACTCATGAATAAACCACGATTTGTGGGAAAGTCAAAACAATTTTTGGTGTACCTGTCTTAATAATACTTCTTACATTTTATGTTCTCCATGGTTGTGATGCCAGGGGTGTGTTTACACATGTCATGAGCAATGTTTGCATTCATGAGACTTCTGCCAGAAATTTATTCACCCTGGGCTTTCAGCCAAGGCAGTGTTTCTGCAGAGTAGGTAGGTTTGACAAGTAGTTGAGTAACTAGGTTGAGTTGGAAGAGAAAATACAGAAGACAGTTTATTTTAAACCCCCAGTTTTTGGAAAACACCTAGAAATCTGGAGTTTTATTAGTGCTGACAAAGACACCTCAACAGGGACAACACAGGCTCAGGAACTCTGTAACTGAAGTCAAGCAAAAATCTCTACCTTTGAACTCTTGTTGAAAAAAGGTCTCCTGAACTTCCTATATGTCAGCTGAGTTGTTTAAAACGTGCTTGAATGGCAAAATAATTTTTAAGTGTTAAGAACACCATACCATATCCAGACTGAGCAGTGAAAATAAAGGAAAACCAGAAAGAATAGTGTAAAAAAAAAAAAAAAAAGAGCAAAACAAGTCAGAACACGAGCACTTACTCAGCCCAGTAATGATGGAGCCACTTCCAGTGGGGCTGTGACCACCTGCTCCTACCCCTGCTCTGCCCACAGCTGGGGAGAATCCGTTGCTTCCTGGGCTGGGGATGAACCCTGCTCCTCTTGGTCCGAAGCCATTTCCATTGCCCCCAGGATGGAAGCCATTCCCTCCCGCTCCACCGCGCCGGGAGCCGCCTCGGGCAGGGGCACTGTCCACACACAGCCTGCGGTGGTCGTCTGTCAGGCAGGGGGGACAGAGCAGCACAGAGCAGGTCAGCCCCTCACAGCCAGCCCAGAAGGAAGGCACAGCCCTCCCTGTGTGCTACAAAAGCCAGGATGGCAACTCCTCATCTCCCATCTCCTCGCCTTCCCCCTGCCACTCTGAAATTCCCTTGGCTGTGGCAGGTTGGAAGGTTGTCCCTCCCTGCTTGAGGAGGGACACTAGGAATAATAAAAAGGAATGCTGTAATTTGAGAATATTCGTTCAACTATTTGTTGAAACTGTCTTGTTGATTGACGTGTTGACAGCAGCACTGTAACTCCCTGGTTTCTCAGAGGTGTTGATAAAGAAAATACCTTTCATTAGGGATGCTCACTATTCCTCTCTGAACAGAACTGAAAGAATAACCTAAAACTGGTGCATTCTAGTTCAAAATAACCCAAAATGCAATGGAATAAGAGAGCAGCTGTTCCTTTAAATCAAAGTTAACTATGGACCTTAAGAGTCGTTTCCTCTTTGAGCCTGACCACAAAATCTTTCCCATTTCCCAAAGACTACTTCTGAAGTCAACAAAAGGACATTAAAAAACCAAGTGCCAAACAATCACGGACCAAAAAGAAAAATGGCTAACAGATGGTAATATCAGTAATAAAAACACGGAAATTAATAATAATTCAATCCATGACCTTATTTTTTTCCATTTAGCCTACATTTTAAAGCAGTTTAAAACACCCCAGTGAACTCCATCCAAAGCGGAATGAACAGCAAGAAGGAGAAAATAAACCAGCCAAACCAACAGGGCACTCACCAGATCCTCTGACAGGACACACCTCTGGGACAGAGCCACTGGCCCAGCAGTGGCCAGAGTCACAGCAGCACTGCCTTCTGGTGAAACTCCCGGGCAGCTCCTGTGCACAGCGGCCACTCGCAGAGCTGGAGAAACAGCTGCCTGCTCTCTGATCTGGCAGCCAAGTTAAAGACAAAACCCAAAATTAGTGACACTGATGCCGTTTTGGTTTTACCCTTCCTTCTTTCACGTGTTCTCTGTATCCTTTACACACATACTTGTAGCTTTGAAGCCTCATATTGTAGTTTCGTTTCAACATCTTCCTCTGCAGAAAGACAAAAGAAATTCCAGGATCCCTGCGCTGTCTTTGTTCTCCTTACTAACCAAGGCTGAAACCAGCTTTCCAAGAGAGACTTTTGTAAACAGGGCCTGGATCTAATCCTAAGGGAGGAGAATCTAGCACCTTAGAAGGTGCTAGAACTGGGGGAATTACTTCACCAAGCAGGTTCCTAATTGGGGGGGGCTATTGTCAGATATGCTAATTTGCAGAATCTATAAAAATTGTACATGTGTTACATGGCAGATGCATCTTCAAGCCCTTCCTACCTGATGAATTTGTGTACTTGAGGATCCTCATATAAAGGAACCCTTTTTATCACCCTAATTGTGTCTGACTCCTATTTTTAGGGCCAGAGAAAAATGCATCAACATGAGCTCCCAAAGCTACCTTCCTTTGTTCATCTGAGGTAAAGATGAAAATGCTTTACAAGTTGTATTAAAAAAAAAAAAACAAAACCAAAACCAAACAAACAAACAAAAAACCCCCACAACATCCAAACTGCACCCAATAATTAGCTGACCCATGCATTCCACACTGGATTTACTGCAGGATCACACACATACAGTGGCATTAGCCTTGCACTAACCCACCATGCAATCCTGAAGCCTGCTCAATCCAACAGGAAATATGGACGGTATTGAAAAACACAAAGCAATACAAACAGAAACTATATATATTTATATACATAAAAACCCTACTATGGCAAAACCTGAGATACTTCATGTAGCAATAGCAACATCAATAAATTCATTTAATGATTTTTTTTTTCCTTAGCTTAGATGTATCTAACTGAAAAAAATGCTATTCAGTCTGCTCTGCTCAGCTGACTGAAAGTACAACAGAATATTTAGTAATCCATGTGAAAACTACTCTTTCAAGGGCAGATGATCTTTTACTGTCAGATTAGGGCATGCGATTTTTCTGCAGTAGTCAAGTTTTGGGAGCTGACTTTAAAAATCAAATTGTAAAACATGCCAAAATCCACAGAAATTTTGATCATATTGGAAATCACAGGTTTTCAGTATTCCTGAGCCTAGCCACAATGTATTTGAGGTTGGCAATCCTCAGATGAACCTGAATAACAGAAAGTGGCTACACTGTTTAAAAAATTATTAATTTTAAATCACTTGAGGGTCTTGTGCTGCTGCTTGCTTACATCATTTATCTGCAAGTCAGAAACTCTTTCAGAATTCCTATCCCTTCCCCAATAAGAGAACAAAGAGCTCTGAGATATCTGAAATAAGAAGAACCACATGAGATCTAGAAAATAAATTACTGTTAGCAATTGTTAAGGTTTTTTACACTGGTATGCATTATTTATAGTTAATTGCTCCAAATGGTTTAAGTCACATACTTGACACATGCACCTATATATAAGAAACCAGCACATATGGAAATAAGCAAAATGGGTTTTTATAATGAAGGGATAGCTATTAAATCAACTGTCCCGTAAAAGGTGAAATCTAATGAAATCCAACACTTGGTTTGCTTCATTATCTGCTTCTGACAAATTAGTGACACATCAGCATATGCTACTCAATGTCTTTTGAGTTTATTTTTGTGCCTGATGCTGACCACTGAAGGTGAAATTAAGCTGTGTGAGATAGGATTTGAAGCACCAAGTAGGGATAAATGTTTGCTCCTTTAAAACCACAGTGAGCTTAACTTTTGGGCTCATCAGATGCAGATTCGAGAAACAAATAAAATTAACAATTCCTATGTTTGCCTGGACAACAGAGTGAGGCCCTGGGGCAGGGGGAAAGTGCCAAATGGCTGGAGCACCTACCAGGAGTGCAGGATCCATCCACAGATGTGACAAAACCCCGTGGGCAGATGCAGAAATAACTCCCCACAGTGTTGGAGCAAACACCACCCTCACAAATCCCTGGGATGATGCTGCATTCATCAATATCTACCCAAAAAGGAAAGGACATGGGATAATTAGCAGAGCACTTGTACATACTGCATTAAAAAGAGGGAAAGAGAGCTTTTCTGAAATGAAGTCGTTATTCAACTCTGAATAAAACACTGCTGGTGCTTGCTTACTGAAAATGGTTTTGTTTGCCACCTGTTGGAGGTTTTTCTTATACATGCACTGGGTGTTAAACACTTCAAGTCACAGAGTACACGAGAGCAGGCTGAGATCTCCTCCTCCTGAGTGACTCAGTGCCACCTCTGAGAAGCTACAATGGAATGCCAAAATACACATCCTGCTCTCAGGCTGAAGGGAGAAGGATGGCACAGCAGCCAGCCAGGACATCTCTGAGCTTCCTGTGACCACACAAATAATTGCTCATGAGATGTGACTGCTTTCTGGACCCCTCACATCCCAATTCTAAGAAAGAATTTTGGCCAAGCCCTTCAAATGCAAAGGAACCTTTTGATCCATTTGAGTATTTCTGCTGACTGTGGTTCCACTTGAACACCAAGGCAATTTTGTGTGTAAATATGTTAAATAAAAAGTAGACAGCACCACGCTGATAAATGAGCTGCTGTGTGCAACGAGGGGCTGCCAAATTCCCAACCAGTGGTCCAGCTGTGCAAAGCCCATTTGTAGGTGGCAAGTTAAAGGCAGATGAAAGAAGTTTTTCACCACCTCTGCAAAGCTGCAAGACACAGACCATCCTTCCCGACTGGCTACATGCAAGGGAGTTTAACACTGTCTAGGGCTCTTGTCCAAGAAGGACAGGAAGCTGGGAAGGTAAAAAAGCACCTTCCTGAAATCTAGGCAGTGATCATAGTGGAGGAAGACTCCACAGTCTTCTGCACGTGGACAGAAAAACCAATTAACATGGAGAACCTTGGTGGAAGAATAATGTATTTAACTTATTGGAGCAGTAACAAGTAATTGGTTTTTTGTTTCGCTGGTTTTTGAGCCAAATCTCTGTCTCTCCATCTCCGTCCCTGGTTGTTGCATGTGCAATTATTTCATAATATCGCTATTACCTCTGACTGGAAATTCTGAGACTTCACCTCAGAAAGGGCTATTTTTAGTGAGGCTGATTGAAAATTTTACTCATTTTCTTCCCTTTCCTCCTCCAAAATACATAATTTAATGGTCTCAGGGAAAATGCTCCAAAGACAAGTAAGAGGAGATGCTGTGTTAAGGGTGAAGAAGACTGGTGGCATGAATGGTTCCAGTGCTGCACACAGGATGGGACAGCCAATCTCAACGTGAGAAACAATTTAAACGTGTGACAAAAATTTTGCAGATTTATTACCCAGTGAGTTTCTGCCAAAAAGACACAGCCTAGCTACCAGCAGTTCAGAATTCATGGCTTTTACTGCTAGGGAAAACAGGGTTTTATAAATAACTGAGTTACAAGTACCAGAAATGGAGCTCTCAGCTGCCAAGTTCTGGGAAAGGGTTGCTTGAAAATAGTTTTAGTCTAGAAAATAATATTAGAAAGTAGTAATACCTGGTAGAACCAAGTCTGAATAACATACAGTCTAATGAAATTATACATTGAAGCAGGAGAATCTGAAATAGAACTATTTCTTTTAAGGGATTCTTTCCATTTTGGTGCCACTTTTTTTTTTTTTTAAGGGCCTTAATCTGTTTCATATAGTCTTAACCTTTTGATATCAACAGTACATAGAAATGTATCTTTCTGGAAAAGGAACAGATGGATCCTACCTCTTACAATACCTTAAATTGTAAAGGGTGTCATAACTAACTACATCTATTTAATGAATATGATGTATTTGCTATTTGAGAAGAGTGGAACACGTTTATTAGAACCCTGGAACACAATAAGTAATACTCCACCACTTTTGTAAAGCAGTAATCATAACTGAAAGTTTCTCTACATTTAATTCATCTCCAAATAACCCAAAGATCTAAGTTCCATTAACTCTGGGAGATAATAACATCCTAAAAATGAACAGCACTTCATTCCTAAAAAGACAGTGAAAACTCAGTATTTTGTAGACCAAAACTTATAGGCAAGAAAAAAAAGGTGAAAGGTTTGGGGTTTTCTTTTGTTTAGCTAAGACACCACATTGGTGGACTGGATATCTGGAATTCGGTACAATCCCTGAAATGGCCTTTTCCAAATTTTTTCAACTATTATGGGTACAAAAAGCACAACATGGGCATTCCTACTTATTCTAACAAGTGCTGTTGTTTCCAGGAAGAACAACAGGAGAAAAAAAACCCTAACCCACACAATATATTCCTCTGGATGCTCAGGGGCAGAGGGTGTACAGGGGATCTCAAATCTCTCCTTCTTAAATAGGAGAACTGCTGTTATAGTAAAGAAGGTCTGAATGATTATGGCAAGATTCCAGCCTCTGAATACTGGAGCCTTGGCTATTGCTGACTCTAACTTGGATTTTGTCCTTTGTAGCCAGTAAGTGAACATTTGATCTGCTTTTCCATACCTAAAAGAGGGAAAGTAGTGAGCAGAATACTCCATACCACATCATTTCCACACAATGTTTGTGACAAAAAAAGCCTCATTAAAATAATGCAGTTTCTATTAAATAATTTCTCTGTACACAGGTTCTGTTAACTCACAGGACACCAGTTCCTTACATCCTTCCCAATGGCCCAACCCACATCCAGAGATGCATAGATATATAAATTATGTAACTTCATTCAAATTACCAGCCCTACTAACTGAAAGTGCAATTGTTTGAAGGACTGGCTATAGCATTTTCCTATAAATTTAACCCTGAGAGATTATGAGCACATAATTAAGCATATAAATAAAAAAGCCAGAATAGAACCATGGCTTATGTTTCATTCCCTGCTCCATCATTAGAGTAATGTAAGCATGGTATTATCCTGGTATAATTTTGGCATTTCCATCTTGGCTGTGAAGTTTCACAAGGTCTTTCTTCCCCAGAAAAGATGGTACAAACTGCAAGGAGAGGGCTGTTATACACCTAATTCCCTGTGGGGAATTATTTGACTAGGGAAGCTGTGACCAGGGACTAATTAGTATTTACATTTTGCCACGGACACAAGTGGCAGGGCTTAGAAGACAAAAAGCCAGAACTTATGACCTGTTCTGCAGCAGGCTGCCAACAGCAGGAAACGAAGACCTGTTGATCAGTGAACCATGAAATAACAGCAAAATCAGATGATATTTCACTTCTATAATGCACGGTCCCATAAGCACCACAGCTTTTTAAGATGATCTACATTAAAAATACATTTACCTTTTCCTGTGGATACTATCAAGGAGAGTAACATTTTCAACAATTAAAGCTTTAGATAGTAAACACAGAATGCAAAAAATGCTCTAAGTACTGTTTTCAGAAGAAAGGAAACACGTCTCTGAATACATTCTTTTGGCATCAAAAGAGCCACAGTTAAGAGAATCAAAAAACCAAGTGCACCTCTAACAAAAAACAATGTGCTATAGCCTTGGATACCTAGACAAGAGCTGCCTCTGAGAAACAGCAACAAACAGGTTAAGAGGCTGTGGGTAAAAATCAAGGATTAGACCAATAAAGGACCTCTTGTATTAATTTGTGTAGGAAGTCAATGCAAGGAACTATTTTTTCCCTCTCTCTTTTTTTCTTTCTCTTTCTTTTTCTCCCTCCCTCCGTCTCTTCTCTTTCACCCTGCTCTTTTATTTCAAATCCAACCCCCATGTGCTGGTACCAGGAGGTCTGGGACAAACTTTCCAATTTCCATGCCAAATGTGTAATTTCCTAATACAATTTTTAAAGTTTTCAGGGACCTTCTGAGTTTTGTTGCTCCTTTTCAACCACGAGCATCCATACACCTGCCTGCTCCCTCCCCTTTAAGGTGCTGAGTAAAAATTAAAACTAGTCAACACAAAAAAAACCAAAACCACAGAAATACAGAAGAATGTGGAGGGCAGGGCCAGTGGAGTTTTTAAAATTTTTTACTTAGGTATTACTCGCAACATTTTCACTGAAAATACATGATTTTTAAACTGGCTATATTACTTAATTTT
This sequence comes from Irena cyanogastra, assembly GCA_013397155.1. Lineage (NCBI taxonomy): Eukaryota > Metazoa > Chordata > Aves > Passeriformes > Irenidae > Irena > Irena cyanogastra. The sequence continues at coordinate 33,912 of VWZV01015802.1, read as the reverse complement.
TCTGTGAATGTTGTACTGTAGACAACTCAACAGAACTGTGAGGGCATGTCCAAAATTGGCTACAAACAACGTATTTGTTTGTAACTGAATACTGATTATAATTTAATTTGGTGCCATAATTAAACTGCCAGCAAATAACAAGTCAAAGCCTCTAATAACAGAGTCCTCTTATCAGCACAACTTAAATGTGAAAGCCCTCCCTGGCTAAGATGAAGTCTGAGAGTTCTGATTTCTTTCAAAGGCGTGGAAAAGTCACTAAAATCAGTGAAGTCTTCAGCAAACTCACAAAAACTTAGCAATTTTGTTTCATGTTATTTTAAATTATATGGAATTGCTGCTCTTAATTGCATCAACACGTTTACTGAGTAAGTATGGTAAATGTTTATTAAATTACACTTATTAAAGGTGGTCTGCTTATTTTTTCATCTAAAAGAAAAGGGCATTTCCTTGTCATTTTTGACTTTCTCAGGCTCATCAAAACTGCCACATTTGCTTTCACGCTGTAGTCACTAGGCCAAATAACTTACTTGAGCTAGAATATATCTTTTAGGAAACAAAGAAAATCCTAGTAACTCAGCAGCAGTTACATGGTACTCACACAGAGAGTTTTTATCAACAGCTCTATATTTTCAAAGAGGATAAGCGCTGTCTTTATCCACAAAAGTCAGACAGAAAAAAAAATCTAATGCAAAATAGCAATGGGCAAGTAGAACAGATGGGATGCTGCAAGTAGAAACAAAAAGCACAGTCCAGTGATGCTATGCCTGTCCAGATCAGACCTACAACTATTCAACTACTTAATAATGTTCATTCTGCATAACTCCTTTTCAGGTATGTTCTCCTGCAGCATCACTTACCATCACATTTTTGAGTTGCCTCATTCTGCTTGTGGCCCACAGGACACTTGCACTCGTAGGAACCTACTGAATTAATGCAGTTTCCTCCTTGGCAGACTCCAGGGATAGCCTGGCACTCGTCAACATCTGCAAACACAAACCAAAAAGACCCAGATCTGATTACCTGACACAAGATACATTAGTTACTTTCAGGAACTTCCTGTTGCATTTCAGTAAGTTCTACTTCCACTTCAAATTTTGTTGGGTTGTTTTTTTTTTTTTGTTGTTTTGGAGTTTTTTTGGAGGGGTTTTTTTGGGTTTTTTTGTTGTTGTTGTTTTGGTTTTCTTGGTTTAGTTGAGTTTTTCTTCACAGCTCTAATTTGGCTACACATAAATCACCCCATGTTTCTGTACGTTTTTATACAAAACTATCCAATAGGATATTTCTCCTGGTTGGCTTCCTTAGTACCTGTACCACGAATTTACCATCCAGGTGTTTCAGGAATCTTCTGGACCTGTTTGTCGCAGCTGTGTGGTGGCCCCAGGTAACATCTGGCAAGAATATGGAACTCTTTTTCAGGTGGATGACCAAAGCCCTTACAAGGCACTGAAGTTCCACCTGAGTTTGTGGATTATAATCCTTCAGTTTTTATTCCTGCTGGTGCTCATGCTATAGATAAACCCATGGTATTTGCCTTGTCCAGTCACCTGCTTTTCCATTTAAGCAAGTATAGCTTCTCATATTTCAGGAAGAAGGCAAGCACTTTTTTGCAGATTTGAGGGGTTTTTTTGGTAACCAGTGGACTTGGGTTTAAGCACATTTGCTGAGAAGTTTGCATTTAGCTCCTGAGCCCATGCTGATTCAGCCAGCATGCTACCATGTCCAAAATGAAACAGTTAGACTGCAAATGGATTAAGGACTTCATCAAAGGCACAGAATTTCTTCTTTTTTTTTTTCTTCCCTAAATAACAGTGCTTGCTGCTTGTTTACTTGGAAATCGAACATTTCATATCTGAATTATTTTAAGGAGTGGGGGGCTGGACTGGGTGCTCTCCCAAGATTCCTTCCAACCCTAATTATTCTGTGATTCTGTGAACCTTGACATGGCTTAGCAACATCTAGAGAGAAGATGGTTCCAGCATTTATTGATGCACAGCCCACCTCATAGCTCCCTACTGAGTAAAACATGTGGTGTTTGCCTTCTGACCCTGGGGCCTCAAAATGCATTTATCACACACAGTGTGCCTGTGCCTTCTGTCACTTAATAACACTTAATTTAAGTTTCCTGTGTCAGCAGATCAGTTGTTAAAAATCCATTGTGTGTGTGATGCAGTTTTAGAAGTTGAAGATGTCAAGGAACAGTGAATTAATGGCAGCAGCAGCAGGCAATGAACACCTCTCAGAAACAGAAAAAGTATCACTGAAGGCCTGAGGTGAACTAAATTTTAACCTCTATCAATTCCATTAATTTCTTTTAGTTCTTTTGAGATGGCAAATAGATGCTGAGCTTTGCTGAAGCCTGAAGAGCCAATCCCAATGATGCAATGCAAAACATCATATTTAAGTTTAATTGTTAAGAAAGCAAGCAGATTCAACTATAATCATAGCTTAAAAATATATACATGCTAGAAGACTGATGCCTTTTCTATTTCCCAGTATTACCTTTTTCTGATCACTCAAGTTAGTTTTAATGTCTTATTGGTGTTTTGGAACTGAGGAAAGTCAAAAAGAACAAAAGTATTTTATTAAAAGGGTGTATTTTATAAATTGCTCCCTAAATGTTGTTTTAGGATTTAAGATTTTTTTTTTAAATACAAGCAAATTGAAATTAAGGGTTTTTTTAGTATCTTTGACAGCTAGGCTAAACAACACAGAAGTTTCAGCATTATTAATTATCCGCTTACTCACACTTTTGAACCTCAACCACATTAACACAAGAAACTTTTTACCATAAACAGCAAATTCGATTAATAACTCTGTAAATATAGCTCTATATACAAGAGTTCAATATGTTACAGATTAAGCAGAATGTTTCCATGCGTTCATAGTCTTATATTTGGTAAGGGAAAAAAGATTCTGTGCTTTTGCAGAGTTTTCTCTGCAAAATGCCTGTGGGATTTGCACAGCTAACTTTAAACATGCACCTTCCTTTTCTGATCTGTGGGCTGTTTCTTAAAAAAACTCTGAACAACCAAAAAGCTCAGGAACAATAAATCCACTCAGATGTTTGACAGATATTTTGGAGAGTTTTTATTTATTATGGTAGTGACAACAATTACCCAAATTAAAAAATCTCTCTTTAGTTCTGCCTGAAATATGTATGGGGAGTTTATTTGTAATTGATCTGGCATGTGGGAACTAAAAGGTGAATTGGTCATGAATACAATGGAAAATCCTTGGTTCTTCCTCTGCATCCTAGAAAGCAGAAATACTGCACACAACAGAAATAATACCATGCTATTCTTTTCCTGTTTTAATAATTATTTTCGCGACAGCAGGGTGTGATCCTAGACAACACTACCAATATATTCAGTAACTCAGACACACTAATACCGAGCACTAGATTACAAAAAGAAATCAGCACTCTTCATTGTGAAGTTGAACCTTACCCTGTCTTTTCTCTCTTGTCCAGTTCACATCAGTGCCTTTAATATTTAGCCAGTGTATCCCTACTACAGAACAGATTTCCTTGGATTCTATCTCCTGTAATGCCTACGTGTACATAACCATGTCAGCAACAGAGGCAGGAAGAAGAACCTTCCTATTTTCAAAATCTACTCAGCCATGACCACTCTTCTCTCCTTAGAGCAAAAAATTAACTGTCTGCAGGGGAAGGGTGTAGGTGGGAACTGGGACTGTTGAGGAATGCAGGGAGGAACTGAGAGAACACCCAACACCGGATTTCTGCCATTATGCTGCTCCCAAGGCCATGTAGCAGTGGCAATAAAGTTCATTCAAGCAGAACACTGAAGTTCCTCTTGCCTGAATTCTTGGAATGAGGGATGTCTGAACAGTTAAATTCCTAAGACATGACTGAATAGAATCTTCTGGGGGTAGGGAGGGGAAAGAAAAAAAGAAACACAAACAAACAGTTTGAATTTTGATTGGTTTTGCTTCTCTTAGATTTTTTAAACCTGTTCATGGTAATAATGAAGCTAACAGTACTACTACAGTGTTCTATACAAGAACATTACCCAGAAAACATAATTAACCCTCAAAAGGTGCTAAAGACTCATTTAAGATTGAATCATGAAAATCCTTTGCAGAGTAGGAGCAACTTCCTGCTTGGGAGTTACACCTTGTCAAATTCAGATCTCCAACACATACTGAAATTATGTCCCACTTTCTAACAGCAAGGCTTGCAAGTTCCACTGATTTTGAGTTGTTCATACCAGCTCCCAAACCTGGCTATCTACTGATGTAAGCACTCACTTTAAAAATGCCAAACATCTGAAGTATGGACTGAGTGACCCTGGTCTACCTGATACACAACAAAGTAGTTTTACTGAATACCAAAGGGGTTTGTGTTCCTTATGTCAAAGTCTCTGCAAATCTCATCTCAACAGAAAGAAAAGCACTGAAAAGCAGGACAGATCCTTCTGTTTGCTTCTAAAACCCTCATAGAAAACATTTGGTTTCTTCTGACCTTTCTATTGAGGATGGCAGAGCACAAGAACAGGCTGCCCAGAGAGGTCTGGAGGCATTTCAATCCCACATGGACACACTCCTGTGTCACCCGCTCTGGGTGACTCTGCCCTGGCAGGGGGTTGGACTGGATGATGTCCACAGGTCCCTTCCAACTCCAACCACTCTGAGATTCTGTGATCTGATTTCCAACAGATTCTGCACCATAATGTGGAGCTTGGAAAGGCGCAAAGTGCCACATCCATCCCCTTCCTGCATCAAAGTGGGCTGGTAATTCATAGCAGAGCGGACATGGTGCTACCAACCTGCTCACACCACAGAGCTCAGGCCAGGAGGAGTTACCAGGACTCAGAATTCAAAAGGAAATGTCTCAACTGCTGGAAGGCAAAGATTCTGTGAAATAAAGAAATTCTGTCTCTCTCTTTTCCCCAAAGAAAGGCCAAGCATTTCTCATCTATGCCTTGCCATCACCTTGTAACGTTGTGTTACAGCTAAGCCCAGCTGACATAAATACAATTTCAGCTTCCTATTTAGCAATTATATGTCAAAAATGTAGCAAAAAATAGGGCAGTTCAAACTTCCTTTGTTTTCCCATCACACAGAGTAGACTACCACATTGTTTCTATGCTCCCCAGTGGAATTTAGCAACGTGGTTAAAAGGGTGACTTAAAACTATTTGCCACAGGGAATATACTGCCAGAAAAAGAAAACACAATTATTGTGGGCATGGGTGCTAAAGAGCACCACTGATCTCTCACATAATTCAAATGAAGCCCCAGCAGCTATGCCAGGGCCAGCCTGGCAGAGCAGTTTCAAGGATCCTTTGTATGTGGCCAAGTCATACAATGGAGCTTGACTTGGAGATTGCAACATGCACTCCTTCTGTAGTGCACTGTTTCTGCTCCTGACACTGTTATGAAAAGAGTGTCTAAAACATATTAATCACTTCAAGACGAATGGTAAAACATAAACTGCTGCACGCAGGCAGAGGCCTAGCACTGACACAGAAGGAAAAACAACATCAAATATTTTTCCTCAGTATTGATTAATAGTCACTTTTTCCAGGCACTTAAGCTTTGTCCTCTAGGCCCAGCAGCAAAAATCTGGAGGCAGCAAAGCACACCCGGATTTTATCATAACACACAGACCCCACACAAGGAAAACAGTGACCTTTCGAGGGCACTGCAAGGTTTTCAGGGTGATTGTCAGAGGTGAGAGTTGTCACAGTGAGAATTCCAGTCAGAGCTCACCTTGGCAGGCCCCAGTGCGGATATTTGGGATGAAGCCACGGCGGCAGGGCTGAGGCTGGGCAGGGCACATCTCACAGGGGTGGCCCCAGGCCCTCCCCACGGTGGCACAGCACAGGGACTTGGTGCACACAATCCCCGTCAGCTGGCCCTGGCACATCTGCTTGCTCACCTGGGTGAAACACGGGCCTGTCCTGTAATCTGGGGGGAAAAAAGGAAAGCACGCTGTGTTATACAAGGCACTGTACTAGTATCTACAGAAGGAATCGGGTTTTAAACCAGCAGATACCTATATTAAGAATATTTCATGAAAATTTAAGCTGTTACCACTGCTTACAGAAGCTGCGTGACACCTTCCACTGAAGGTAATGGCTTTCATGAGGTTACCATTCAATTTATTTCTTTCAAAATGATACTAGTAAAAGGCAGCTGGGCACAAAACTGCTCTTGAGCATTGACAACATATCCAGTAAAATCCACAGTAAGCAGAAGAATTTCACCAACAAACAAGCAAACAAATAAAAGAGAAGATGAGATTGAGCAAACAAGGACTGGAAACTGGTTTTCTTGCTTCTAAGCTACTTCATGGTGATTTATGGGAGAAAGCGACAAACCACAGCACCCACACATTTTTTCACTCCACAATGATCAAGATGCATGCCAGACAGAGTCACAGAATCATCATTCGTGCTGGAATGCCTGTTGCAAAATAGTGCTACCTACAGAGGACTGATTGGCAAACCACCACTTATTTTCAGAAGAAAACCATGAGACAATGCAACAAATCCAAGCTGTATGCAGTACACTGAATAAAGCTTGGAAACTATATGAAAATGTACTTCTGGTAGAATTCTTGCGAATAGTTAGTTCATTAACACTGAACCTGTATAAAGAGAATTTTTTTAATGTAATGAATCAACACAAACTGGTATCAACAATTAACTGAAATTCTCTAGGAGTAAACAAGAAACAGCTTGTTGCTCTAAGCCAGATTTCACATCCTTATGGAAACTCTTAAAAAGAGTGAGGGGTGAAAAAAAGAAGAAAATGCAAAGCTTTTACTCAAACTCAGTCACACGAAAGAAGGCACAATAGTGGGGTTATGGCTGCTCAGGTTGGTGTTCCATCCTCTTCTTTTCTTCCTATCAAAAGCAGGCTCCAACACCACTAGCTAAAAACCTGAAACACAACGTTTAACATCCCAAACACCACTCACTGTCACTCAGGACAAAACATTAAAGGATTTTGGTACACATGTAAGGATCCAATTCCTAACTGAATTTTGTCACAACTCCTGCCCTGAAAAATTTCACACCTGAAAAAGAAAAAGTGAGGCAGAAAAGTAAAAAGGAAGTGAGGGAGAAAAGTAAAAAGGTAACTACACATGTTGGGGATGTCCATTGTAAGCTATCCAGAAAAATATTAAAATTTTAGTTTCCATTCATGGGAAAGCACAGACTGAAATTTTAAATGAAAGCTTCCAATGCCAGAATACTGTTCCTGTGAGAAATCCAACAGGGGTGCAGTGGCAGTCTCCTGCACTCTGCCTGCAGAAGGGAAAAGCAGAGTCACAAATACTGTATTTTATGTTTTTGAGCACTAGGAAGATTTAGCAGGAAGGAACAGTGAAGTCTCTTCCATCAGTTTTATTTAAAAAAAAAACAGAACCATAACTAAATAAGGAAGCAATACATCTGGAAAAAAGCATTTTTAACTAGAAGCTCCTTAGAAGATTGGTGTTTCTATTCCTAAAAACAAATACTGAAAATATTAAGCATGTTCATCATGAATCACATCAGGAGTGAGTAAAGGAAGGTGTCTGAGAAAGGCCTTCACAGCCCCTGTCAATTAAAGAATAAGACCTAATACCTTATTAATGTGTTTCACTTCCTTACAAACCAAATTTGCCTCTCACTGGACTTTTTACAAAACCTCACTCCTCTAAGGAAGATTCAGGAAACAGTAAGGAAAATATGAGAAAATAAGTAAGTTCAACTTCCATCACCTCACTTGCAGACTCAAGTACAAGAAAACAGATTATTATCATTATTATCATTATTATTAACATTATTAATTATTATTATTTTCTCAAAATTCCATTTCATACAGCAGCATTATTAAATTAATCTCATGAATGCTGGAAAGAAGTAAATGCTGTCAGCATTGTCAGGAACTTCACTCTCTTCTGAAAGAAAAATCAGCACAGTGAGTGAAACCCAAGAGATTGCACTCTGTGTCAGGGAACCTTCAGAGTGGAGACATTAAGTCTATCCTGGCAAAGACCTGAGGTTGAATTCACTTTCCAAAAAGTTACTCCAACAGGAAACAAGATGGAGAAACAACTATCTTTATTACAACTCTGACAGGTGGCAGATTTCCCCATAATTTCTGCTAACACTCAGAGGTCTCCAGGCATCTGAAATTCTTTTGGGCTGCTTGTTGCAGAACCTGCTTGTTGATTACTGAAGAGATTTTTCAATGGGACTCTCTGAATTTTCCCCTTTGCAATGTTAAATCTTCATGTTTTGATAAATTAAAGAGTAGTCAAGCTCCATCTTCCTGCAGGGGGAAATTTCATGGTATTCCACAGATTCCTACCATGGGACCATCAGGATTGTAAGAGCAAGGCATGCCAAATTCTCCCACTGATTCTGGATAATGACAGCATTGCCCAGACCTTCCAAAGAAAGGGAGATGAGGGCTTTCCTTGACAAACTTTTTGTGTATAAAAGGGTTGGCAATACTTATAACTGTCCTTGGATTCAGAGCAAAAATCTGAAATTTATGCATATGTAAATATTATTATTCTTACTCAACTCCAGCATCTGCAGATCATAAGTCACAGTAATGCAAAAAGCTATTTAAACACTTTAAAAGCACATACGTGTATTAAATATTATCTAAAATTTATCTTCCTTCAATGTTTTGATCAACTTTATATGGAAATTTGGGGGGCTTTTTCGCAGTAAATGCTTAGCTTCCAACACAGAGTACACAGTAAGGGATGTTTCAAAGGTAAGAAGGTAGATGAATTGTGCTTGATATAAATAAAAAGAATTTTTTTCAAAGGTGACATCCAAAAAGTTATGGTAAAAAAGACTGCTGGCTGGAAATGAACAATGAGTCTCTTGGAATATGAAAGGGAGTTGGCAAAGCTATTAATTTCTCTTGGAAAAAATAATCTGTGGGCAGTACTGCTATTTAGGCTGAGTTGTTCTTATAAATCTGAATAGTAAAACCAAAGCCTCATCTCCTTGATTTTTTCTAAGCAACTTGTGTGTGAAGTCCTCAACTAAATATTTAACAGCATCACTTCTATCATTAACGTAAACAATGATCACAAAAGTCTTTCAAACATTTAAAATTGCTGCTAACTCAAAGCTGGGACACATCCCCAACAGGTTCTTTAGTCATTACCTGAAGTGATCTTTAAAGTTTATTTTCCTATGTAATGGAGAAGAAGAGTAGCTTGGTGGAAAATGGTTTTGAACATTGATGTTAAACACATCATGAAGGTTTGGACGTTTCTATACAGCTGACAGCTTTCATTTTCAGGCTGAAATTTTATTACTGTTCTAGTGGTCCCACATGGCCTTTTCTGACCAGCTCCTGTGATGCAAAACTTCCCATCACACAAACTCCTGTGGCGGACTGGGTAACTTAACAACACACTTGACAGCTGAAAAGGAAGTGGAGGGCAGCTGTAAATGCAAGAAGGAAAAGCCATAGATTCAGTGCAGGGATCTGTGTGAGCTTAGTAGTTTTTGGCAAAATTCCAGGCTCCATCAGTATTTCTGTCACGTCCATTCTGAGCATATTCTCATTTTCCTCTGGCTGGAACAGCAGCAGCAGCTCTTTTCCAAAACAAACAATTCCATGGTTCACACAGACATTTTTATATCATTGGTATTATGACAGTTCTAAGCAGATAAAGTCTTAGTGTAGTAATAACTGCCTATCATAAAACTTGTATTAATTAAAATGCAATTTGTGCACGTGGGGGGGAAAATGGCAAAGTAGCAGATAAACAACAATATTTCTGAAATAAAATGCAATTTTGTCTAATTGATCTGAGCATTGAAGAAAATGCTTCTAACACTTCAGGGCACAAAACATTTTGAAAAGTACACACATGCAAAAAAAAGCACAGAAACAGAGAAACATGGAAATACTTCACTTTCGTCATTTAGGGAATTCAGCACCTTCCAGAGTTCAAGTATTTCCTAAAAAACTTCTTGGAACAAAACGTTTCCATGTGTAACTGAAGTATCATACACTGACTGATAGAAAATTTCAAGCACAGAATAAAAGCTGGGAGGGAAGTATTCCTGAATTTTGGTTCCAGCAAGATGTCCAGTTTTGCTTTGGTTGGAGCTCCTTGCAAATGAATATATTTCCTTATGCTTCCACAGGGCCTGCTATTATATAAAGATGGCCTGAGCTGGGACTAATGAAATCCCAACACTTAGCACACAATCTGACACACAATGAAATACTAATCATCATTCATTGCAGAAAGTTACAGCCTGAATCATCCCTGGGCAAAGTGTACATGGAGACAAAAAAGCAAAATAATATTTTTTGGTTTTCTGCAAGATCCAGCAGTTTATACCAACTACCCTAATGTGATGTTTGTACATCTTTGAATTAAAATATCTAAAGCAGCGAAGGAAATCCTCCATGCTGCCTGCTGCTCCTTTCCCTCATGTTTCTCCTTCAAAAATACCTCACTCATCAGAACTTGGATACTGGAAAACCAGAGAGATGCACATTAAGCTCTTAATTCTTTCACATCCCAGGAATTAAGAAGCCAATACCTTACTCTGTGTGTGCTTTTTGCGCTACTTTTCTTGACCATGAGATGCAAACTTGAATTACACTGTCCACAGTCTTTTGGATCCCTGCTCCATGAAGTCAGTGCTACTCAGCTCAACCTCAAAGGAACAGAATCCCAGAACCAGTGAAGAGGAAAACTTTAATTTTAAGACAGGACACCCTTTTCAGAGTATTGCTGAGCAGTGTAAAGGGCACACTCCACCCTCCCCCTCCCACTCTGGAGTTCAGTGTCATTCCCACAGCAAAAGTCAAAGCTTTCAGAATGCATTCATACTCACGAAATGAGGAGGGAAAATATTTCATAACCAACCCCTATGTAAATTAGAAAGGCATGGAAAAAGGCAAAAGGCATTCTCAAAAGACCAGAAACCCTAATAAAACCACAGACATTGGAGCTGAAAACAATCTTGTTAATTATTAGCCTAAGTAGGAAAAACAGCTGTTTCACAAATTACTCTTAGAAAAAAGAAACTATATATATATGTATCTATTTAAACTGCAAGAAATATTTCCTCAGATGACTGTCTAGACTGCTGTGATGATTTGAGTTCATAATAAGCTAAAAACCCAGCCTGCAACTCCTTATTAGAGGCAGAAACACAGTTTCTGTTCTTCAGATCTTTTGGGTATGCTCAGCAAAACCAAAGGGCTTTAGAAATTTATCTCTTGGTCTTATACAAGATTTTCAGGGAGATATTATAAAGCTGAGTGTCTTTTCACAACCAAAATATAGGAAGGAAGATAATTTATATATCCTCTCAATACAAAAATAATTTAATCCTGTTTCTCATATAGCAGATCATCAGTCTGAGATGGAATAAATTGGTTTACTTTTGGCACTCCATGATTTTGCAACCCTGGATGCAATGTGCTCTTGACTGGGTTCAGTAAACTACGCCTGATAATACCTGGATTACTCTTTTCCATACATATTTTAATACAGAAACTACAGATTTTAAGATAGTGCACGATTAATTCTTATGAAGACAGATATGACTGAAAATTCAAAGCAAATCTAATTTACAGAATTTTAAGCCTTAAGACTGAAGTCACTGTAAGGGAGGTCAAAGCCTAACAGACATAATGAAAAAATATCAGGGTGTGCAAAGAACACGGGAGGAGAAAACATGGAAAAGAAAATTCATTCCAAATATCTGGCCTCTATCTAACCTTCAGCCATAGCCACAGAGTTTTGGGCTCTCCACACTCATCCTCCTGGCTCAACATTGAGACGATTTTATCATTTAACCCTAAGCCTAACCCTTTGTTATTAATCAAAACAAGCCTAAGGTGAATGACTGTACCCTTTGAGAGAAAAGCAAGCAAAAGCAAAAAGAAAAACTTCCCATTTCTTATTTATCAAACTCAGAGTTTCATTAACAACTGTTCAGGTGTTATTGGATAAAATGTGCTTTCCCTCTCCTATTTCTTGTTCCACTACTGCAATATTCAAAGGAATATCCAAACCCCTCCTTTCACTCTCTCTCAGATCTAATATGGAGCCTCTGTGCACACAGAATATATAACCAAGGTAAAACAACAATTCCAGACATTCATAACCATTACAGAAATAAACTTCCAAGGTTCCTGAGTTTCCCAGATTATCTCTCAAGTCTCCTCTACACAATACCTATAAACTTAAGAGGAAACTAATCTAATTAATTCTAATGCATTTTACAGTCAAAAAAAAAAAGTGAAAAATTTTATTTTCTTCCTCTTTCTAGTACTTCAAAACTGGGTTCTTTAGCTTATTTCTGGTTTTTCCAATTTTGCCTAGAACACCTATATATGCAATATATAACATTACCACTTGCTCAATTTGACAGAAAGTTTTCCTATTCACGTGAATATTTTAGATGTTTTTGCATTTTCTTTGTCAAAGACACTCCCTGTGGGCAAGTGCCTGAAGTTTTTCTGATCTCTTAACTTTCCTATACACCCTGAAAATAGATCAAGATTTTTTTTCCTGGATATCTTACAAATTAATTAGCTGAATAAAATTAATAATTTTTTTTACTTTTCAGAAGAAATTAGTTTTTCTTCTGAAACTCTAAGAAAGCCATCATAGCCTTGTTCAGCTCCTGTATTTTCTCTCTTCCCAGGAAATTAAAAAAAAGAAGGCGACATTTTAATGCATCTGACAAAGCAAAAATTTCACGGAGGAAGGGAAAAGATAAGACCAGACAGAATTTGTCAAAGGTATCATCTTCCCTCTCCTCTGCAACATATTTCTCACTCACTGGTGATTTTGCCTCACTGCTCTATATCACCACACCCTTGTTTCACTTTTCAGTGAGCCATCTTTAGATGGAGAGCATAGGCCAGTCTAAGTCTTACCTAACACACAAAAACCATAGTATTTTATGCTCTCCCAGACTTGTTCCTCCTGTAGTTAAGAGGAAAAAAATCTACTTTTCAAGTATGGATTTTTAAAAAACATATATACAAGGTGTAACAGCTCTGGTAGTTCTTTCTTTTCACAGTTTAGGGGAGCACAGCTACAGAACTTCCCATTTAAATTATTTAAATCAGTGAAACATTCCCTGTGCCTGAGCTGCACTCTGGCAAAAACTCTCAAGCCCCTGGAAGAGGACATTGAAATCCATATTTTCATTTTACTTTTATAGACCTACTTTAAAGGCATAAAACCTTTGCTTTTAATTCTAATACTAAGCGCAACAACCCCACTTCTATGGCACTTTGGCACTTGTTGGAACAAACTGAGAAGTTCTGAAGACAAGTGCTTCAAAAGAAGCAAATCTGGTGCATTTAAGGGGTTTTTACCTTTTTCTTTCACTAGTGCCAAACAAAGAGTCATTCAAATATTGGGATTTACTTAAAAAACTAAAAGAAGGGAGTAAGAGAGAGACACTGACTGGAACCACAGTATTTTCTTCATCACTACTGTAATCAGCATGATCAGCATTTTCAAAACTGCTAAATGTTGTATCTTTTGCAGACCTAGAAGGGAGAGATTTTCCAATGCCAGCTAACAACAAGCAAACACAATCTGTAGGCACCTCACAGCTTTTTCTGGATATTTGCCTCTGCACACCTTGTTTTTGGCAACAATGATGGACAACAAAAGCAGGGAATGCAGTGCCAGAGCCCTGTAACACCACTAGGTACTGACATCTGAGAGCAGGAAAGCAGTTTTTTGAATCTGCCCTGCTGTAATCCATCAGGGGATGATGTGGGCCACAGTCTAAAGGCCAGAACCTGCAGCAGAAAAAGGAGCTTGCACTTAATGTGTGTGTTATCAACATCTGAAGACACCTCTAGCCTCAAAAAAAAACCAAAAACTAACAGGTTCTTCCATCACAGATAACCTGATCTACTATCCTGAATCAGGTACTTACCTGTCAGATAAAGCTCTGCCTCTTACTGCTGCAGGTATTTGCAATTGTTATCCCTACTACTTCCAAGAAGAATAGAACCATGATTTTTTTTAGTCTGAACCGAAGCTTCTTTTGTTATAGAAAACATGACCATTGTAGCATTCTGCTTGCAATCAGCTTTCAACTAAGTGTTGAAAAAGCTGACAGAAATGCTTTCTTTAAAAAAAAAATTAAAAAGTTAAAAGTAGACAAGAATGGTGAAAGTTGCAAATCTTAGGAAGATTCACATTCTATAGTTTTAAACTACTTCTGATTTACTTTTAGCTACTTTTATTAAATGGAACTTAATTTATTTTAGTTAAATTAGGCTTCAAGTTGATGATTTAACACTTGTATTTCCCTCAGTGCTCATGAACATCCCCTGTGAACTGGGCCATGTAGTATTGAGCATGCTACAGTAAACTAATTACTTTTTCCTTCACTCAACCGGCCTTGCACAACATGTTTATGAACCTGCAGAAAATAACCCAAGACCACATGCTCCACTTCCCAAAGGCTAAAATTGGACTGAAGATGAATTAAACTGATGTTTAGCAGGTCAGTCTTTCATTTACTGTACACTGAAAGAAAAGAAGCAGGATGACTATAAAAAAACCTCTATTCTGGCTCAGGATGACAGCAGTCATTAATAAAGGGGGGAAAAAAAGCAACTCCACAGCAAAATTAAAAAGCTGTCTTCCCAAGACTCCCACAAAAAGAGCTTGCTGATCAAAAAAAAACATTTTTGCTGTTAAGCACCTCATGGTACTGCTAGCATCAACAGTTAGGAAAAGCTCTGTAAAGTTAAGAGGTCTTCTAAATACCTGTCAGAAGAAGTAGTTTCTTAAGGAATTACATTTTCTGTTGCTTCATTTAGACTTGATCACTGTCACATGCAAGCATCTTCAGCAACACTACAGACTAAACACATATTGTATTTCTTCTTTTAATAAAATTGTATTTGACAAGTATTGACTCTTATACAAATCTGTGTCAGTTTGCTATGCTAGCTTAATTTTAAACACATGTATTATCCCCAAACATCTCTAAAACCCCTGTGCCTATCAGCTGCTTCAGCCTATGTCCACTTCAGTTCTGTATTATTCTTTACTCTTTTGCCTCAGTTACTACACACTAACACTTTAACTTTTTCTTTGTCCTACTTGTTTCTCTGTGCCGTTGATAAGCTTTTCCATCCACTGCCCAGCTTGAAGAAAAACTTTTTATATCATGTTATATTCACAGGATTTTAGTCTCCCAGAATGGTTTGGGCTAGAAGGGACAATAAAAGCCCGTCTCATTCCACCCCCTGCCATGGCAGGGACACCTCCCACTGTCCTGAGTGCTCCCAGCCCCAATGTCCAGCCTGGCCTGGGGCACTGCCAGGGATCCAGGGGCAGCCCCAGCTGCTCTGGGCACCCTGTGCCAGGCCTGCCCACCCTGCCCGGGCACAATTCCTGATTCCCAATATCCCACCCAGCCCTGCCCTCTGGCAGCTTAAAGCCATCACCCTTGTCCTAACCCTACCAGGCCTTGTAAAAAATCCCTCTCCAGATCTGTTTTATGCCCCCTTTAGCTATTGAAAAGTTGCTATTCAAATACTGTATTTCCTTATTTTTCCTCGTTTCTTACCTGTCAAAACTTGATTACTTTATCCGAAATTCTCTTCCCAAGCTACATATTTCTACTCACTCCAAACCCTTCTGCTTCCCATTATGAGCCATTTAATATGGAGTAAACAAGAACTGTTCTTCCTGCCTCTATTATGGGATGAACGCAAAGTTACACCAGTGACAAGATTTGCATTTCTCACTTCTTCTTCCCTTTATCCCATGATAAAGAAGGAAGGAAATTTCCTTGCTTTTCCACAGCTTCATATCTATGAAGATTATCAATTTAAAAAAATGTGCAGACCACGAGGAGTGACACAACTATCATTTGCAATGTTGAGAAACCAAATGAATTGATCATGCTAGGAAAAAAAATGTCCTTATATGTACAACTGAGAATGAGGCCTCTTACTCTGTTGGATCCTTCTTTTTTCTTTTCTTTTCACTGTGAAAACTCAACTGCAGAAACTTCAACATCTTTTTTTTTTTTCCTTTAAAAACACTGCACAAAAAACTTGGATCTTGTGTGCTTACAAATCAAAGACAAGCAGCTTACCAAAGACCAGATTTGACAGGAAATGTAAGAGGTAAGATATCAGAAAAAGCAGGAACTCCTGAACAGGTTTTTCTCTCTTTTTGACCCAGCAGAAAGCCTCAAGTTAAACACTCTGATCATGCCAGTCATCAGTTACTGCTCAGCCTCCTGTCTCCAGCCCGGAAATTAGTCTGCTCAGAGCCCAGATAGCTGAAAAACCAACCACATTTTATCATACAGCTCAGGCTGGGAGGCCAAGCTGAAGGAAACCTACACATGTTCTGTATTAGGAAGAAAATACTTAATTTTAAAGAACTTAATTTACAGAGCCATAAAAAGCGTGCATTAAAAACACAATGATGTAAATAAAAATTACAAAATGACATCTCTTGTGACTTTGATGTGATTTGCAAAGGAAGTTCATACATCCTTAAACTATAAAATTTTACTTAAAGACTAATGAACTGCTGCTAAATTCAGTTTAAAATTAAACCACTGAGACACTTTTTGCTGTAAAATATTACAGGCAACTATGGCAACCCACAGATGAAGAAATCACTGCATTCTGCTATTTATTGGAAAGCATAAACTATTACATTAAAAGCAGAAATTACAAATTACTGTTGAACTAAATAGGCATTTAAGACACCTTTTACAGTACTTCCATGTACTCTACCTCATGTAAAGCATAAACAAAGCACTTAGATACTTTTTATATTTATTATTATATATATACACAATAGGAGTCATCTTTCTTTAACTGAGTAATAGCAAAATAAATTAGTAACTTCTTTATTTGAATATGAGAAGGTCTATGCAACACCAAGATTAGACAAAATTTTACTTAGCCCTGTCAAAGCTGTAAAAGCATACCATATTAGATGAGATATATTAGATAGTTATTATATATGCTATATTTTATTGACAGTGACAGAAGGAAATCTGGCTTACTACCTCCAATTTCAAGCAATAGAATGTAAACTTTTGATTGAAATAACTCAATTTTCAAATACCCACATAAAGCAGATGAACTCTTGCAGAACAAGAGCACTCTACACAAAACTGAAAACCCAGGACTTTCAAGGAGAGCTGGGAAACATGGATGCCAAAACACTGATTTTTAAATTCCTGTACAAGGCTTGAATTCTGCAGCTAAAGATTTCACAATGAATGGTAAGAAAGCAAACCTAAGCCCTTTCATCATCACAAAGGTTAAGTTGCAACACCCATGTGCAGTAGAATCTTTTAAGCTTTGAAGGTCAAATGATTTGAAGTATAAATATAATTACTAAGGACTCTGAGCCATCATCACAGCTGGAGTCTCTCATATGCATTAATATGATTCCACATCCCTGTAGTCACATCCACATCCATTGTAGTCAGAGAACAGAAGCAAATCTTAACTAAGAATGATTTCTTTTGTCTAGGACAAGCTTACCAAGTTGTCTGGCAATAAATAAAACACGTGTCTGAATGCAATCAACTAAATTTTTAAAAAATCATTTTGAATATTGCTATTCTATCATGCCATAGTTCAGTTAGAACTCTAATTCACCTCAGACACATAGCCCAGACTGGAGAATTTGCAATGTTAAGATCCATCAGAAGTAAGGCTCAAACTATAAATTACCCTAACGTCGTCCAATCCCTTGAAAATTTATTCTAAACAAAAAGACCTGGTAGTCTCTTATTTTAGACAGGTATACATGGTGCACAGACATATCTCTGAATGGCTATAAAACAGCTGTAAGTACTAACACATTTTTAACAAAATACTACTTCCCATTTCTCCACTAACCAAACTTTATAAGATTTGAGTCCTTGTCCTTGCTTCAGAAGAAGCAACTACAGGAAATAGGGTAAATAGAAAACTCTAGATTAGGTTTTAAGAATGAAAACAACAACAAGCTAGAGACAAACTCATCCCTTACATTCCTCTTATGCTTGTGATACCTAGTGGGTATATAAAACAGCCTGGAATAGCAAATAGAAACTCCTGCTTTTTCTTGCCTGAGTTTTTAGTTCCTTTACCTCTGTGGAAATTATTTCCATTTCAAATGCTAAAAAAAAAATTAAAAACATAGAAAAGGTGCAAGATATTTCGCCAAATTTATACGCTGCTCTGAGCACTTCACAGCTGAATATGGAAAATGGAATTCCACAGGACTCCCTTCAGAAGCCATCTCTGAGATGCATTCTGGAAGAAGAATGGGTTTAGAAACAGATCCCTATACTATGGTAATTGGTTATTTTTTCAGTCCTTCTCTGACTTCCTCACAACTAACAAGAGCAAATTACCTCCCAAGTTCCTCTTATGAAAGAGGTGCTATACAGAAAAAAACCCTTCAATTATCTAGACTTACAAAATCCTAACACCACCAGCAATTTTGCTGGATTGTTTTTTCTTGTAGCAGAGAGCAAAACACATCTAATCTTTTAACTATTATGTGAACAAAATATGCAACCTAAACAAGCTGAAACTCCCACCTATTAGGCTTTGTACGTGTCAATTCTTAACCTGACTGCCAAACTAAAAAAAAAGACAGTTTCTAAAATTACAAATAAGCAGTTTATTGAAAGTTTGCTGGCTGAAAATACACAGTGTAAAACATGTACACACAGCATTTTTTTGTGTACAACTACTCATAGTTTCCTCCCTTAAATTTCTTTTACCTCTTTGGCACTGAGGGCCGGTGAAGCCGTAGACGCAAGCACAGCGATTGGGTCCAACACACCGTCCTCCATTCTGGCAGCCACTCTCACAGACAGCTTCAATTAACAAAACAAACAGACAAAAAGTTCAATAATGCCATGGCAATGATATTTCAAGGTTAACATATGCGTCATTTAAAAAATACTCATTTTTCTCCCACTGCTTTAAGTCTTTCTAGGCCTGAAGATGGAGCTGATCTCCTTCCTACCACCTCCACCAGCAATGATTGTGAAAACCAAATTCCATCAGTACCTGCTGATACTAACTGCAAACAGCTGCTCAGCACAGATTAACAGCACATGTTCAACTTCAGTGTATTTTAATCAGCTGTACAGCTCTAGACACTCATAACCATAAGAATTATATAAGAACTTACTACATAAGAACTTACTATCCCTCACTGAAACTACCCATCTACCAAACCTCAACTACTTTGAGGGGGTTTTTGGGCATATTAAGTTGTGTTGTTAAGTCACAACAGCAACAAACCTTTTGAGAAACAAGTCCAAGAGAGAGATAATAATCTCTCAGAGTTGATGCTGCTGGAAGGAGGAGTGATGTTTAGAGGCAAGGGAGAAGAATTACCCACTTAACTCATCGTTTTTTACCTGAAAAAAAAGTTTCTTAAAAGATCCCGACAAAAAATATAATTTTTGTGGTGAGGGAGGAAGCTGAGTGAGGTGAAAGGGTTATGAATCCACAGTACATATAGAAGAAAAAGGTAATTCACTGTCATGGGACTTTACAGCACCCACTCATACTCTTTACCAATGGTCTGAATCAAGAACAAAGCT
This sequence comes from Irena cyanogastra, assembly GCA_013397155.1. NCBI lineage: Eukaryota > Metazoa > Chordata > Aves > Passeriformes > Irenidae > Irena > Irena cyanogastra. The sequence continues at coordinate 14,318 of VWZV01015802.1, read as the reverse complement.
TCCTGCCAGACCACTGAATTTTCTCAAGTTCAAAAGGAAGACAGTTCTTCAGAGAGGCTGAAAAATACAATTAAAAGAGTGCCTTAACTAACTCATTTTAGCTATTTTCCAACTCATCGCTTCAAGTCATGGCTTCAAAATTATCAAAAATTAGCACATGTTCCAAATCAAAACATTTCAGCTTACAGGACAGTCACAAAATTTTTGGTCTTGAAGTCATTAGGCTGCCTTCCTAAACATGTCTCCTCAGTTTGGATGTGGTATTTGTAACACATTTGAGTATCCAGGGCAAAAGAACCTCAGAAACCTAGGGAAGGTACTAATTTCAAACTGAAAAAAGGTACACATGACTCCTGCACCATAGTGGAAAGCATAAAATATACTGTTGTGTGGAAATGTGATAAAGCCTTATTTCTTACCAACAACCACCAAACAGAATTACCTTTTCTTGAGAATGCACACATAAAATGAAGATATTTTGCTGCATGTGTTACATTGCTGAATTAGTTGACAATGGCACTTCAGCAAGACAATTAACTTCACTATATACAATTATTTTTTTTTCTAAATAGAAATAAAAACATATTTACATTTTTAAGACTATATAGAAGACACATATTCATAATCTGGCTTGAAATTTTAACTACATGATACACTGAAACCAATCTACAGAGTTTGTTCAGATTTTCTGGATTGCTTCAGGGCCACCACTTGAAAATTCAATCACCTTTTTAATTATTCACTGGAAATTTGCCTTGTCTGAGAACATTCAGGTGTTGACCCAATATTTTAACAAAAGCAGGAAGGGACCAGCAAGCCTTAATACAAAATTTCACAGTGGCTAGGGTCACAGTTCAGGACTACAACTATTTGCTAAAATTTTAGAGAGTTTTATCAGTTAAAGCAAGAACAAGACTGTTTTCCAGCATTTATAAAAATGACTAGGGCAAAAAAATTATCTTCCACAATATTCAGTCCATCTGGTTTCTGCATAGCTGCCCTCTGTTTGTCTCTAGTTCTTTCAGACTGCTTTATGCAATTAATTTCTCTCCTAATTAGTAGACAGCTGGCCTCAGAATACACTTTGAGTCTTTCTTCATCCCTGCAGCCTTTAGGGAGTTTTATTGTTTGCTAAATTGCTACAGCTTGTAAACACTGTGCTGTTATAGGTAAAGCTGGGCAAATAATTCACTTTCTAGTTTGTCTGCCAACTCAAAAAGGCATTCAATAGCTTGAACCATATTTAATCCTTTTTTCCTTAGACTAAGTAGAAAACAGAAAAACATTCTTCAACCCAGCAGTGAGACTATTGTTCTGAGGTAGAAAAAACTTTATTAAAAGAGAATGAAAATCTAGTGAACATCTGGTATGGAGAGTGGGATGCACAGTGACATTGCTCCCCAAGGGTTTCTCAAAACTGCTCGGTGAGTCCAATCTGTAACTTGAATTTTAGCGAATGCAAAAGCACTTCATGCAGGAAATGACTGCCAGGTAAACACCACACCCCAAAACAAGCATTTCTTTCAGGGGTTTCACTGCACTTCAAGCAAAGTGGCTGTGACTTACGCTGCTCACAGTGGGCACCAGAGAAGCCCTTCTGGCACTGGCATCGCTCATCCACGCACGTCCCACCGTTCCTGCAGCTGATGCTGCAGTGCTGTGCTGCAAAAAGACACCAAAAATCAGCCAAAAACACCACAAAGGAATTACTTTTCACAGACTTTAAAACGGGAGCTGAATGATGAGCTTTGCACCATCTATGCTACATATATTAAGTGTATACTCTTGCAGAGCTTTTCTTGAGTTTTCCATTACTATTATGTAGCAACTCGGAACTTTAAATTGCATTGGAAACTGTACAATCTTAAATTCTTACCAAAATGAACTCAATGAAAATGTGAATACCACACACATTCATCTATAAACTTCCTTCTCTCTTTAAGCACATTTTATTTAAGTTTGTCACACAGAATAAACAGGCACATGTGGTGTAACAAACTTGATCAAGAACTTGAGATGTTTTACCTAAGCGTAATTCACATTTGCATAAGCAGTAATGAGAAGTTATTTTTAAGGAAGCTGGCATTTTTGTCATTGAGACTTGAAGAGAATGACTTTCAATGAAATCTCTAATGAAAACACATTAAGTCCTTACCAGGTCTTGATCCACACGTGGGTGATATCTGCCCACTGGCACAAGTGCACATGTTGGGACGGGAACAAAATCCATCACCACAGCTATTTCTGCAAATTGCTGAGGAAGAACACAGAAAGAGAGTGGCAGGGATTAGCAGCAAGCTGAGGCTTAAACTTGAAGGAAAAAAAAACCCAACACTCAAATACTCACTTCATTGGGACATCTATTACACATACAAAGGTAATTTTAAGTTAAATAAAGTGAACTGAATTTTGGCATAATCAGTATCTTTTGACAAATTTGAAGACAATCAGAATTAAATCAGACATATTCCAATACTGACCTGACCATTGAAACCAGGTAATCAGCCCTTTCCCCAATTAGAAATACAAGCCAATTATGCAAGGAATGTAAAATCATTAAAAATACATCTTTTAGACCACAAGACCTGTGAGAAAACATTACCAAGAATCCAAGAGCTGAAGGAATATAAACAATGCCAATTTGTGCTATGGGCTCCACTCTTATAATCACCATTTTAAAGGCATTTTAGGGTCTATTTTTTTTTTCTTTTCCAAAGATTATCTGCCCTTTGCCCAATGCAGTTTTGTAGGAAGTCCATGTGCAAATGATGAACTTCGCATATTTTGTGGTGTTTCCCTAAACATAGTTTTCTGTACTCAGGCAGCTCCTACACTTTTATTTAAAAAGTAACCATAAAAACCCCAGGAAAGCCTGTCCACCCCACACCCAGGTGTCACATGCCTGACCTTGTGCCATCCTTCTGATGACCCAAAGTCCTGCCTTCCCTTCTCACTCACCATCCAGCACAGCTCCAATGAAGAAAGGAGTGACAGAACCACCAAAAAAAGAGCTAAAAGTCTAAATTATTCTAAAGCAGATCCAAATTAATACAGCAAATTAATCTGCTCAAGTGGCAAATTAATCAAAAGAGAGCCTGAAGCAGTAAGAGCCACTATAGCACAATACAGGAGGACTTTGAAAAGACATAGAATGTGCAACAGACAACTTGTATAGCAAAAAATCCTCAAAAACAGACAAACACCACCACCAAAAAAACCCCAAAAATCACAATTTCTTTGTAAATAGGCCTAGAGTTTTGTGAGAACCAAATAATCTGGAAGCACATCTCCACTTCAGAACTACAATGGAACAAGTACCTTGAGGAGATCATGAGCCACACCACTCTTGAGACATCAAAAAGATGCAAAATGCACTGTCTACATTTATCATTAAATTCTGCTACAATTATGTCCCAAATGTGAACATATGAGAGGTCAAAGAGCTTGTGGGATTTTTCTGTTTAGGTGGAATTAGAAACACGCCATGAACTGACTTAAAAGACTTTCCCAAGAGCAGAAGTAAAAGTGAGGAACAGGACTTGGATTCAGAGCACTTGACAAGCACAGAAAATGAGATAGTTTTCTTATATTCCTGTTCATCTTTATACACCACAGGTCAATCTCCTGATAAAGCAAGGTTCACATTTAGTCAATTTGCTAGTTTATTATCCATTAAGGAGTCATGTTTTTACCAACTGAAAGCCCTAGACCTTAAGGCATATCCTAAATATGCTTTCATCAGAACAGTTTATTCCATATAACAAAAGAGTGAAAGTAAGCAGACCTTTGGGTTTTAGATAAAAGATCACTTTTAATCACAAATGTGTCACAGACCACCAACAACAACCACCACACCATCAGCTTGACACACTGTCAGGTCAGAATTGTTTCTTTTTCACCCACCACTGCCTCACAGATTTTTCCTCACGAAACACCACTTTAAAAACACCAGTTACAACAGGTATCAGTTATAGTCAGCACATCTCCAATTAAAAGTTTGATAGCTTGTCCAGCATCCTGTGCAGGAGGTTTTTTCTAGGTGAAGAACTCTAGCTAAAGGGAACATCATCTCCACAGACATTAAATGTGAGCAGAGAAATCTGTGCAGCTTAAACCTCCACCAAATCAGAAACAGAAAAGTGTCCCAGGCAATACTGGTCTGCCAAAATCACTCACCCTACAAACATGTTAGAAAGCTGCAATTAGAGTGCAGTAAGCAGGCAGGAGCTAAAAGATGTCCCTTGTGCACATAAATTAAAAATAAATCAAAGATTATTCTGAATGTGGGCAGACCTGAGACCAAGGCTTTTAAGAGGCACTGAGAGTCACAATTTAAAGGGTATCTTGTAAGGACTGCTGAAAGCCCCTAACCACATTTCAGCCAGACACACAGCTGAATCTGAAAACCCTATTAGCAGCATAACAGGCAGCCCAAATCCTTCTTAAAAACTCTACATTAAACTAAGCCAGTATTGAAAGAGTGGATGAATGTGAACAGAACATTTTGAGGAACTACCCTTATTCCACAGCAACATTAATAAAAGGATCTTCCTCTGAATGGCACCATTATCCTTTGCTGGGAAATTCTGGGTCAGCTTTAAGTGAAAATAAATGTTACATGGCACAGTTATCCCCAATATTAGTTAGTCAACTTTAATCATGTAAAACCAATAGATGTCTGGAATCACAAAAACAAAAACAAAAAAAACAAAACAAAACAAAACCAAACAAAAAAAAAAGAGGCACCAAAGGTCAAAAGTTTGCAGACATTGGCTTATCACCCTTTCCTTGCCCAGTTTCATCCTGCATGCCTGCAGTTTATTAGGTGGAGAATTACAGAGACCTCCCTTGCTTACATGAAGAGCAGTATGTTTTCGAACCTGAATTCTGAAGCTGAGCATAGCTATTAACAAAATAGACAGTGATAGACTAGATTAAATGGCAACAGATTAAAAATTTAAGGTCTGAAGGAAGCATTGTCTACTGTCAGCTGTTTCCTAACAGAGAGAAAGTCAAACTTTATTTTCTGTTTCATGGTAAGCATCCCCTAAGACACCATCCCACCAGAGTACTAAGCACATTCCACACACACAGAGCCTTTTTCCTTTTTTTTTTTTTGCCATGCCATGTATGTCAAAAATCACATCTGTCAGCACAGTACCTACCATGACCAGCCAGTAGCCAGTCTACATGCCTGACAGCTTTCAAAACATAACTAAAAATAACAGACAGGAGAGTAAGCATCCCAGATGTAAAGAAGCTTTCTATTTGATTTTAATTCCAAGTTTTGGAGAACTTCAAGATCTGATTTGCTTTTTTTTTTTTTCTTT
>VWZV01015792.1:593-13226 GCA_013397155.1 Irena cyanogastra | reverse complement strand
TGTTTTTTAAAAATAAGATACATAGAGCTTTTTGGAGGTTGAGACATCAGCGAATTCAAGGAGATAGCTTAGGACATGAAAGAGAAAGTCCCTAAGTTGCTAGAAAAAATTACATATGATTTTTCAATATATTGCAAAGATGCCAGCAGAATGTATGTGTGCATTACTGTGTTTTTGAATATGTATGTTCTTATTTCAGTATGTAAACCAAGAAAAGCAGCTGAAATGTCATAGTCTGGATACTAAATATTGACAGTTTTGTTAATGAGAATGATTTTTTTCAGATTTACAGTTTCTATCTAAGGATTTACCTCTTCCTTTTTAAATTTTGCACATGCAGACCATGCCTCAGTAAGCTAGCTCTATATTAAAAGAAACAGGCAGTAAAAGCTGTAGAAGTAGGTGGAAATGCAGTGGGCTATCTATTTGCCACACTTGCCTGCAAGCGCAGTACTGTTTAACAGTGAGCACATTTGCTGCAGTTATTCATAGGCTGTAGCAGTGATTTCATTAACTAAAACATTAGAACTAAATTACATCTGTCCCATATGGTGCAGCGAGGGCAGGGAGAGCTTTTGTGGGAGGACTACATTTGCAACAGCATACCTTTGCTAAGGGCAGCTTTAATTTGGCTTTCAGCATTCAGATACACCAGGTCTGGAAGCTGCTAAATACCAAGGTTTTCATGTCGATGCTCAACTCTCACCACAATATTCAGGTTTACACAGCTGCATTTCAGTGTCCTTTCTTTAAACCAGCAACTAATGCATCTGTCTTCTTTTTCTGCCTTCTACTCTACTATGACTCTGATACATAAAATACCCTTTTCTCCAAATTGTGGCTTATTATGTGGGTTGAAGCAGATGATGTAGCTAATTCTTCACTGAATTTTATTATGTATTTTTAAAATAACTTATTAAATGCTCTCCAACCTCAAAAATATTTTATGAATCAGAAAGGAGCATAGTTAATGAAGGTCAAACATTTTGCTAGATTCCCCAAAATTCAGGCATTTCAAAGTAAATTTCTACAGATGCTTGTGGAAATTTGAAAACATTTAAACAACACAGTTTTAAATGTTGTTCAGTCATTTACTTCCAAGCTTATATTTCAAAGCAAAGTTTAACTTTCTCTTTTTGTTTTTTTTTTTTTTTTCCAGTGGAATTACTTGCAAGGTTAGGTGTAGCTTCTCTGTCTACCAATGAAAGATCTTGTGTAAAGGAATTTATGATGATAAAATAAAACTAAATGATCTAATTTAATTTTGTTTCATTGATAATTTCTCTTTCTTCTGCATGAAAATGAAGATTTGAAGGAACTAATGACAGAGGATTTTGGGCTTCTAAGAAGTAATTTAGAAGGGAATGAAAAAATATTTTGTAAATGAACAATTAAAAAGATATATAGAAGTGTCAAATTAAGTCATGATGGACATTCTTTATCAGTTTTTTGTATTGGTACAGTTGTGAAATTTCATACATTTGTTTTCAATACAAAGGCTGCCTGTTTTTCCCTGTGGGCCTGGAGAGTCATATTTCACATCTTTAGTTCATATTTCATGTATAAAGTCTGGTCACGACACCATTTCATCAGTCATTTGTGCTGCTGAAAAACCTATGTTGCCACTACAACTTGAATTTCATTTTGGATGTATTAAGAATTTCCAGTTGGAAGGCTGGAGAAACCTTATAAGTTCTGAAAATTGATTTAAGAGGATCATACAAAGCCCAGACTTACCTATTCTTAGAAGGAAGTCCTGACATCACACAATCAAAATGGGAAATCATTTCTCACCTTGTAAAAGTCAAAGGCATTCTCTGCATTTTTATTATTCTGTTGCAATCCAAATATTATTTTTCCATTCTCTAACTCTTTCTCATCACTATGTGATCAAACCATTGCCTGGAAAGAAAAGGTTAGATTTATCAATCAAAGTTTGCTAGCAGGGCTCGAAATAATTGAACCCTCAGGAGAAGCAAGCCTTATGTATTTTATTTTGTTGTTGTCGTTTCAATATCTCCATAAAAAGCCATTTCAATATGTTTGGTTCTGTGGCAGGAGATTTTATGAAGTGTTTATCCTTTTCACAGTTGCGAAAAAGCAAGGCTGATATATCTATTGCTATATCAGAATCAATATCTATACCTAAGTCTCATCTACATCTCTATCTGCCTATATATCTATCTATGTATAGATATGTATTTACTGGTCTAGTCCCAACAAAACTTTTCCACAGAATCTCAAATCTGTTAGCATGCAAACAAATATTTTTCAGGCTTGGTCAAATTAATCTTCAGTTGTGTGTTTTAATGGGATTCTGTCCAGAACCTAATACTGATATCTATGAAAGAAAAGAAAGTACTTCTGAAAACAAAGTGATCACCTATGATTTCTAGTCATAGAGTCTGTAGTAATGGCTGTGATTTACCAAACGTGCTATATGACCACTTCTTTTGACCTAGATGTTTTAAAATTAACTTACTCTAAAAATCTGTTGGAACAAAAACCCAACCAACCAACCAAAAAACAACAACAAAAAAAAAAAAAAGAAAAAAAACCAAACCAACAAACAAGAAAAAGTCACAAGAAGGCATATAATTAGGTCCTTCACAGCTGTGTGAATAAGGATACTGCTAAATGTACTGCATATTTGCCTGAGATTTTTTAAGTCATGGTGGGCACCTTTAGTGAGCTTGCTTCATACAGAAGAAAGCACAGCTACCTGTAACAAATGCAGTTTTATGCACAAAAATCTCAAGATCTGACATCTGCTAATAAATTAACAATCTAAGGTTACACTTTCATAAAAACCACTAAATTGTATGGATTTGTTGTGGAATACACCTAGTGCAGGTAGCTTGGAGTGCAAGCTGCAGGTTGTGCCCTGGCTGCTGGGGAACAGCTGCAGCCCTAAACAGCGAGCTGTGAAGGGGCACTGACCTTCTGATTAACAAAGGGCACAGTCCTGCAGCACCAGCCATCACTCAGAGCCTCTCTAGGACCCAACAAACACTGAGAAGACCCCAGACTAAATAATACCATGGAAAGGACATGAAGAGTGTGTGAAGAGAGTGTGCAGTGACTGCAAGGGTCAAGGATTCCTTTATTCAGGGTCCCTCCTGGGGCACTCAGATTGTGCTCTTACTATGTTGCTTCTCCACAATTTATTTAATTTAATTTATTAAATTTTATTTATTTAATTTACTTCTAGGAACCAGAGGTCTGCTATGGGAACCCAGGGTCAAGCCAGGAACAGAATTTTGTCTGACAGTGTGGGTGTGAGGTGTGGAAAGAGTCGAACAGAGCAGCGTTGGTTCACTGGAGCCACTCGCTGCAAAGGGGCTTTGGTCCCAGCAGATAAAACCTTGGATGGTGTGACTCTGACTCCCAGAGTGACATCTGAATGACCATATGAGAAAATTTCCTTAGCAGATTGCCAAGAGGAGAAGTGATTGTATACTACACTGCATACACCAGGATCCCCAATATAGAAAAGACATAGACTTGTGGAGTGAATGCAGAGAAGGGCTCTGAAAATGATCAGAGAGCTGGAATACCTCTTCTGTGAAGAAAGGCTGAGAGAACCAGTGTTCAACTGGGAGAAGAAAAGACTCCAGAATGGCTTTTTGTGGCATTTCAGTTGAGGGTGCTTATAAGGAAGATGGAGAAATATTTTTACCAGTGTTATTAGTAAATGGACAACTGGTAGCGGTCTCACACTGAAAGTTTTTGTGTTGACTTCAGTGAACTTGGATATGAACTATATGCAAACCTGGAAATTATATGACATATCTTTTTTGCCAGCCCATCAGAAAGAAATCTTAATTCTCAGACTGTCTCTGTGAAGAACCCACCTCTGTTTAAACACATTCAGCAGATACCAGGCACACACTACTTGTTAGGAAACTATAGGATGTACCTCTGAGGGACACAATTCCTAACCAAGGAGTTTGAGTTCATCAGCTTCCATTTCAGAAAAGGCTGCCAGGGAACCATGTTAAACTTGACTTTGGGCCCCTGTAGGAAATTACCCTTTTTGGTTCACAAAATTCCCAATGTGAAATTGAACTTACTGCTCAAATTACACCTTCAATTTCTTGGAAATCGGAATTTCTCAGTCTCAGCTCTCACTGTAGACATTGCTTTTACCCAGCATATGAGTCACTTCCTCCTAAAAGTAATAATCTTATGGCTTAAATGTTTTAATTAGAAGTTTATTGACTTTTACATACAAGGACCATTCGTTCACTTGTATGTTTTCCAGCTGGAATAGTTTCTCATGGAGCTGTATGTCAGCTTTTTTCCCACTCAGTGTCACACTCCTTTTGGTTGTCACAGGGAAGTTTAAATTTGATAAGCCATTTAGCTTGAGCTAGAGGCATCTGCAGCATAACACCCAGTTTGGCTCTGTAACAAGTCAGTAACATCCATATTGAACTTTGGGAGAAGCAAACACTGATATACTCTTGTGTCCAGGTATCCTTTTTCCAATGAGTTTTAAATCTTACTTCAGTTCTTTATGTACATTTGAAATTTTTTAGGATATATGCTAAATAATAGTACATTACAGGAAAAAGAACATTGTCAAACAAGGACATAATGTCGCAAATTTTTTTTTTGCTTCAAACATTCATGGATGTTTTCTTAAAGAAAATCGTATTTTGTTCAATTTTTACATTTCACTTGAAATGTAAAAACATTTTGAAATTGGTTTTTCAGGTCTCAAGTGCCCTCTGTCCACCAGTGTCACTTTAACTGTAGAGAAGACAAGCTGATGAAAATAACTCCTCCAATCAACAAAAATTCTAAAAGAGTATCTGATGAAAAAAATACATAGTCCTGGCTCATTCTCTTTCTGATAATACATACCTTCTTAGCTTCTGCTTGTTAAAAGAATTGTCAGTGAATGGATAGACACTTGGCAAAAGTATACTGAAAGTCCTCTTTCAGAGTTAATTATATACAGTCTTCTTTCAAAGTGAGTTATATCAACCTCCATTAAAAATTTCATGAAATTATAAAATTAAGATGATTATTTAAACAGTGATGCTGTAGTTCCCTTAACAAATAAAATATTTTAAAAGGTTGGGGATTTTTTTCAAATTTAAATAACCTGAAATACACAGCTGGATTCATTAGCAAAACCTTAATCTCCCTAATGAAAAAAATTGTTCCAGGTTACTATTAAATCTATTATTGTTGAATGTAGAAGTCAAACTCAGCTCATCTAAGAAGATATTTTTGCAGTTTATTACAAAATTTGCTGTGAAACTTATGCTGGACATATTAAGTCTTGTAGAGAGGGGTTTTTTTAATGCTTTAAATGTGTTTTTGAGGAAATATTGTTTCAAATAAAAAACATTGTGACTTTTTTATGAGAGGATTTGTTGCCATAAACTTTCCTAATAATTTTTTGATGGATACAATGCCAATAGCCAGCAGTTTATTTGTGGTGGGGATTATGCATTCATACAGAGCTGAGATTCTTACTGTGGCCATTTGTTACCTAAGTTAGACCAGTGTTTGAAAGGGTATATTATATAAAATGATTTCTAGAAAATTCACCAGAGATTGAGTTCTTTTTTAATAGAACAATTATATTCTCTGTATCTGCTGATATTCTGGAAAGAGACTGCTCATCTTTAATTTTTGATAAGATGCAATGCAATCTACTGTGTGAGAGAAGCTAACAGAATGGTCTGTTCCACCACTTCAGCAAACTCCATTTTGAGAACCTGTAGATTTTGTAATGCTGTACGGCTTGTTCCACAGAAGAATCTCCATCCATGTCTCAAAAAAATCCTTCTTTAATAATCAAAATCTTGCACTGTGTTGTATCATGGGAGTAGCCTGGAGCACAGAGGAGGAAAAGGAAGAAAGTCAATTTAAGTACTTCTACTTAAAAGTCAATTTAAAGAAAGTCAATTTAAGATCATCTACCTTAAATACAATTTCAGCTCTTCGTGTCTGTGTGCACCAGTGTGTGTACCAGAAATGATGTCTCTGTTTTCTTTGGAAGGCCTTCACAATGAGTTTCACAGGAAGCAAATAAAGAAGAGTTTTAAAAAATGCATAGTTTAATGTTTATATGCCCTCTTTTACCTTCAGGTTTTTGTTTTTTTGTGCAGATCCAGATGCATTTGGAAGTTTCTAGATGAATCAAGTTGTATAAATATTGGAAAAAAGGTTTACAATATGCCTACTCCCTAAAAAGCGAGTATAAACATATGCCTAATTAGCTTTCAATACTTACTTTTAATAATTCCTGACTTCATACATGGAAGCCATTGAAGGATTTTCCCTGATTTGACAAATGAGAACCTGAACTGTCTTACTGCACTTGCTGCTGTCTGGCACTTGGACTAATGGGGCTGAGATTATGAAACACAATCATGCCTTTTCTCTTTGAACAGTGTAAAAATGGATGATTATGCTATTAAAAAAAATTACACAAACTCTTGAAAAAGCTATTTTTATTAACTTGCCTAGACTTTAAAAGCATGTCATTGAATAACTAAGTTAAAGTGTCAAGCTAGCTCACACATTTACTGAAGACAACTGCAGGTAATATTCTAATTTGACACAGTCAGATAAACACTACAGGAAATCCTTTGTTTTCCTTAGTATTCTCATTATTAGAGAAGCTGCAGGCTAGAAATGATGAAGTAGACTTAGAATAAATGATTGTATCACTCTGATCTGCTGAAAAATATTAATACGTAACTAGCTCTGTCATACTTTCTAAACTGTTAAATATTTCACATGCATTAGGGAAAGTTGTTACATTTACTGATGAAAAAGGACTGTCCCTTGTTTTTCAGAAACAAGAAAGCCAAAAAGTGACAAATTCTCTTAATTTTCAGGCGTAAAATAACTAGGAAGAGTAATGATTGGTCTAACTTTATGTGCCATATAGCAGCAGCATAATTATGCTCTAATCCTTTTTATTTCACTCCATAAAATATATGCCACGGTTGCCCCATTGCTTTCCATAACATATTTTCCCAGCTTCTGTGCTATTTCTATCATGAACGGTTTCTTACAAAGTCAGTACAATTTTGTCTTAAAAATGCCTGATTCTTCTGCATTGAAGAATTTCCCTGTAAGCATGGAGGGAAAACGATAAAAAACAAATCATGTCCACATTGACCCCAAGAAAAGGAAGGTTGCAAGATGCATTGGAAAGACAGCTGCTCTAGGTTTTCAATGGCAATACATATTATAATTGACTGGAGAAATTAATGCAAAAATAGAATAGGGTAAAGGCATGCATGGGACTACTGGAAAAAGAAGTAATATTGAAATTTGCTAAATTTCACTCTTCCTTTTACTGAGATTTAAAAGACAACCATAAAATCACAAAATGACCAGGGATTAAGGATCATCTACCTTAAATACAATCTAGCTCCAACCCCTCTGCCCCAGTTCCACTAGACTAAGTTGCCCAGAGCTCTATCCAACCTGGCCTTGAACGCTTCCAGGGATGGGGCATCCACAACTTCTCCGGACAACCTGTGTCGTTGCCTCATCACTCCCAGAGTAAAGAATTTCTTTCTAGTATCTAGTCTAAACCTACTCTCTTTTAGCTTGAAGCCATCTCCACCTTGTGCTCTTTACATGCTCTTGTAATATTCTCTGCCCATCTTGCTTGTAAGAAAGATGGGCAGAGACTATTACATCTCAAGCCATCTTTCTTAAAAGAGGGCTTGGGAAGAAGGAGCAACTTGCAGCCTCTGGAGATGGCTTCTCTCAAGTGTGAGGGCAAGATACCCATTTAAGTAAACTTGTGAACTATCCAAGGAAGTGGACCACTGCAGATGAAGGTATCCAGTACCTGAGAGAATGCAAAGTGTTGGAAATCATCTACAGTGGTCTAAAAAGTGACAGGGTCCCTAAAAATCCAGAGAATGCCCCTTCCACAATGGCCGTGCGGAGAAAAGTGGTTAACAAAATAGCAACTATGTCTCCACCAGCTAAGAGAAAGGAAACACAAGCTTTCTTAGGTTTTGTGGAGCTCTGGAGATTACATTCCAAGCTATAACCAGCTTGTGGGCTCCCCTCTATCGAGTGATAGAGAAGAAGAATCACTTCAAATGTGGCCCTTGAGCAACAACAGGCCTTTGTGCAGATCAAATAGGAATCAGCTTCTTGCAGTAGTTTGTGGGCCTGTTCAGACAGGACCTGATGTGCAAAGTATACTCTACACTGCATTCAGAGAGTGGGATCTCACCTGGAGCCCCTGGCAAAGAAATCTAGGAGAAACCTCAGGTTTCTCAGACCATTAGGGTTTTGGAGATGGAGTTATTGAGGATCAGAAACCCACTGTATTCCAAGTGAGAAAAGATATTAGGAGCCTGTGAGGGGGTTCAAGTCTCAGAAGTTGTTGAGACAGAAGTGTGTCTCCTCTTGGCACCATGAGTGCCTGTGCTACACTGGATGTTCAAAGGAAACATGCCCTCAATTCATCATGCAACCAGCACTACATGGCTTAAATGGGTAACATTGACTACACAATGAACCCAAATGGGAAAACCTATTTTCCCAGGAATCCTAGAAGAGATTATGGACTGGCTGGAAGCCAGAAATTTTGAATCATTGCCTGAGAAGGTGACTTGTGCCAGGAAGCACTGCCAAATAACGAGTCAGAAGAAAAAGAAAGAGGCTATGCTCTGTTTACTGATGGATCCTGCCATGTGGTAGGAAACAGAGGTGGAGAGCTTCTGTATGGACTCCCACGTGACGAGTCCTTGAGAGTACTGAAGGGGAAGGTAACTTAAGCAAATTTACAGAAGTGAGAGCCATCCAACAAGCCCTAGAGACCACTGAATGAGAAAAGTAGCCTATACTCTGTGTTGACTCCTGGATGGGGGCTAATGCCCCGTGGGGGTGGCTGCAGCAATGGAAGAAGACCAACTGGGGACACAGGAAGGTCAAACACGTTTAGGCTGCTGCAATGTGTCAGGAAATCACTGCATGGGTAGAGAACATGAGTCTGAATATAAATCATGAAGATGCTCATGTGCCTAAAAGTCAAGCAACTGAACAACAGAACAACAAACAGGTAGATAAGACTGCTAAGAATAGAATAGCTCAGGTAGACCTAGACTAGAAGTGAAAGAATGAGCTGTTAATAGCTCGATGGGCCAATGAAACATCAGGGCACCTACGAAGGGGTGCAACATACAGATGGGCTGTAATCAAGGGGTGAACCTTACCATGGAGGCTATGACACAGGTTATTCATTAACGTGAAATGTGCTGCAATCAAGCCAGCCACGTGAGTAAAATCTCCTTGGAACAGAGGGTGGTGGGTGGGTTTCTGATAAGGTGAGGCTTGGCAAATTGACTACATTGGACCACTGCCACAAACACCTTTTTTCTTGTAGACTCCCTTCAGTTACTGGAAGGCTGCAATTATACCACCCCGAAGCTTTCTCTCTTCTACGCTGAACAATAACACTCTTAGCCTTTCTTCCTTGGAGAGGTGCTCTATCCCTCTTCTGAACTCACTAAAACAGGTCAGTGCTAAGGTCTCAGCAGAGCAGAGGGGCAGAATCCCCTCCCTGGCCCTGCTGGCCATATTGTTTTATGGGATGCAGCCCAGGACACATTTGGCTTTCTGGGCTGTGAGTGCCCATGCCTGGGTCACGTCCAGCTTCTCATCCCTCAGCACCCCGAAGTTCTTCTCCCCCAAGCTGCTCTGATCTGTTCATCCCCAGCCTGTGTTGGTACTGGGGTTTGCTCTGACTCAGGTGGAGCACCTTGCACTTGACCTTGTTATACTGCATGAGGTTCCAATGGATCCACATCTACAACTTCTCCAGGTCTCTGGATGGCATCCTGTACTTCAGGTGTGGTAACAGCACCACTCAGCTTGATGTCATCAGCAAATTTTCTGAGGGTGCACTAGCTCCTTTTGTCTGTGTCAAAAAGATAATAACTACTTCAGCCCTCTCCTCATCCACTGTTATCAGTTTTCCAGTATTGTTTATCAGCGGGTGCACCTTTGACCTTCTTTTTGTGGTTAACATATCTGTAGAAGACCTCTTGTCTTTGCATCCCTTTGCATCCCTTGCATCCCTTTGTATCCCTTGCTGGGTTCAGTCTCAGTTTGGTCTTGGCCTTCCTCACACCATCCCTGCATAACTGAACTTCATGTCTGTGCCCTTCCCAGGTCACCTGTCCTTGTTTCCAATGTCTATGCATTTGCTTCTTCCCCTTTACTTTGACCAACTGTTCCCTGCTCAGCCACACCAATCTCTTGCTTTCCCTGCATGATTTTTAGCTCTTGGGAGTTCTTAGCTCTTGTTCTCTATTGAAGACTTCCCAAAAGATCTGTCAGCTCTGTTCCGCTCCCTTATCCATGAGGGCAATCTCCTGGGGAATCCTATTGACTATCTCCTCTGAAGAGCAGGAAGTTTGCTTTCCTAAATTTCAGGGACCTAGTTTTACTCCTTACCTGACCCATATAGGGTCAGGAGTGCAAATTTAACAAACACAGGATCACTTCAGCCTGGGCTGCCTCCAATCTAGGTGTCCCCAGTTAGCTCACTTGTGGTGGAGACCAACAGATCCAGTGACACATCCCCTCTGGTAGGGCTGTCTGTTACCTGGGTCTGGAAGTTATCCTCCATGCATTCCAGCAGTCTCCTGGGTCTCCTACAAAGGTGTGTGCTATTTTCCCAGCAGAGGTAAGGGTGGTCAAAGTCCCTCAATCCCCCAAAGTCCCCCAAAGAGCCACTGAGAGCAGTGCTTCCAGCAGCTGGAGCCAGCAGGTGTCACCCATAGGCTCGTTTGATCAGGAGGCTGTAGTAGACACCACCCACAAGGTTCCTTTGTTGCCTCAGCCTCTGATTCTGGTCAAAGCTTTGACCTGCCCATGGCTGTTCTTCAGAGGCAACTCTTCACACTCAATTCACCTACCGACGTAAAGGGAAAACCCTCCACCCCTCCTTCCACTCCCTCTTCTAAACAACCTGCAGCTATTGGTAGCTGCATCTCAGTCATGGGATTCATCCCACCAAATTTCAGTAATGGTAACAAGGTCATAGCTTTCTAGCTGCATGATGACTTCCAGCTTCTTCTGTTTGTTGCCCATGCTTCATGCATTGATATAAAGGCATCTGAGCTGGACTATAGGCAGTGTTGTCTTCCTAAAGGTATACCTCTTAGTTCCTTTGAAATATTTTCTTCATGGTTACTTGCTGGCCTATGTTATCTCAGGAGTTCCTGACTAATCTCCGTAAAACTGAAAGTGTGCTCCAGTGTGGCCAGCACATTCCAAAATAAATGGCTGAGGGGCCTCATCACCCCTCACCCTGTAAGCTTTTCATATCATCCCAAAGCTTACCAGGGACAAGCCTGACTATATACCACTCCCACATCACATCTAGTTTAAGTAATCTACACTATTACACAGGATTTGGCAGTCAGCAGTGTTCAGCAAATCAATTTCTTGGGAAAGGTGGTGGCAGTCAGAGCTTGTTGGCATAGTTCAAATCTAGCCTCCCTGCTAGATAAATGTTCAGGATTGGTTACTGTGTGTAATGAGTATAGTATTGTCAATATTAACCACAGTTCATTCTTTTTCTGTAGTAGTTTCCATGTTGAAGTGAAACAAAAATGTCCATTGGTGCTTCCTAAGCCTCTTTCCAACTGTTTGGTGTCTATGCAGCTCAGTCTGTTACAGATAGTTTTACCCTGTATAAAAGACTCCTTTGCACCCAGCAAATAGACTAGTTTCTGCTCCTCCCCAGGTTACATTCTTGTTAGAACTTCTCTGGACTAAGCCTATTTATCCATGATGATACTCTAGCATTTGTTTTGTTGCTTATTTTTTTGTTTCTTGTCTCGTGGTATAACTGTATATTCATTGTTACAGGACAGAAAAAGAAGATGTATTCAAACCCTAGGCTGAGTACATAACTGGTGATTAGTAAGGTCTGCACTAAAGTACATTTAAACTTAAATATTAAAAAGCCTGTTAACTGGTAAACTTTGTTGTTTTAGAATATTTCTGCTCTGTTCTTCAGATCTCAACAGCATTTTCCTCAATACTAGTGGCCTGCAATATTTTTCTGTTCTTTGCACAAGCTCACCTTCAATTTCTCTTTTCCTGATAAACTGTTAAGTGTAGGAAAGCAGACTCAGGTATGTGAGAGGATTTAAGGTAAAATTTGGAAGTGGAGAACACACAATTTAGCCTAATCAACTGAAAAAAGTTTTTATGCTTATTCTATCTCTTTATTTTGGTGGACAATAGAATAGATTTGAATTAAGGCCCCTGTGTGTGTTTAGTCTGAATATTGAAACATAGGCTATCCTGATAACATTTTTCTTCCTAAACTGACCATATTTCTCAGCAAACTCAGGTAATTCTGGAAGCTTCTGTTGATTTTCTGTAAATTTAATACTTGTTTTAATCTTCTACTTGCAGTTGTACATCCTTCTTGGACTGAAGGTTTGCCACTTGCAACTATGAATTGGTAATGTGGCATTCCATTTAGTAACTATGAAAAAATGAAAATTTTTCATGTATTCCAAATTTAAACATCAGCCATGTTCATTTAAAAAGTACCATGTCTTCACAGAAAAAGTAACAAACTAACTTAATACCTCAAAAAAAAAAAAAAAA
>VWZV01015790.1:120516-169100 GCA_013397155.1 Irena cyanogastra | reverse complement strand
GGGACACAGGGATTGATGGGTTTTCATGGGAGAACTAGACNAGCAGCCCCAGCACAGAACTGCCTTTGGAGTGCTGCTCCAACTCCATAGTAATACTCGAGGCACTGCTGACAGAAAAGCTCTTCCTGAACCCTGTACATTGGACACTTAGGACTCCTACCAGCACATAATCTGAATATAACTGGAACCTAAATTATGAGTTAGGACAATGCGCACCAAAATTTTCTCTTACATGCTAAATATTTCCACATTACTTCCAATCTGACCCAATAAAAATATCAGACATAACAGATTTATATTTTTTAACAGCGCTGCATCTCATCCATCACTCACAACTTCTGTAATACCTATCAGCAGATTAATAACAGTCCCATGTATACATGTATCAGAGACACAGACATCTATTCAAATGCTGGTTACATAAAACCAGATTTTTTTTTTTTCCTGAATCTTAATGCGACAATAAAAATCTCACTTCTGAAGGAGGTTTAGAAACTTATCCACACACCTTCAAACAAAACAAGAGTCTTTCTATTCCTTTCAGTAGTCTTTGGATCAGGCTCTGATTTATTTATCAGCATCTATTTATGAAGATCCTTAGGGTGCCAACTTGTTAAATTAAATATATATCAACAAAAAATATCCTTGTGTTTCTTATTTCCTCCATGTTGAGAGACAGATTGTCTTGAGCAGTGTAATTCATTGGTGAGTATAACTATAGATTTCAGAAGAATAACGTCTGTTTTTGAAAATTTTTCTGCATCTCCTGCCAAGCTCCATGGAGATATTTTATATGAGATATTATTCAAAACCTGTAAGTCTGCTAAATTAAACAGGGGGCTCTGGGGTCTTTGAAAATTAAGTGTGGTGAAATCAGAGACTTTTACCTACACAACTTAGTGAAAATAAGCAGCTACAAAGCACACTGCACTTCATTGTTTTGAGTTCTTCAGCCCATTACTAAATTTAAAGCCACCATTTGGGTTTATTACTTCTTTCCACAGATTTCACATTTCTCATCTTATTTTCAGTGCTGGTCAGAACTGGAACCTCTTTCTGTCCTTTTTATTTTTAGATGAGGTCTAAGAATAGATTTCCTTCTGGCATGTTTTTAATACTCCTGCTTTAGTCCACGATAGTCTGTTTTTCTATGTCATTTTGAACTTAAGTTCTGTTCATTATTTTATGACAGTCACTTTTTTCTTCTGCTTTCACCTTAAAGAAAAAGGTATTTGAGATAATAATATTTAGGGGAATTATTTGTTCACTGTTCTTGTGAGATTTTAATATACACAGAGACCTCTGTGGTTGGTTTGTTCAGATCATAGTTCAGTGGGGCTGTCCACTCTTCTTACTTCTGAAATAAGTTCAGCCAGGCTCTATCCTGATTTCACACATTTCCTAGCAAGTATCTCAGTCACCCCATTCCCAACTAACTATATCTTTTATTCCAAATTTTCTTGGAAGTTTTCTCTGGCTAAACGATTATATTTACTAACAGAGATACCTTACAATCATTATAAAAGATATCAGCAGAGGGCATCTTCATTTTGGCCTTTTCAAAGACATTGTATCCTCTGGACATTTACAATAATTATAGCACACTGCTTGCTTTGCTTTCTTTTTGCACAGGAAATAGGAAAAAAAAACCAAAAACCTTCCCTTCGTCTCTCTAGCATATTAGTTCAAGGATCAGACAGCACTAAAATCCCACTTAAGACCTCAGGTCAGGGTAAGTGTCACCCTTGAAGAACTACACAGAGGGAACCAGTTTCTTTTGTTCCCATTTTGGAAAAAGTGTGTTTGTTGTGTATCAGGACTTTCTCTTCAAATGTGGTCTTTATAACACAGGTGTCCCTACATTACCTTTGGTTGAGAAGACATGGACTCAGCTATAAAATGATGCAAAAGAAAAACCAAACCAAACAAAACCCAAAGCAAACAAATTTAAGATTTATTAACTGAAGGAAAGAGTATTTGTTGGCACTTAAAATATGATTCTGTGACAGATGGGCTGCAAGTTTACCTTTACAGCAGGGGTTTTTGGGATCATATTTATCATATCTTTTTTGTCTATCACAATTGTTACAAGCATCTGTGAGTACTAATAGTTCTGGTCCAGGAAATGCTGCTTCTCTAGCCCCTGTCTCACCAGAGGGATTTCCATTTCACTGTATCCATGTCTGAAACAAAAATTAGTATTTCAATATTGCTCTTTCTAGAAACAGGAACAAGATGGATTTTTTCCTGCTCAGATTTCACATAGATGAGGAAATTACAAATTCTGTCACTCACAGAACATTCAACCCCCTCTATTGTGCTGTTTTCCTGATTACTTTTTCCACTGGCTGAATACAAATCAAAACCATTATACATTTCCTAGGAAGAAGAACAAGGTTTTGAGCTTGTCTCTGAAAAGCTAATAAAACTCTTTTATAGAGAAATTTTACAACCTAAGTCATCACCTCTCCTCCAGTAATCTCCAGGGATCTTCATGTTACTCCCTGAATCCTGTCACTGGCATTGAATTGCTCAGTTAAACAAGAGAACTCAGGCTGCTGTGACACCCTTTCACTCTTTCCTGAATAATGATGTCACAAACCTTACAATAAAGGGAAGTGTTGTTGTCATTCTTGATTTTCTTCTTACTATAATTTTCTTTTTAATTTTAACAATTACCAAAATTACTTCTTATATATCAATAATACAAGAAGTGCTCATAGTTAAAAGCTCCTACTACCAATACCAACACTTCTGTTAGATACATCAGATAAAAACCTAAGTACTCATGTTCTAATGATAAGAAAAATGCCTACCAGTGTAGCATAAGCTTATCCTAAAGTAAACAGACACAATTCCATTTACTTGGTAGAGTCTACTAACCACCAGAAAAGAGGAGGCTAAAACATTAAGGAGTGGAACACCAATTGTTTCAAAAGCAAGCATTTAGACTAATGAAAAATGTTTCCCATTATTAGAGTGCCTTATAAATACTTATTGGGCAACATTAACAGCAGCAGTAAAAGAGCTGTGTGTGCTATAACATATGCCATATATCATGCATTTGCCTCTGCTTAGATTAAGAATGTGTATGTTATTTATGAACAGTGAAGTTCTAAGTTTAAAGAGCCATTTTGGGGAACAGAGTTAGATTAGGCACACTCAGTGTAGGCCACATTGTTTGTCACTGAGTCTCATAACTTAGAATTACAGGACAGTGATTCCTGTCACACAGAGCCACATTTCAGCACTGTTTACTGCAACACTGTGGCCTCTCCTTGTCAAAGGTGAGCAACCTGGTACCAAATTTACATGGGCTTTCAACCAGCTTTCAGGCTCACATTTCAAAACACACGGGACTAATTCTGGAGCCAAAATCAACCTTTAAATCAAGTGACAAGAAGAAATGGATCATTTTAAACAAGATCTTTAACAATCACAACAGGAGAAGCCATCAAACAACCCAGGTTCAGTTACTGGAGTGCAGTTTAGGTATCTGGTAGCCAATAAAACCTGAAGCAACTTTAGTGGTGATTAAATATGTCCTGGTTAAACATGTGCTTTATTTAACTTCACTGACTTTTTTCACCTATCCCTCTCCACACACAGACTCACCTGACTGAATTATGAGAAATAGTATCTCACAAATACGTGACTCAAATAATCATAGAATCATGGAGTGGTTTGGGTGGAACAGGAGCTTTAAAGAGCACCTCTTTTCAACTCTCCCTGCTGTGGGCAGGGACACCTTCCACCAGACCCAGTTGCTCAGGATGCACTCAGTCCGTCCCACTGACGTCATTAATGAAGATATTAAAAGCATCCTGGTTTGTACAAGGCTTACAGCAATAAAGACTCACAGGATACATATATTCAAAGTGCTCAGAGGCATAATACAGTTGGCATCAAAAAGCAAGCTATTAAAATCCATGTGTTAATATTGGAATGCTCCATTAGAGTAAACCCCCAGATACTTAGAGCTCCGGCTCCAGAGCTACTCAACACAGACAAAACATGCTACTGCAGCAAACTAAATACTTTGGAAAAGGACACATGAACTGAAGCTTTCATTCTGCACACATTTTCAAACAAAGCATGTGAGAAAAAGACATGTTAAACCTGCTTCGTAGAGGCTAGATCAGGTAGTACCACCTCAGAGCTAATTTATTCTGAGCTAGGAAGTCAGCATAATCAAAAAGTAAAATAGACAATCTGTTCAAAGAATTATAAGCAAAATGTGTTCACCGAAATGTGATAAATAGGAATTCTAAATATTTCTATGTTATTTATTCTAAAGTAGGTTGGAGGTATTTTTGTATATGGGATGCAGAAATTTTATTAATGACATGCAGCTACCAGCAATTTCTATTTTTTAGGTTGAACTATAAAGGATCAAACTAAAAAATACTAAAATCAACTCTATATATCAGCCTTTTAAAGAGTATTTGTTAAAAAATCAGTAAAAATAGACAGGAAATACTGTTGTAATGGCACTTGCCTTACTGTCTCCTTTTTTCCTCCTTAAAATATTAAGGCTGTGCTAATTCTATCACCTCTTCCCCATTTTAGCTATAGCAGTTGCTCAACAGTCAACCATCTCCATACAGAAGGTAGTAGAAGGATAGTTTAATGGACTGTCATCATCCAGAACAAGCAGGGAAGAAAAACTTCAACAAGCAGGTGACTCCAAATAGCAAAGTAGGAAAATAATTCTTTAAAATGTCAGGAAGGAAAAGGACAAAAGAAACAGGAAAACCATGTGTGGTTTGACCATCAGTGCAATGATTGCCTGTAGAATTTTTCATTTAAGAATTGTGTTGATGTTAGTCTGGATTGAAACATGCCCTCATACATCAGGATCCAAAGAACATTTTAAACCGATGCACAAAGTAAAAGGCAGAACATTCATCACACTGAAGGATCATGATAAAATTTCACTCTTTCCAAATTTGGTCTCTATAGGACAAAGCTGCTTCCATCATTCTGCACTACTGTGTAGAGCTCATTAGGGATATCTTCTTTTCCAAGCCATTCTCTGGCACAGACATGCTGCAGAAACAGCTTTCATGAGTGAGAGCAGGGCTCAGTTTTATCCCAAATGCAGTTTTATCCCTAAAACTTCTTACTAGAAGTTAAATAAAGCCACATTCAAGCCATCTCTAGAAGAGCCAGCCGCCAACCAGTGCCTGCCTTGTGTCCCAAAGCACAACATTTTTTTCCCCATGTGATGTTGCTATTGATTACAAATCATCTTTTTCTGAATTATTAGTTTTGTAGATATTCAGTAATGAGTTTTACAGTTTATGCACATGCTTCAAGTTATTTAGTGAAGCTGCAGATGCTTGTTAACCATACTGGTCATTTTTTGCACTGATAAAATGTATTATGTGTTGTAGCAGAAATTCCACCACTTTTTTCACAGAATCACAGAATGGGTCAGGTTGGAGGAGACCACAATGGGTCATCTGCTGACGGTGCTCTTCCTAATGCACCCCAGGAAAGGAAAAGAAATTCAGCTCAACTTTACCATAAGCAGGTGAACAGCAGGTTCAAGGAAAGCAAAAGTCAGAAGGATATTAAGAAACATATCTTACACATCTACTTTAACTCTAAGTTATCAGAATACACCGAAGAAGTGACAAACTGCAAAAAAAACTCCTCTCTATTAATTGATATATGCACAGGGTATTCCTGAAGTATCAGGACAAATACATTAAGTAGGTGGGATCCTGCTTTGTGCAAACCAAGCAAAATAAATTATTATTATTATGTTTTTTATCCTATGTATTGTTTTCACAGATAAATGTAGCGTTTATTGCAGGGAAACAGCCAAATGGCAGAGCTCTTGGGAAGCAAATCTGCATGCTCTTTACCAATCATTTCAAGTAAATTATAATTATTTTCTTTGGCACCTTGTGAAACATCACTGACTGTATATGAGAGTTGGTGTCCTCAGGATTGGTGCTGTCATGCCCTGCTCTTATAAAAAACACCCTCTGCCAAGACAAACAATGGCCTAGAATTTGGTGAATTTTTCTGAACAGAGATAATGAGGTGCAGTTGACTCCCATCAAGCTCAACTGGGCAAGTGCAACTGGGTTATTCCAGAGGCGGTTGAGAAGGGCTGGCTGGAAACCAAAACCCACTATATTTGCAAAAGAGGGGGAAAGCTTTCTAAAGAAAGAGCCCTGAGAGATGTCAGAATGCCCTTTCCAGCTGGGAGTGAAGCAGAGAAATCAGCAGCAACTTGAGAGTTTATGAACTGTCATGGTCTTTCAGAAGTCTTCTGGATCCCACTTATCCTTCTACAAGCTCTCGGAGCCAACCACTGTTGATGCTAACATTTCTCATTGAGTTACCTGAGTGCTCACAGAGGAAGTCTGGCACTTACAGATGATTTGAAAATCAATCTAATTTGATTGCTAGCCATCTTCTTTTTTTCTTTCTTCCTTCGTTCTCTAACCTGAAAACTTCTCCCTTTGCTGTTGATACCAATCTAACTTTCTTATCCTCTTAGTGAAGACTGAAGTGAAACTTCATTAATTCTTCAGCCGTCTTGGTGGCATCTGTTTTTAGCTTTTCTTCCTCTTGGAGCAGTGGACCAGCTCTGTCCTCCTCTTAATGTGTTTGCAGAATGGCCTCTTGTTACCCATTGTGTACCTTCTTTCTATGTTTTATCATCCTTTATAATTTCTGATTGCATTCTAACATGTTCATATGATCTCCTGTTAGACTCCTTCTGCTTTCTACTTCCATACTAGTATTTTGACTGCCACCTCATTTCTGCTCTGAGGATAAAGGACTCAGATCTGTCTCCCGTTTGCTGATCCAGGTAACTTCATAAGGAAATTAGATCTGATATTCTGCAAGAAGAAGAGATTCCTTGCTCTTCATTACAACATCTTCTTCATTCCCACAATTTACACTAGTAATACAAGGCTGTCGCTGTACCTTGATGTTTGCCTTTTATTGTAGATATCTAACATGTACAAAAGTATTTCTAATTCGGTCCACAATTTAGGAAGAGAAAAAGTGTGGACTCAGCAATCACTAAGTATGTTATATGGACTGGAAATAAAAGCAACTGAACTTTAACTTTGAGAGCTGTGTTCAGTTCCTTGGAGGAATATGAAATGTATCTTTGCACTGATGGTATTTTGTCTGTAGTGTGCCATTTTGAATCAGCAGTAACACATAATCCGTCTGTCCTCCTCCATTCAAAGTCCACATTCATTTAGCAAATGTTTTTGCAAACAAGCAAACAAGCAAAAATTATGGAAAGTTATGAATAAGAAAATGGCAATAATCATTCATGTGACTATATGTATTTATAAAAATTTGATTCTAATTCATAATTTTGGAAAAAGTTTTTTAAGGGCAGTTCCCTTTGTTTGGTCTGAGTCTGGAGAGATCTTTGCCAAGTATGACAAAATAGGATTCTGAAATCTTCTAAGTTACTAGATAACAATATAGTTTAAGATGCTTTCTTTTCACCCAGGTAAAAAATTATGTCTGGGATTTTTTTAAACCTCAGACTTGGCAGGTGACACTGCTTTGAATAAAAAACTAATTCATATTTAAAATCTGTTATTTGCACAATGTTGCCATTGACATTGAAACTCTAGCAGAAAGAGCAAGGTCAAAATGGCTGCCAAATACTACATCAAAGAAGTCATGCACTTTCTGACTTTTTAAAAAGCTTCTTTATGTAAGTGACAAGAATATTTCTTCTGCTCTTCAATTGCACAATACAATAGTTAAGCAGTGGAATCAACATGGTAACTTAAGTATGAAACTAAAAAAAAATATGTATTTCTACATATGAGATTGTTTACATCACTCAGAGGTCTTGCTTTCTTTTTTCTGGGTCAATATATTTGCCTGGGACATGCATCTGGAAACAAAAAAGTACAGTTTACCTTAAGATGCAAAATACAAGCATATACATCATTTTGCTGTATTCTTCTCTAAATAATTGTTTCCATATTTTTGGCTTCCTTTGGAAGTTGTGTCAAAATGTTTTGATTATTAGCTGATGAAAATGAGGAGACTCTCTTTCCGTTACGCTGCCATGCACATCTCACCTAATTCAAATTATTTCCTTTCATATCATGACTCACAAGTGCTGTTTAGCCACTTCATTCAAGAAATATATGTTGTTTCCTTCCTTTATTCTCTAGGTTCTCAGGGTTATAAAGAGCCTCAGAACTTCCAGACACGGCGCTCAGATGTGCATCCAGAATCTTGCAGGCAGCGAAGCATGAAATTGTCTCAAGAGTCGGAAACATAAAGCAGCCAATACCCCTCAAGCTCCAAATCTTTTCCAATCTATAGCTAAGTGTCTGTTCTATTCAAGGAACAACTGTGGAAGATCACCTCCTTTCCCAGAAGCTGAGATGTTCCTCAGTTCATGTTTTGCTTTGGGTTTTGTGTAGGCAACTGGATCAAAGCTGTCACGATGGTTTTATGGTTTAATTATTATAATTTACAGGGCTTCTGACTTGAAAATTGAGCACAACAAGCTTGCACAGTACTGGCTTGCACTATTGGATTGCACATTTTCAATTCTTCTTGACCTCAAATACTTCACATTTATTGGATTGATCTGCTGGTAAGCAGTGAGTGGACACCAGTAATGTAAGACTTGACTTCAAGGGCTGGATTACCTGAAGAAATTATCTGAGAGGTGATGAGATACAGAAAGTTACAGGTTTTTTTTTCCATTTGGCACATCCATGTCCCAGTAAAAGATTCTGAAAAGATTTTGTGTATTTGGATAGATCAGGCACAAAATTTTAAGACTAGAGTGTTTGCCCAAGACAAGTTGTGCAACTATGTACTCCTAAAATTTTAATTTTTGCAGGAAACCAGCTGAATGAATCGGAATGTGAATGAAAATCCAAATGGCAAAGATTTAGAAGTATTTTAATCGCTGCTTGTTGTGGACTGTTAATTATCCAAACTTACAAAACTTTTCAATGCTTGACACCAGCACATCTGTGCATGATAAAACATTTGATCCAGTTTTTCTCAGGCTAACGTGTGAGCTGCATATAGAGTGGCTTGGATATAAAAATGTCCATAGTTGACAACAGACATTTGTTGTGCCAGTGGAAAGCAATGGAGCTTGGACTGCAGTTTCACTGGAGCACAGACAGAACCTGGCTCACAGGTACAACCTGATACTCAGCTTGGGAGATCAAACTTGAGAAAGACTGAGTTGAGGAGCCTGTCTTGTTAACCAGCCCTCAAGGGTTGGAGGGAATCCCTGATTTAAACTGGTTCGACTGTTAGTTGTCCAACAAGAACTTCTGCAGTGATTTCCTCCAATGTCTAGATTTCTGTGGATTCTTCTACAGCTGAGAAACAAATCCACATGTCAACTTGGGGAGATGAACTCAGAATCACCACCTCTAACTATTTTGGTCTCCTTCTTTAGTGGTTTTGTAATCCACAAAACACCATAATAGCTCATAAAAATCATTTCAAGAGACACATGCTTTACGGAGAAATCTACAGCCAACTCGAGGAGATGTCATTTTCATTTCATTATTCATTTTTCCTTCTCACATGTCGGCTAGAGTGGTTCAGATTCTGTCTTCCATTGACATCAATTGGAGTTACACACATAATACTCAAGAACAGGATTTATGATCCAGCAGTATTACCTATGATTTTAAAAGGCTGTATACACTACAGTCAGGCCATGGTATGAACCAAGGAACATATGTTTAATCTGCTACTTTTAAGGTACTACATTCCATTTTTTTTATGAATTCTTCCAAGTTTATTCCTGTATCTAAGCATGAAAAAAACTACCGAATTTCCAGCATTCTTCAAACTTATAATCCAAAATTTTCTGCACTTAAAACAGAAATTCCAAACTATGAGCCATGAACACAAAAGGTATAGCTCTGCTTTCTCTGATCCATGCCAGTTCATGACCTAGTCCTTTGGGGATTTCAGAACATACCAAAAGAGCATCCATAGCTGACTGCCATTAAATGAAGTATAATACAGCCTCTCAATCTAATTACAGCAATGCCATTTGTATTCTTCTAGTGTTCAAAGCAGTAACAGGCTCCAGGCTTTGCCCACTATTTTTGCATTTAGAAGATCTTCTCTAATCTTCAGATTTGGCAATACTAAACCCCAGCCAATTCTAAGGATTTTGACAAGAGAGAGAAGCAGACCAGTCATTTTTTTTTCTGACCAAACATACAAGACAGAGCAGTTATGTGAATAACCTAACATAGGATTTTCTCTCCTGTAGTCTTTTTACCTGCAAAAAGTCATTCATAGTGCTGCACCTTTGACTGACAAATGAGATCCATGCACTCCTACTGATACTATGAACAAATTTACCAGCAGCAGAATAGTGCAACTGGAGCCTATTTAGTTGCTGATGATTTCTTAGCAGCTTCTCAAATTTCTTACCTGGAAAATAGGATATTTTCATCACCAAAATAACCCATTCACCAGATAATATGGCTAAGGGAGCTCCTTCAAATACTTTGGTTGGAACAAAAATTGTAAGCACAGTTATTTCTGATTGATCTAGCCACAAAAGAGAATGATTTAAAGAGTCTTGAAAGAGTAAAGGAAACATCTAAAAAGGAAGTCCAGAGAGACTTTTTACTTTCATCTTCAATTTTGGTAGCTTTTCCTCTCCCCAGTGCAACCCTTAGATCAGTTGAATCCCTTTGTATTTCCATAGGCTTCAGTGGTCTGACAGGAGGAATGAGTTTTGCCTTTTCATCTCTGTGTAAATGTTTATTTCTAAATAGATACACTGGCCCAAATTCTGGGCTGTGTTCCAGCGATTTCCTTCTGTAGAAACAAGATGGATGTCCCCAGTGGAAAATTAATTCCTCCATTGGAGTGGAAGCCCAGATGACAGACGCTTAGCAGAATGATTCTAGTCTTCCCTCAGGTTCCTCTGGGGATGGTGAGGGAAGACTTTGAAGAGGGAAGGACTTTTATGAGGGTATGATGAGTTCTGTTTGATTCCACTGTCTGTTGAGCTGTCCCTAAGACCACTGGAATGGTCAATCTCCTAAAAAGTTCCCAAACAGTCATGCAGATGTTTGGAAAGGTGGATAGCACAGAAAAAAATATTTGACTGATGCCTACTAAGAAGTAGTATTGATTAAATGGCTTGGAAAATGGAGGGGTTTTATCTGTTCCCTCATTTGATCCCTATTTTTTGACAACTAAATTCTTGTCCATATCAGTGGGTTATCAAGCACTGAAAAAAAGCTTTCCAAGGAAGTGGTGGAATCACCACCCTTGGAGATAGTTAAAACTGGAACTGGCAAGACAGAAACATGTGAAGAAGGACTGAAAAATCTATCTCATGTGCAACTGAAGAGTTAAGATTACCACCAGTCTCTGGAAACAGGCTGCTACAATCCATAACCTATAGAGCAGGGTTATTCCACTTGGCACTCTCTCTTCCCTCCCAGCACACGTGCTGCTTGAAGAGATCAGGGATCACAAGCATTTCTCATAAAGGGCAAAGTCCTGGGAATTCACAGAAAAAGGAAAGGCTGTCTAAGGTATCATTGGCCATTTTAGGAAAACACTGTGTACTCAAAATGACAAATTTCAAAAGTCCTTCAAATACACAGCAGTTCAGGAAGACTGAAGAGAGGCCTTGTTATTGAGTCCTTAAAAATCACCAAATCCCCCACATCAGCACAGCCAAACCACCAGGTGTGAGACTTGCTTTCAGCCACAGAGCATCCCACCAAACACAGAAATTTGAAGCAATAGACCATTATGTGCTAAGAACTCAAAGAACTCCTTTCTAACCTGTCCGTGTTTTAGCAGGAAACTGGGAAAAGTCTGTGAGCTCAGAGGTTAACTTGCAGACTTGCAGCCACTATTCACAACAGCTTCTGCATTGTTTACATATTAAAAATGTTTTTAAGAAAAAATAATGTGTTTCATATTTTCTCTTTATTGCGTTTTATGGCTTTTCCTTTTGTTTGTGTCTAGAATCGCCTTCAGTTCAGGGGAGGTAACTAAACTGTTCAATTTAACCTCCACAAAGAAAGCATTGACCTGGGTTGATTTTGAAGGAACGGGAAGAGGGAGGTTGTGCTCCATCCAGAGGCTCTAAGCCAAATAGATCTGAAGTGGAGAAGTGCCCAGATTTCTTACAGCGTGCATTCACTAAACCATAGTAACTCATTGTGTACTGCAATTCCCTGCAATTTATCAGATGCCTGGAAAATGGTGGTGTCAGATTTTGAAGCCCTGTAACCCCCATATTCACAGCCCTGGGCTGCAGAACAAGGGGTCAGTGTTCCCATGTCTGCACAGGTCAGATGAGCTGATCATCTAATTTACAGATACTTTTGATATGGTTGCATCAGAAACACAAACTAAGCTCACAGACATACTTGGAGTCATTCCAAAGCCCATCACAGGTTGCTCTGCATAAAGTAAACTTTAAACTGATTAAAGAAACATCTCTGTCGTGGATCTGTTTGACTGATGAAGGTGCACAAGTGCCCTATCACTAGTTGCACTCAAATCAGTTGACTTTCTTACCATTCCTGTATATGAGAATTTCACCAAACATGCCATGTGTCTTTTCTATTTCTGATATTTCTTGCACTTCTGAACAGGACCTTCTGTCACTAAGCCAGCAATGAATAGATTCTCTATGGCTTGTTGCAAAATATTTAGAGAAGAATCATATATTCATATATTCACACAGAATTATCCCACAGTTATCCCACAACCATATGGCAGATGTTCATATGATAAACAGGCACCAGACAAAACATATACTCTGTGTGGATTAATTCAAAATCAGTTCTTCATTTCAAAGCTCACATAATGTTGCCACCACACCAGAGAAGATCTGTGATAGCTTGTGTACCTGCAATTCAACATCCATAGTCTTTGATGCACTCCAGAATCTTCTGTTCTAAAAGAATCCCTTAGAGGAACTTTTCCTACTCTGTAAAACCAGTCATTTTCTTGATGGACAGAATACTGCTATCTCTTTTACAAGGTCATTTTGGGAATTAATTAATCTGCAAAGTATTTTGATTGTGTAAATTAATGATACATAATAGCAATTTAACTACTAATCTAACGTTGTGGTTTTAGCTATTAATCAAATGAAGTAATGCTACCCAAGAGTTCAGTAACAGCACATTAATAAAGTCTGGTGCTATGTTACAAGCAATTTTTATCCAGTTGAGTATTTTAGGATAAAATCTAAAAAGAGGAATGCTAGTGTCTTTCTTCTAAATTTCCTGGCTTTGTTTCACAAATATTCTCCTCCTTGGCATTGTCTCTAACTTTTCATTTATATTCATCAATATTAGAAGTAAATAATTAAATGATGTGCACATTGGCTGTTCTCTGTTGTGGTGATGAATTAATCAGTAAGGGGCAGAAAAATCATTTGTCTTGGCATTCCAAACCATGTTTGACAGCTGATCTCAGAGTATGAAGATAAACTGCCATAGAAAAAACAGGGATACAAAAGAAACCTTTACCAAGAAAGGAAACTGTGTGATATAGAGGGAGAGAGGATAAAAAAACCCCCTAGAACGTAGATGTTTTGTCATTGTCTGTTTTGTAAAGCATTTCAGAGTTTTAATTTAACATTTTATTTCCTTTTTGGAAACAAGTACACTAAGTCCTAAAAAACTTTACACCCTTACCTGTAAAATCTATAATGATTTTCCTCTTAGAACTACAATCTGACATCTAAGATATTCAGTAGATTTAACTTCATAATGTCTTGGTACTCTTTGCATGGTGCCTCATTCTCTTTCTTCTTCTATTTCCTTACCAGACTTCGAGTTGTTCAATAGCTAAAAATCCCCAAAGCTCAAATTCCCTGTATCTTTTGAGGGACAAAATCATTGAAGTGTTCAGACTTTAGTTATTAAATATTGTATAAATATTCCTGTGAAACTTACAATCAAAATTTAGTGTTTTGCACATAGCCCTTGCTTCTGGAACTGAGAGGTCACATAAAAATTGTTCAGGATTTTTAAATTAACATTTCAGAACATGAAAAACTTGGTAATAAAAAAGACTTAGAACTTCAGAAATCAGAAAGCCTTTAACATACAAAATTATTGTTGCTACTTAGCAAATGAAATTACTCTGCAACTCTACTAATTTTTTTTTTTTAAATGTTAAAGAAGGGAAAAATTGCATAATAACTAGCATCAGCTCTACAGCTGCAAGAGCACAATAGGGAAGGGGAGAAATGCACGCATGGAGTAGAATGTCAAAAAAAACCCCAAACTTAAACCACAAAGAAAACAGTTAGGTGAAAAAAAATCAGACCCAAACTTAGATTTTGAAAAACTGTTCACGTTTTTAGGAGTTCTAGTGTCTCTGGTTTTTTTCCCATGGTTTGGATTCCCCAGACAGCTCAAATCTCTCATCACACACTGCAGTCTGGGACGCTCAGAATGAATTTATGTTGAGCAACACAGATTTCCGATGATGTTACAGTTGTACAATAGTTATACAATTTCTGTCCTGCTAATAGCAAAACCTGTATGAAGCAATAGTTGGAGAGGATGCATAATGTCAGGGGAGTGGAGAAACAGTTACTTAAACACAACTGTTTGTGATACAGATAGCCATGGAAATGGGAGATTATCATACCCTACTCCTTTGGAGTGCCCAAACTCCTCTTTCTGTAAGGTCTCTTCTTCAGAGCTCCCTGTTTCCTGGCTCTCAAGCCTCTTTCCTTGTTATTGTTTCACCGCTGCATAGAGAGGTTCCACATAATATTTCATTTCCATAAAGCACTGCGCTGTCATTTCTGCTCTGCACTGACTTCCCAACAATGCAATTCCAATCATATCCCACTATGCCCTGAGGTTTTCAGCAGGAAAATGAATTATCATAGCAGATTAAGGTAAGCAACAGAATGATTTAGAACTATAAACGTATCTAATTTCAAACCTGAAAAAACCTGAAGGAATGTATACCAGGAACTGACAAAGAGGGTCAGGAAGATGCAGCACTGGGCAATATTGTGGCCTCAATCAAGCAGAATTTTTCAGCAAAGTCTGGGGAGAAGAGAAGAAGGAAATGATGATCAGGACATCCAGAAACCCAGCAGTTTGCAGGATAATGGGAAGAGTTAAACTCACCAGTTCAGTGAGTTCTTAAGCTCCACTGTGACAACACTAACAGAGAAGTCTGGGAATTAGAAATCTCAGAACATCTAATGAGGTTTCACTGAGCAGAGTTTTGGGAATAGGCACATTTCACAAGAGCTGAGGGATGAGAGGGAATTCCAGGGCATCCCTTCAGGAGTAAGAGCCACTAATCAGGCTGTGATGGCAGCCAGACAGTTTGGTCAGAGTCCCACCCAGACCAGCATGACCAGCTGATGGTCTGTGCTAAGCAAGCTTTGTTTTCCACTAGTACCTCTCTTTTTCAACAGCAGGTTTAAAAATTATGAAAACTTAACATTTTGTGAAGTCATTTAATAAAAATCCTAATTTATTAAACAGTGGCCCATTTAAAGTGTCAAAACTTGCTTTAAAGAAAAATAAGTACGAGCAGGGGTGAGAACTTCCACTTGCTTAAGTGAATAAAATTTTTTAAAAAGTAGTTCCAACAATTAAAAAGAGGTCTTATTTTTCTTAAAAGTGATTAATGGTCAGAGAAAAACTCAGAGGCCTGAAAAGAAACTGTTCATGAGCTTGGCTACTGGAAAAATTATTTTTTATAACTGACCCTCAAAACTGTTAAGCAGCTGGGAAATCAGCTACTTTTATATATTTTATTTCAAATACCGTGGAATTTTCTTTTAAAAACCATATATTTTACTTCTAAAACTAAAAAATGGTTTTGTTGTTTGAAGGAGAAATATAAATGCAAATATATAGAAGTTATTTTCATCTTCTTTCACAAGAAAAGTTGAAAGGCCACATAATATCCATGAGCTGATGTCCAGCATTAAAGTCAAGCTGGGAGGCATCCCAGGAAGCCTCTACTAGATTGAGATTCATATACAACATCAGGCATCAGTTTGTAGCAGTATAAAAAAAAAGTGAGCATAAAACCTGATTTATTCTTAAAGATAAATAATTTTCAGAGATTGCTGTAAGTCTGAGACATCATTTTTCTATTAAGATTCAACTTAGAAAATAATTATGGGGTTCTAAAACAAATCTTAAGATTTTAGATCCTGGTTCTGTTTTGCTCTCGTAAGATGAGAAGTCTTTTAAAAGCAATTCCTTTGCTAATGCCAGAACCAGACAAGTACTGGCTTCAGAAAACCTCCACTGTTTTTCTAGTACAGGCTTCCATTTAGTAAGACATACATGTTTTTTAATTAAATTTCCTATGAAAAACAGTGCTTTAAATTGAGGGAAACTGTGCCTCACAAAAACTCAGCAGTATTATTGAAACCAAGAGCTTATTTGAGAAGACAGGATTTTTCACAAAAATCCTAAACACACTTAATTCTCTATTTCTGAAGGTAAACAAACCCTTCACTAATTCCTCCTCAGGTTTACCCACTTGGGTTTTTCTGGGTGAAGAAGAGCAAACAATGCTGTGTGCTGCTTCACTGGTGTTTTCTACAGCTGTGTGCTTGGTAGCACTGGGGCACCCTGGAGAGGTGCAGGGCTGGTCTGCTTGTCCATATTCCCAGTCCCCCATGCCTCCCTCGGCCACTCAGAGAGAGCCCAGGCTCATTGTACCTCCTTCCTGTCCTGGGAAGCCAGTAGGAGGTGAGGAGAAGGGAATGCAATTCCCTGTCTCATCCTAAGCTGGAGCGAGGATTTGACCTGGCTGCAGCCAGGAACTGGGGAGTTCTCACAGACTAAGCTGGTCAAAGATCAGGAAAAGCCAAGCAGAAGAGCAGCAGAGGAAAACATTCCCTGAGAGAGAACCACCTCATTTTACACCACAAACAGTCTGTGCACTTTGGTAATGTCCTGCCATGAGCCCCAGGACAAGCACAGGCACCAAATCCCCAAGGATTGGCTTTGGAATTCCAGCTGTCCACAACTGTTCAGAAAAAATGTGTCCAGTGATGTCTCTGTCAGGAGAAAACAACTGCATCTACCTCCAGCTGAAAACAATTGCTCTGCCTAACTCCTCACATTTCCTCCATAGAGCTCCCCAGGTAGCTCACACACCCACACCACAGCCCAACATTTACCTTCTTCTCACTCACAGGAGCACAACCTCACTCATTCACATATGAACAGCAATTCTATTTACTTTACTCCTTTTTAGTCAATAAATGCCTCTTTTTTTTTTAATTAGCATGTTCAAAATGCACTGGATGCCATGCCTTGAATAGGCAGTGTTGTTACCAGTGATGAACAATCAGTTTCCAAGTTTCCTGCAGCAAAATTGGTACCTTAAATTAGCAGAGTACCTCTATAATGTCTTAAACCATTTTGCTCACTTTGTTGCCTCTCAGCTCTGTACCCCATGTCTTTGTTTCTTGTGGAAATATGTCATACAGAAACACAGTAAATCTGAAGGCTACAAAGCATTTTAAACCATCATAAATTGGACCTGACATGGAAGGCCACCTTGTCACCTCCTGCATCGCTCCATCCCTCAGGCCACCACAAGCCTTTGGATTAATTACGTGGATTAATCCCATTATCTACCTGTGATCCAGGTTAAACAGGAACAGCTTTTTGCTGGGTTAGGCTTAACTCAGATCATAATTACACCAGATCAAAGTTGGCATAAAACTGCTGTGGTAAAGTGAAAGTCATCTGTGGACATGAAATCCAGATGTCCTTTGGTCTCTCAGCCATCACCATCTAAAAAGCAGCACAGATATCTTGGCAAGAGAGTGGATAGGTCTTGCAACCTGAACAACTTTCTCAGGTTACCATATCTAGTTGTGTTCCAACTTAATTAGGCTAATATTCGTCTAAATACAGGCATTTTCCTCCCCATTTTTGGGGATATTAGTTTTTAATGTGGACCTCTGCTGTGTAAGGCAACTATTTGTAGGGGGTTCAAAAAACAAGCACTAAGTTCTGAACACTGTTAGAACTTTTTATCCAAAATGAGGGGAAGATGTTTGTTTTCCAATTTGCTTTCTTTAATTTACATTGACTTCTTTAAGTTATGATATCAACTTTAGAATCCACGTTTGGAAGTTAAGGGTGGGGAAATCAGGCTTACTACAGCAGGAAAATGATTCTTGTTTCATTAGCCTCAATCCAGGAAAACCAACACAGAGCAGCAAGGCCAAAACTTCCAACTCATGTTCCAGAATAGTTAATGGTAAATCATCAGATATGGGAATGGTGAGGGTGGAAAGAGAAAAGAATGGAATTGTTTACTCCCTTGTGGCTTTAATTGAATAACACACACACAAAAAAAAAAAAAAATCTAGTTATAGCAAGAAAAGAAAAAAAATCTTGGCTTATGTCTGCAGCAGCCCTAGGTTTTGGACAGAAGCAATGTTATAATGTATAATTATATAACTTGCTTGAACAGTTGCTTTCCATATGGGAAGTAACAGATTTGCCCAGCTGCATTTTGGCAGAGCCCAAATCTACCATTATTCAGGGTATAACAATTTTGCTGAAATTTAGAAATCTTACAAAGGTATCTACACGTTTCAGTGATGGTCTTTGACAATATTCCTCTTCCTAAGAATAATACATGGCTTCAACCCCCTTTCCAGAGGTCCTCAGTTGTATTTATCTCCCAAGATTGTCAGCATAATTGTGTTCTGACTACAGATGACTAAGTCAGCACTCCTTTCCTCCCATGATGAAAGAAAGGATGGAGCTTCAGGACGCATGGAAAAGGTACCTTTGAAAGTCTCATTAAACATTTGGATTTTGGATAATCCTCTAAATACACAGATTTGGCTCAGCTGCTTTGTGATCTTCATCTCAGGTCATTTTGTGTCTCCAACATCAGTCAGGAACTGAGGCAGGGAAAAGCAACTCAGTCTTCAGCAGCCTCAAAGCAGCAGCCAGATTTGCTGCTTATTTCAGTAGCTTAGCTATAACCCCAAGGTTGATTATACGTCTTAAAATTCTGCAGAACACCAGACTTTCAATATCTGTGAACCTGAACTAACAGTGGCCAGGACTATTTTTTTGTCAAGAGTCCTTCTGCAATAGTTAGAACACTAATTGATCTCACCAAGTTCTCAGCCACCCATTCTAATGTCAAGAACTGGGAGATTTTCAAAATAACACAAAGGAAAGTAATAAGCGCAGATGTTTGGCATGGATAAGCAGGATATAAGTTGTTGAGTGTGAAACTCAGCAGAGAAGCCACAAAAACTGTCACAGTTTCACAAGACTGATGCCAAAGTGACCTAGTTACCAGAATATCTGAGCTCTCAAGTGTGAGTCAAATACATATCAAGTGGAACTTCCCTCCCAGCCAGCCTTTCAAATACTCGACAGGACATTACTCCTCCAAAAAAGTATTTTACAGGCTTATTTCACCTAGTATTGGAGAAAAAAAGCAAAGGTGTCCAACTTCAAAAAAAAGAGAATGCAGTGTGAATTAAGAGAGCACCAACAAGTGGTTCCACAAATGCCACTGCAGTCTCCTGGGGAGCACAGCAGCCACATAGCCTGTAACATTTTCAGTATCCCAAAGGGAAATTACCTCAGATTTCCTGTGTTCTCGTTTGTCTGACACGTGTTTTTGTTACATTTTATATCTTTAAGTATTTTATATTCCATGAAATCACTCCAAAAAGCAATTTACCACATTATATTACTTTCTGCTATCTTTATGTATCATCAACATTTTGAGAACTAAAACTACTGTGGTTTGGAGAACCCATGGAAGGCATCTGGTACAATTAGCAGAGCTAAAAAAGAGAGTGCTTTTGTTGCCAGATGGTCCTCCATATTTTGCACGAAACAGTTGTTGAATAATAGACAGGAACAGGCCTGGGACATGGAAAAGAACTGAGGCATGTGGGTGAGAAGTTTGAATCCTCACAGGCAGACAAAGGAAGTGCACAAGTCTCCATACATGCTGGCCAGGTGCCACAAACCAGAAATGTACCAAGTCTCACCCCCAAAGGCAGGAGTGCTGAGTGAAGGTCTCAAGTGGGTGGGAAACCTCCTCAAACCATATGACAATTCAAATGGAGCATCCAGCCTGTCTTTATCTTCCCCCCATGCCAGTGGTGGGCAGCTCTGTGCTCAGCACAGTGGATCCCCATGTCTTGCTCCATGCTTTGGACACCAGCTTGAATACCAGCTACTAGGTTGGTTCTGATCTTTAATTTGCAGCTGAGTTTTCAATCTAACCCTCGACCATGCCTCCTGGCTGCCAGTGAATACTAGGGAGGAGAGGAAATTTGAGAAGGAGGCACGATTTCTCCCAAATGGTAAATACAGTGAATCGTCCTGAATAACAGCCTTCCCTACAGTGTCTATGGCTGCTGTGACAATAAAGAGAAGCAGCTCAGGACACAGACTCTTCTATGAGGAAGAAACAGAAAGTGAGGAAATGCACCACAATTCATGCCTTAAGGAGCACCATTAAAGCAACTAAGCAGCTGAACACATTGTCTTATTGAGACACAAAATACTTCCTCTACAGGAGTCCTGCTGTACAATCACTTTCTGAAGTGCAGAATTTTGCTGACTTGACATTCCAGCAAGTGATCCGGAGTAGCTTACAAATGTTGCCATATTTATGCAGAGGGAATAACTTCAAACTGCCAGCCCTCCACAGGCCATGAAAACAAACCTTCCCCTCAACCCCACAGTTCCTACTCAGTGTTTTGTGAACTTGAGGCACTGACAATGTATTTTAACCAGTTCTTCAGCAACTGCTTTTCTGACTTTCTGCCACTGCCAAAAATCGGGATCCTCTGTGTTTTCAAACGAATTTAAAGAAAACTTTCTGTCATTTGGTTGTGTCCATTTGATACATATGAAGACAGAGAGGCACACACTCCTAATCAGAAGCTTTGAAAGAAAATAAAACAGGATTGTAGAATATGCAAGCCATCCTCTGGCCAGGGATGGGTTAATGCAGTGCTCTGGGCTCTGCCCCCCTGTGCTAGTAATAGGAATCAGGCTTGTAGGGAAGGATTTCTTGGTGACTGGCCAGGAGGAGAGCCTATAATCTGCAAAAGATGGGGTCTGGGGCTGAGTCAGGAACTGCCTGAGAGCCTTGTGCCTGTCAGAGCCTTGCTGTGAGCAGCTCGGTCTGCGTGCAACAACAACCGGGGGTTCTCGCCGAGCCCATCCTTTGTCATGGAGGCAGCGCTGTGCTGAAAGCCAGGAACAGCCAAACAAAACCTGGAATGCCCTACAGCCCTGCCGCTTTTGGGGTTGAGACTGTGGGGATTGTTGTGACAATTGCTTCTACAGTGACAGTGGTCAAAAGCACATGAAGTGGGGACATTTTTGTATCGTTTGGTTAACTCCAAACAATTGGCTGCCTTGGCTGAAATGACTGAGCAGCACTGGAACCACAAAGCGATGAAACAGAGTGAGAAGTTTGGTTATGGGGGAGTCTGGTAAGGTGTAACACACAGAAGGAAAGCACTTCCAGCAGAATCTCTTCTGAAGGGTCCGTACCAAGTCTAAAAACAGATGAAAGAGTCTGGCTGAGGGAGAAAGGCTACAAAAGGTTCATTTTCACTGTAACCTTTCCACTAGCAGGAATTGTGATCAGTGTTCAGCAGCTCACTAGCTGAGTCAAAAATCTCTCCTATTGACACAGAGGTAGAAAACCCCCAGCATTAGCATTTTGTGTGTTCATTTCAGATCTCTCAACTTATACACTACTTCCATTAAAATCATAATGGCCAAATACACACGGAGGCAAATTATGAACACCGTTCTCTGTCAAGTCAGGCTGCTTTGAGTGAAGTAATCACATGTGCTTACTGGTAGATGTCTTTAAACAACAACAAAAAAAACCCAACAAGAACGACCCCAAACTGTTGTCTCTGTGTATTTTACTTGGTAGGATTATCAGACTGACAGTGTCAAGAAAAATGCATAAACTGGAAAATTCATTTGTTTTCAAATCCAAAAAGTAACTGAGTAACTGTCAGGAAAGATCCATGGTGCATCTTCCTATCTTACACAGTTTACAAATGCATTTGAAAACCAGTGCTATCATCTTTATGCATAATTAGTACTAAGATTGTTGATAAGCTAGAAAATATATACCTGTTTGTAATTCCTTCTGTAAGAAATAAATCAGCATTTTTCTTCTGAAAGTTTTATTCTCTTTTGCAGTCCTCAGTGGTAAAAGTTTAATAAGGAGCACTCAAAGAGCCAGAGTGCCCTCTCGTGGTCCTTTGTCATCTCTGTGACTTTATTTTAGGAACAAAACAAAACAAAAATTTAAAAAAAAAAAAAGACTGGGTTGTGACGATTCCACATAAAAATCTTACAGCCATCAAGACAACATTCCTAAATGTTCTTTTAACAAAGATAATTTTAAGAGCTAGACAATTAAGTATCCGGATCCAGACTGCCAAATGTCAGCCATGTAAAATGAAGTCCAGAAAATAAAGCCGATGCTTTATCTCTACCAATTCCAGACATCACAACAAACTGAAATGCAAACCACAGCTTAGATAAAATTCTCAGTGGCTAACTTGGTGTGCTAACATAAACACCACATTGGCATGACACAGAAGCGAGGAGAAGTAAGGAAATAAGTAAGGAAAATGAAGAGACTTCCAAAATTAATTCTGCTGTAGCCAAGACAGAGGACTAATTGCTTCCAGGAGCTCCTGCTCCTGGAGTGGTACCTGCTGGGGGCCAGGTATGAGGCTGTGTTGTGCACAGACCTTCAGTCATTGTCACACATTTTGGGCCCCTATCACTGTCATCTCAGCTGCCCCACAGCTAATACAGACTGGCATGAGTCAGTTTCCAGGCTGTTTTTCCCCTGTGTTGCAAGATTTAGTCCTTCAATTTGTCCATCCCTCATCTGTTTGGTGGTTCTTCACAGGCTAACTCTGGTTTTCACTCAGGAATGGCAGCTTCCCCTACAGCAGCAAATGGACAATTCAAAACTAAAAATGAGAGACTACTCCCGAGTTCAGAGGAAGAACATCCTGCAAGCAATCAAAAGCAGATGGGTATTTTAATGCCTGGCTCCAGCAAGCTGCCAGTCATGGCTGGACCAACATCTGCATTGGAAGTGGTGATACTGTGGGCAGAACAGTAAAATATTCTGATAAAGGATAAGAGCTGAGCTGCAGAACATGTGCTGCTAGGTCACCACTGCCACACTGCTGGTACAAGAAGGAAATCTAAACTTGCAGAACTAATTCAAGGATAAACAGATATCACCAACATCAAAGGCAACTAATTCAATGTCTGCTCCCAAGAACAGCATAGCAGAAAGGCTCACTGAGAATACTTCAGATCACTTTCCACCGATCTCAAACTTTTCATACTAGAATTCCAATATACACTTCGTTTAATTTTTACTAATGTGTCCAACAGTAACAAAACTAACACTCATTCTTCACTGAGACTAAGAAACTAGTTGCAAAGCAAAGCAGAACTGGAATTAAGAATACGTATTTTCTAAATATCAGATCTTTCAGTTCCAATACAGTTTTACCCTTGGACTATAAAACAATGACTTCATATACGACTGCCAAAGTTACCCAAAGAGAGGAAAAAATACCCTCTCTGGGCAGTCTGTGTGCAAATGGAACAGCATATTAATGCTTATTTAATTGAGAACAAGTAAACAAGGGTCTTAGCCACATTGAACCCATTTCTTGAGGCAAACTTCATGGTCTGAGTTTCCAGAAACGCACTGGAAAATTAGCAAAAGGGAATGTCTTTCACTGCTTTGTTTTAAGCCACAGAAAACAATGTCAGGCCATACTCACAAAAAGGTCTTTTTGACTCCCTCTGGCTGTAAGAATTAACACAGCTTTCAGGAACAGAAAAAAAAAAAAAGGATCATATAAAAAATCTCTGTTTAGCACATATTGCAAACCATTATATGTGACAGAGAGACATAAATACCTTTTTGTGTCCTGAAAGCCTCATGGTGGTTTTTACATTCTTTGTTGTTGTTGCTGATTATCAGCATCATAATTATCCAAAATTTCCTGTTCCTCAGCTGAAAATCATCACCTTAATGGTGATTGACTAGCACAGCTTTGCCAATTAACCTGTCCCCATTTGCAAATGTCAGCTGAAACAAAAACATGCATTACTAACACAAATGGACAAGAAGAAATGTGTGGTTCCTCTCTGAAAAGTGGTTTTTTAAAATAAATAAATCAGAATTTTTTCTTGCTTAGTACAAACTATTTTCTGCTGCTGAATTTGGATCTGCTCACACTACCAATATCAACACCTTTATTGCTAGAACAGATGCTGTGATCTGGAAATTGGATGGGGTGAGGTGCAGACAAAGTAACAATATGTCAGTGGTTGCTAATTTCAAAATATTCTTTTTGGAGCATTAGGTCAATGTAGCATTAGGTATTGTATTCATAACTGTTACTTATGATGCCTCAAGGAAAGACTTTTCTGATGGTACCACAAAGCCAAGTTTAGCACACTGCACCTAATTAGGCAAGCTTTGCAAAGGAATATTGAAAATGTAAAGTAATCATCCTTTATTCTAAAAATCCCACATGCCAGAGAAGGGAAACCTCTTTAAATCTGAACAATCACTAGAGAAAGTATCAAGAGGTCATCCTGGTAGTTTATTGCAACACAAAGAGGTGTAAAACACCTTTATGTGTGACATGAATGCCATTGAGGTCACCTAGAACTTTGACCATACCAAATGTGTGCCTGATACACAGAGAAATGTAGAAGAATGAAGGGAAATGGGTCCACCTTTGGAAAAGTCTTGTGTCATGACAGAAAACTATTAGCAGAATGATCTTATTTTTCAGTGGTTCCACTTAAATCGTTACTGTTTGTGAGCAGAGCAAATGGAAGATTTAAATTATCATGGCATGAAAACCACAGGCTGAAGTAGCCTTTGGTTTAATTTTCTTATCAGTAAAAATAGGGAAATCAATGAGATTGATTCAGTTAGGAGAGCTACATGCGTAAGTGGAGCTTTAAGCTTACTCTGGCTGGCAATAAAAGATCATTTCCTGAGTAAACGAGAATGTAATTTTGCAGTTTGCTTCTTTTTTTTTTTTCTGCCCACACACCTTTTTTTCCCAAGGGTGACCAATCTTAAAATTTCAATCTAGAACAAACACATGAAAGCAACTGAGTAAGATATTATCTAGGACACAGAAGAACTTATTAACATATCTGCTCTAGGAGATAGTGCTTAATCTACCAATAAATCCAACACATACATGTAAATCAAACACAAATAACTCCTGTGATTGGGGATTAGGCACATGGGTATTCATCAGCACATGACAGAGTCATAAAACCCAGTAGCAGTGAAGTTTCCTTTCCTTGCAGCAGTTCTGCTTCTAATCACAGAGGTGAATTTAGTTGGCAAAGCAACCTCACCAGTCTTTACCTACTGCAGGCAAGAGCTGAGGTGTAAAATACAAACCCTTGTTTTTTACATTTCAAGGACAGTAAGGTTCCTTTTCAGTTCACAATTTCTGTTGACAATTACTGAACTATTGGAAAAATGCTCTGGTCAGCTATGATTTACAGAAGTTGTTCTAAAACTGCTTCATCTTGTGGGATCTTCCAGTGCAGTTTTG
Source organism: Irena cyanogastra (assembly GCA_013397155.1). Lineage (NCBI taxonomy): Eukaryota > Metazoa > Chordata > Aves > Passeriformes > Irenidae > Irena > Irena cyanogastra. The sequence continues at coordinate 143,437 of VWZV01015790.1, read as the reverse complement.
ACTGGTTCACTGAATGTTCAAACTTGATACATTTCTGGGCAATAGAGGTGTTCTGTTCAAATTTATGGAGCTGAACATCCTGGTGTGCCTGCACAACACAGGAAATTCATCCCAATTTTTTTCCAGACTTTTAGATTCATGGAACAACACCTTTAGAGAAATCAGCTCTTTTGAATGCACTGAAGAAGAGCAGGGATGGCCAGATATGCACATTGTGGGGAGAGGGGGAATGACCCCTCCTACATAAGTGAAACTCAAGCCAACAGCCTTAAAAAGTTTTCAGTCTTTCCATTGTTGGGTCAAAAATAAAATGACTTCTCTTCTAAAACGAAGTCTAATTCTTTTATGTTGATTTCTAAGTGCCCTTTAAAGTTTGTATTTTCACCAACAGGTGGAGCATGAGTTCTGAAGTCCTTATCTCTTTGTGATCTAAACCAAACTAAATATTTACTAAACAGTAAAATAAAGTGTGTTTCACATTTCTGTTGCTGTGAAAGCAAGGAAAGCTACACAGAGTGAAAAGGACCAACTATTGAGCCAAGACAGGAAGAGTAAATATTGAAGTGTGCCAAATAGAAATATAGTGTTTCAGTATCATCATGGAAATATAGGCTGTTCCTAATCTGAGCTGTTCTAAAAGACTTTTCCCTTTTTAACTGATTTTCTGGAGCAAAAGTTTCTACAGCCAGTAAGAGCAACTTCTAAATATGACTAAAGTATTATGAAGTTTGATTACAGAGAAGGTAAACAAGACAGACACATTTCAGAAGTTTACACACATGGATCGTACTGGAAGAAGGATTTGTTTTTACTCAACAACACCCCTATAATTTCTACATTTTGGACAAATTGTTAAATTTCAGGGTTGAATTCTACTTCTGTATAAGTGCAACTTCCATCAACTTCTTAAAATAACCATTCCCCAAAAGTTACCAAAAATAACATTCCCAAGGAATTTCATATTCATCAAGCTGTTATTTTGGGTCTGCTTAATAACAAATTTTCTGTCTGCTGAAGTATCAAATTAAGATTTCCATACTAGAATACATTAAGCTTTCACGTACAAATAAGCAGAAATCATTTGCTTGCTGAGGTTTTGGCTTTACTTCTGTTTATAAACTGTGTAAAGCAACAACCCTCTAGGCAACATTTGAGGGAAAAATATGAATAATTACTCCTTGCAGCACTGCACAGGTAAAAATACTACCAGACCGTTTACAGTGCCTAGAGGAGCAAAATATTGAAGTTTTTTTTCTTTGGTGCAAACTAAGATGTGCAGGCATTGCAGTTTGCAGCAAAAAAAGCTTTGTTGGGCAGGAAGCAAAAGGAGGTACAAGGAGAAAGGAGAATTTTAGTAAGTATAGGAACTTAGGTAGCAGCTCAAAAGAGAGGAACATATCCTCAGTTTAATTAAATCAGAATAAATTCATTGATTCTCAGTTGATGTCAGAGAATTTAGGAGGCACACGCAGGCTGTGTTCTGGTAACCCAATTCATCAATCAAATTTACCTTCTTCAATAAATTCCAGCCTCAATAATGACTAAATAAAATCTCTAATCCAATATTACAACTGCCTATTTCTACAATTTCTCTAGTAAAATCACAGGACCTTTATTCATTCAAATATTTCTTAATCTTACCAACTGTCCCTATTTTCTTCAATGCAAACAAATTCATGAGTGAGGACTGAAAGATCAGAACAGGGTGTTTTTTCAGCCTGGAAATCTGTTTACATTAACTTTTCATAAATCCCTCTGTTTGGGCTATGTGCTTTTTCCTACTCTAAAGAATCCGTGTTCTATTTTCTGAATGGAGTCAGAAAAATTGACTGAGCTACTGATACATCCACAAGAGAAACAGAAAGCACAGACCTTGTACAATCTTTATCGGTATAATACAGAAGAATTTATACATAATAATACATACATGTAAATGTATAAGTTATTATAGTATATATTATAGAGTCATAGAAACATAGAATGGTTTAGATTGGATGGGACCTTAAAGATCATCTCATTCCAACCCCTTTGCCACAAGCAGGGACACCTTCCACTATTCCAGGCTGCTTAAAGTTCCATCCAACCTGGCCTTGAACACTGCCAGGGCTGGGGCTGCCACAGCTTCTCTGGGCACCCTGTGCCAGGGCCTCACCACCCTCAAAGTAAAGAATCTCTTCCTAATATCCAGTCTAAACCTACTCTCTTTCAGTTTGAAGCCATTCCCCCTTGTCCTGTCACTAAACACTTTTATATATATCTTATTATTTTTAAGAGGTTTCTATATTTTATATATTTTGAATAACTTACATATACAACAAAAAAGTTAAAAGTCTTCTTCAACTGCAAGAGATTTCAAAGGGTGAGAACACCCTTCCTGCAGAGGACTGCAGTATCTTCTTATGATATTTTTTTATTTAACACAAATTTTATTGTACACTTACCTACTCTGTGGAAATAATAATAAAAATACTAAAATATTTTTGCCTGGTATTGCCATGTGAAGGTACAGTCATGACAGGACTGGGTAGCTCACAGTCAAAGTAAGAATTTGGTTGGTACTAAGGTCACTGAGATAACATTTTTAAAAGCACTTTGGGAGGTCAAAAAACACTCAGTAAGAGGAAGTATGAGGATACAGCCAGGGTACAACTTATCACATCATTTGTGGCAAAAGCAGATGAATGGAATGTTTACAAAATAAATTGAACACTAGAAATATGTTACCGAATCTACTTCCCAAGTAATAAAGCAAAAGTCAAATCCTTTTGATGATCTTCTATGTGACTTAAAGGATGGGGATATTTTAATAGTCTGTTTTGTTCAATCAAATTCAATCATTTTGAAAAATGGCATCCATTAGAGTTTCTTTTATTGTCTTGGGAGTTAAAAATCCCACCCTGAAAAAAAATCCAAATACAGCATAAGCATTTTTGCAGCCAGTGATGTGAGAGCAAAGGTTTTCCTGAATATGCTATTGTTGAGGTCTATGTTCTTAGCTAACAGATGCCAGAAAAAACAGAATTTAATAAATGAGCTGAGACGACAAAGTTAAATTTAAGTGAGGAAATGAATTGGCAAAACCTTTTACTGACATATGAATCTGAACATAATGTAATTTAATTTTACTTTTTTAATTACCCCAATGTATTTAACTTGCTATTTTATATGCCTCTTTTATACATTATGTATTTCTGAAGAGAAATGTTTTTTAAAAACATATTTGAAATTAATTTATCTTGATTATAAACCCCATTTCAATCCCAGTGATATAATACTCATTTCAGTTTCAGGAGGAAAATGAATACCAAATCAAATCTGTTGCATGATATGTGAAGAAAAGGTGAAGGAATTTTTGAAGGTCACATTTATGAAAGCTTGAGAGGAGATTAAAGTCATGCTGCTGATCTTCTGTTGGTTCTTAAACAGAACCCTCTACAAATATTTAATTACTAATAATTTTACCATGCTGAGAGAATGCTGCACATAGATTACTGTGGAAAAATGTTATTTAAAACAGGAGATTTGAAATCAAAGAGAAATCCAGCTATTCCCACCAGGGTTATCATGTGTGAAATTCCAGACACCATCTTCAGTGCTACACAGGCAGATCCACTTTAATTCTACTAAGTTCAACAGATAGGAAGAGCTACAGTACAAATTAATGTTAATTTGATTAATTACAATGTTAATGTGTGATAAATATATGAGTGCTATATCAATTTTCACTATGTTACCTAAAGCAAAATGACCAGACTGTATAAATTAGAGTTCTAGTTCCAATGGGCAAATTGAATTTGAAAGCATATCAACAGATGTATCTAACAGCTAGGCATTATTTTGCTGGATAATTTTCAGAATTTTGCTGACAGAGAGATGTAATCACATTCAGTAAATACTTCTGTCTCTTGGTTTGGAGCTTCATTTTATCAGTTATGTGCATTGGCAATGTCCAGATTCCAAAGCCATTTTTTCTGCCTTTTGAGCTGAATACTGAAAATAATCCCTCATCAAGATCTGGCAGGTCACAAGTGCTGGAGACAAATTCCTCTCATAGACCCTTGACCAAAGCAGAGTTTTTGTAGGTGTGCTGTAATGTAATTTTGTCTAACTTTTAATCTTCTGATCTGCATTCTGTGGCTCACATTACCAGGCAAGAGAGGCTGTAACATAGCAGCAGTCTCCTGAGTGTTGCAGAAGTTGCAAATGGTTACTGCAGTAGAGTTATGGCTTGTGCCACATGCTCTGCTGCCTGATTAGAAACTGTTTTATTGCTGGACTCATGTGCTCTCTGGGATATTTGTTTCATGGCAAACATTCCACTGGCTTCTAGCTCACCAACAGAAAATTGTGGCTGTCTCTGTTGACAAACAATTTTGTGTAACACAAAAGGAGCGAGAACCTTTCGGAAGTATTTCTTCATTTTTTTCTTTAAACTGGTATGAAATATTGTCCTATAAGAAAGCTACAGGAGTAAACACAAGTACTGAGTTTCAAAGCATTTGATTCAGTTCATTACCTCCTGAAGACAACTGCCTTCCACATAGCCAGAATTAGAGGCAAAATATTTTTTTTTTTAAGTCAAGAGGATGCCATTATTGTATTCAGTCAGTTCTTTCTGTTTCCTATTAATTTTGTGGAAGCCAAGTGGTCCAAAATGCAGAAGGAGTCAGAAACTTCCAGGAAGGGATTTGTCTGATAGATGAGAATCTTAAAGAGATAAAGAGCTTCTACCCCTAATTTCACAACAGTTAAAACACTTACTAAAAGAGGAACAGAGCCTGTTTGACTTTAGGAAAAAATACAACTGGAGCACAAGTGTATGTAAGGATTTTTGTATTTGACAGCAACCATTTAAATCATGTTGAAAAGAAGTGAGAAGACAAGGATAACTATACAGAAATAAAAGGAGAGCATGCTGCTTTCCAGTGTCAGCTTAAATTATTCTTCAAAAGCAATTCAGTGCTACAGCAATTCCCTGATGGTTCACACAGCCTGGGATTTCTTTACTTCTTCCTCTAAGTAGAACACACTGATAAGCACAAAGCAGCAGCCTATGCTGACATTTAGATTTCCACTTCAGCATGTTATCTATTTTTCTACAGAAATGTAATCTATTTTCTATTTCCCTGTAGAAATACCTACAGGAGTTTTATGTCAAATAAATAGTCACCTTGCCTCTAAAGCAATAATAGTTTTAGGTGTTTTAGGTTTCCTGTTCTTTCTTTTGTTTGGTGAATTTTTTAATGAATAGATACACTGATGAAAAAAAACTAGAAAAATCACAGCTAATAGTAAGGTCAGAAGATACTTTGAGCTGTTACATGCAAAACAAGGAAATATCTGTCAAAATGTGTTTCTGCAACAATAAAATCAAAAATTATTTAAGCCTTCCCAGTATTATATTTAGGATATGAACTGCAGCTACATTGGGAGGTATTGAAGGAGTCTCAGCATAGGCCAAAAAACCCTCAAAATTTTTCATATCCTAATTCTTATAAAGGTATGGAAACTACTCAAACACAAGCTGTTAAAAATAAGTAATTATATAGTTTGCAGGTAAAAGAGCAAGCAGCAAAAGTAACTCAAATGTATTTAGCATTAGCCTCCTAGAGCTAAATTCTTCCTACCAATGTAAATTCCACAATAATTCCAAAGCCAGGTTATCCTTCCTTTACATTTCTCTGTATCAAGGGAAAAATGGGTTTCTAACTTGTGATCTCATCAACCTGCAAGTGCACAGGATGTTACGCCACTGAATTCCTTGATACAAAACAACAAAGTCTTGGGTTCACCAACATACTTCAGTAAATTAATTGCTTTAACAAACTCCTTGATGGAATCATTCCTATAAGAGCTACATTCCACACAGTAACAATCCCTCAAGGCAAGCAGGTATTTGTGCTTCTCTATTAGTGTTTCAGTATCTATTCCATGTGCTTCTCTATTCCATTACTTTTAAAAGTTTTTCCTTCTTCTGACTGAATCAAAACCAGTGACAAAGATTTCCCCCCCCCCTAGAAAAATGGTCCTTTGTGGCAGTGTTTTTGCAGTTCTCCTGGGTAACGTTGTGAAGAAGGTGAAGGCTGCAGCCCTGTTGCTCATTTGATGTGCATCAGAGCCCTAGGAAAACAGAGTTGATGCTCTGGATACCATAACATGAGGGAGCTATTTCCTATGGGACAGCAAATACTTCACTGAGGGGTAGTAGCAAGAGGTGATTTCCCCTCTTGTTCCCTTCTTCAATTAGCAGAAGCAACAGTGACTCTCTGGCACTGTTCTTCCCTTGTTCTCACTGGCACACAAAACTCTGCAAAGGAGGAGGAATGAAGCATAGTGGAGAAAAGGGAGTTCTGGTGATTAAAACAGATAAAAAGAGCATGGATGCAAGGGTCAGGGAAAGTGACATAATTTCATGAAGGCAAGAGAGGGGGGAAAAAGCAGTTACACAACTTTCTCAACCCCTTAAAACACCTCTGGTTTCTTCCCATGCAAATTCTTTACTAGTTACCCCTCTCTGTATCTCTCTCTGACTCCCCAACCCTTTCCTCTTTCCTTCTCAACTTCACAGTTTTCTTCAGCACTGTTATCATTTGCACTCTTCTCATCTGCTCCAGTTTTCATTGATCCTATCAAACTGCTTTTCACCCAGAGGCTTTTCGCCATCTCTGCCAGAATCACATCTCCACAAAACTCAACTTTGCTTGCACTGTTGAGACGCTTTAACCCAGTTTTGCCTTTGCCTTCAAGGATCTTTGATCCAGTTTTCATTCTCCCAAATTTGGAAATGTTTATCTGGTCTCCAGTTCTGCAAGGTCTAGAGCAGAATCACTCTGCTCTGTCCAAAAGCATTTCTGCCCAAATAGAAATCTAAAGCCAGGCATTAGGGTAGAAGATTCACCCTAACAGAAAGCAGGTGATGTTATAGATACCAGCTGGCTCTGTAAGTCCTGCATTCCTTTCTTCATCCTGTGCTTTTTAAATTTGTCTTTGACCCTTCTGCATTTTTTTCTCACATAGACACATAATCAGTCAAACAACTTAGTGTTTTACTTGGTTAATTAAAAAGAGATAATATATAGCTTTTAATCTAAACAAAATGCAGAAAGTTGACGCAGTATCTCTTTTTACCAGGTTTCAGACCACATGTGAAGTTATGCACCTTCCCCTCTCCTCCCACAATACTGAAGAAGAAACTTAAATTGCATTATTGTTTTCATATATGTGTGTGTAGATATTTAGACATTCATCAACTAGTGCTGTTCAACAGATGTTCCGAAGAATGAAAGCCAAAAACACTGAAACTGTTGCATTCCTAATGAGCAAACTGTTCCCTTTTTTATTGTCTTAGTTGTGGTGCATTGCTGGAATCAGCCAGCCATGATCCATGGAATGATACAGAGATAGTCAAACACTGTGCAGGTGTGCCTCATTAATGTCAGATATGGAAAGATGGCTCCTCTGAGACTGGAGATTTATAGAGCCTCATGCTTTCCATACTCTGCACTGGAACAAGCTAGGTGCCACATGTCTAGGCCAAAGTAAAGCCAAAGTTCACAGCTAGACTCTACAACACAACTAGCAATCAACCATCTGAAAATGGAAAGCAGAACTTCTGCCTGCAAAGTACCATGGGACATAAACTCACATTTACTTCCAAGTTCCACTGCAGCTTGAGTCAGAAATTTTATTTTTCTTCTTTTTTCAAGTTTCTCACAGGAAAGGGTAAAAATATTATTGCAAGAAGAAAAAAATCCTGTTGTTTTTTTTTTCTCAGAAGAGAATATACCATTCAGTCCTGGGATTCAGTTGACCATCAGCTCTTTGGAACAGGGCAATGAAAGTTTTAGCCTGTTGTTAGTGCTAATTGGTGTAGCCTGCAATTCCTCATTATGTGGCACAGTCATGGCTCCTTGGCTTCCTCAGGTTCAGGGTCCTGGTGTGATCCTGTGATCCTTTCCATTAAAATTTTAAAAATAAGGTCAGAACAGATTGGGCTTTTAAACTCAGATGTTATGACTCTTCTTCCCACCATGGACTAGAATTTGCTGCTCTTATTCCTGAATTTTCCCATGTGCCCCAAATAGGATGACTCATGTAAAAAGTGGAAAGATCTGATAGTGGTTTAATAAAATTAGTTCAAAAGCCACACATTAGCTCAATATCTATGTCACACAATAGAGCTTTGATTTTAAAATTTTTTCACCTTTGCAAATTAAAAAATGTCTAGTCTATTTCAGTTTTAAAAACCCCCAAAACTGTTTCATTTAGTGCAGGCAATTCAACTGCAGTTTTGGAATTTAAAATATTCCTGACTGATTTTTACTTCCCATTTTTCTGCTTCCTATCAAATTTTTTCTTTTCTTTTTGAACTGAGAGGCTAAGTGCCACTGAAAGTGGCACAGTAAGAACTTTTATGTTAGTACACAAAAATATCAGCAGACACCCACATATTCTCCACGGAAGCAAGTGGGACACAGAGGAAAGGGAATGTGAGAATATTTTTTGTACCCCTTAATGTGCCACTGAGTGCCAAGGAGCCTGTGCAAGGGTGGTGGTGGTCACCTGGAGTACTGCTTGTCTAGTAGGAGAGGGAATCCAGGATCCCTTAGCACTTCTGTGCGATACTCCCCTTTCCCCATCATAGGATATCACTTTTGACATCATCTGTTGGTATGAATTGAATTATTACGGCTTATGTTTTAATGCAAACATCTGTGAGTACTCCTGTAAATATTAGAAATTTCACTGCACACATGTTCTAAGGTCTGACCTCTTCAAGGAGGGAGAAAGGGAGGTTAGCTTCCAAATATAGAGGTGTTTATCTTATAAATTCTTATTAGGAAAGGCTGCAGTTGTCAAAAAAATGCAGGTTTTCACTTGAACGCATATGCATACATTATGGGTATTTCCAGGTTCACAGCAGTGTGAATCACATCTCCAGCTTCAGGAGAGGGCTGCAAGACTGAAATGTTATGGGTAATACAGAAAAGACTTTTCCACCTAAAAAGCAAAGTCCAGCAATTTTGCTGAATTGTCTCTACGTACATGACAGAAGTCAGGCTTGTCCAAAGTCAAACAATTTAGGAAAGCCACCAGAGATTAATAGAAATTTTAATTCACTGCTTGAGAAAATAATTCCTATGGCAGTATTTCCAGTCTGCTGGCTGTGTGACTTCAGAGAGGTGACAGGTTCAAAGGAATCTGGGACAGTGGTTGTGATGCTCTAGGTCCACTTTAAATGGCGGATGTTCAGTGGAGGTTACAGATTGGTATATGGATCCTTGAAAGGTGCTGGAGTGGATGGATCTGTTTGGTCCATGGTTAGTGTATGCTGTGTTACTTTGAAAGGCTGAGCAGCTGGGAGAAAAGCTCCCTGTTCCCATTGTACTCAGCTGTTTTCTGGGCTGAGACAGGAGTGTCACCCCCTCGGAGCAGGGAAACTTCCTCAGCACAGAAAAGGTGCATTTTGTAGTTCAGTGCTCTTCTCGTATTTGAGGGGAGAGCTTCACAATAGGGAAAATGGGTCACAAAGGCACCTTTAAATCCTGGGTGCACTGGAGTCCTGCCCCAAACTTTCCTCCTCTGCTTTGCTGTGGTTTTGTGAGCTGCCAATACAGAAATAGAACCTTTGTACAAGAGTGCTAGCTCTGAGGCAACCTGAGAAGTTAAAACGTATCATTATTTTCTCTTCCCACCAAGACCAGCAACATTTCAAGAGTGTTGCCATCAGCAAATCTTTGGCCTGTCAGAAAGCATGCAGCTTTGAAGTGAGAGGAAAAATAATTAGCTGGGTATGCCGTTAATAAAAGAAAACAATAGAGGGAAATTAATTCATCTGTCAGCACCCTTCATAACAAAGAATAGCAACCAGCATCCCACAGAATAATGCAGGTCATCCCTGCTGGCACCAACATCCAGTCATGGATGCAAAAACCACAGGGTATTGATACATTCAGTGATGTGGATCCATAAATGAAATTAATCTGATACATAAAATAGAATGAAACTTTCAAAAGTCTTTCTTTTATCTCAAGGCCAGATAACTCCAGTGGGAATTTTGCACCTTGTGTTCAGGGCAAATTAGACAGACACCGAGATTTTCTGAAAGCCCCACAAATAGGGCTTACCTTGTACCTCAATTCCAGTCATGTAAACCACTCACTCAGGGCAGCTGAGTGATGCCAGATCAGTTCATATCCTCACAGCTTTGACTACTGCCAGCATCCCAGGTTCATTGGAAAATAGGCTCCATAGCAAACTGGGGATTTGGGAAGTTCTCTGATCCTCCCCATTGCCAGGAGGCAGCATTAAATAGACACAAACCATCTCTCATATTTGTTTTTCTAACCTGTTCTTAAATATGTACAACAGGTTCTCTCTGAGACCTGCTCTATGTTTATCTGTCTTAGCTACAGAATACCAATAATTCAATATTTGATCTCATAAAAATACAATCTCTGATTATTCCTACTTCACTGCAGTGGATTTTACACACAGTGAGTGAATTGTACTTTTAAATACTTCATAACTTTGCTGCAATTGATCAAGATACTTTAAAATTCTAAGATTATCTGTTAATTCTAGCATGAAATTATTAAATCTAGGATTATTTTCTCCACAGGAACTTCAATAAAATATTCTATTCTAACACTGAAGTTATTAATGAAACAATGAACAACAATCAACACAGGAAAGACTCCTAAAAAACTCCACTTGGTGTTTTTTTCCATTTGCTTGGAATCTTTGATGTATAGAATCTTACTTTCCAGCAAAATCTGGATTCACGTGGGAGTAATTTAATCTACACTAAATTGTACTCATTTGTTTAGCTGAATGCCATCTGAGACAGCCTCAAAAGCTTTTTTAAGGTGCATGTGACATGCTGTTTCTAATCTACACAAGGAATCTTGCCAGAGATGAAAATTAGACTGCTTTAATATGATTTATCTTAAAAGTTCCATATTTGTTCTTTCTAGTCACTTAATTACCTGCTGGGAAACTGCAAATAGATCAGCTGATTATTTCTTTGCCTATTTTTCTGACAGTTTTAACTTGCGGTGATCCATGTATAATTTTCTTTTAATAATTTCATTGTGAAGGCAGGGAGGGTTACCTCCAATGAATCTCACCCTCTTCTTTATGAGTCTTCAAATATTTTAATATTTGATTTATATTGTTTTGCTAAATGAATTTTATCTTCCGAAAGAAACCTTAAGGAACTAAGGTAGATGTACATGAATATGGAAAGATATGTCATTTCTTAGCAAGGTTTCAAGGCAGAAGAAAATTCAGATATCCTTGCCCTACAGAACACTTGCTACAGCAGTGGTGAGCATGCGATTGCCTCCTGTTTCTCCATGTCTTTATTTTGTACTACACAAACAATTTCTCTGAAATTTAATGAAATGCCTTTTCTGTCCTTTGGCCTGTAGATCACTCTTGTACTGCATTTGTCTCAATTTCAATTAAACAAACAACATGACCACAAAAGTACTGCCAGTATTCTACACAAGATTATCTGTCACAGCCTTTTGTGGGAGCACAACAAAAGTGTGGCTATCCTCTCAGTGCAATAACTTCAACCAAGAAAGTAAATAAATTATATTTTAATTGCAAAACCCTGTGTATTTTATAACCTATCCTTGAATAAAGGGTGGGGACGTGGAAAGTGAGGCTGAGTGCTGCAAACAAACTTAGCCAGTCTCCGAGTGGGTGTGTGGAAAGCCTGGTAAAACTGTTCTTGCTTTTAGATTTCACAACTAGGGAAAAGCCATTCCACCAAAAAACACTATCAAAGAGTTGAAATGTAAACCATTAGAGCAGCAATTTCAAGCTAAACTGAAGAGCAGATTTCAGCTATTATAACAGCCAAGGCCATCACAAGAAGGCATCATGAATATGACAGTCTTTTCCACATGGCAATATCACAGGCATGACAAAGTTGCAGCTGGCTCCCACACAAAGGAGAGGGCACCAGAAAATGGAGATAAAAAGTAGTATGTGGACAATACTGCCAAAGAGGTTGAAGTGATTCCTGAAAGAAGGAATAATAAATCACTTTATCAGTTGAATAAAGTTACAGTAAGCCAGTTTACACTATCTGGAAATGTCAACATTAAACAGAAAAAAACTTTAACACTGAGAAAAACTCAAGAAGTCTTACTTTTCAAAGATTGACTCAGCAACCATCACAGGACACTTCAGCAATGAGATTACATTCCAAGAGCTAAACATTAAACATGTCTTATCACAAAGTGATAATTAGAAGACCTACAAACAGCTGAAGTCTGTGAAAGTGAAGAATGCAGGGGAATGATATGGAACCAAGAAAAACCTTTGATATGACAACACTTGAAATTGAGATACCAGAAGAAGTATTTCACATGAGTGTGACTTAGTGACTGAGGTGAGCAAAACTACATGTATAGTCCTTTTAAGCATTTTTTCTTCCTTTTTATTTCTTTCAGAGCTGAAGTCAAGCAAGAACAAGCTGCGAGGACAAGCTGCATCTCATGTGTTGGACAGATTTCTACCCTCAGTATAAACATCAAAGAAAGCATCAAATACTGTTTTTACCACTCAGCACAAACTTCACAGATTTCCCCAGCACATGGAGAGCTTCTATCACAAACCAGTACAGAACATCTTGAATTGTTATTATGTTCCAACAAAAATTATTGCCATCATTACAGTGGGGCTTCCATAGATCAACATAGGCTTGAAGGAATGGTTAATTATATAGACTGATATTAAATAATTATGTTGTCATGTTTGATAGTGCCACTGACTTTAATATTAGAAATACAGAGATATTATATAGATTTTGAAGATCTAGACTTTGTTGATGACATAGCTTTAATTACTAGCTCAATAAAGGGGAAAAGACAAAAGCAGTCTCATATTACCCTCCAAAATATTTTTCTATTATGAGAAAAAAACCAAAATGTAATTAAAATCAAAGGAAACTGCAGTTCAATCACTTCATTAAAAAGACAAAGTAACTACAATAGGAATCAGTCAATTTCCATACACTGGAAATATACAGGATTTTCAGAAGGAAGTAATTAATAAATGGGCAAGGTGGCAGGTGCATTTACCAATGTAACCAAGATTTTATCAATAAAAATCCCTAACTTCAAGACTGATCTCTGAATTCATAACACACATTATTTCCATCATACCATGGATCTGAGAGTTAGACATTGACCAGAGGTACGTATGCATCCTGTCTTTAAACTTATCCATAAAGAAAATTAAAATATTCAGGACATGTTAAAAAAGTGTCAATCAAACTGATCAAAATTACTTTTTCATAAATCTCCTGGGAAGAGACAGTGTATGGGAACTAGGACTCTCATCCCATTTTCATAGAATCATAGAATGGTTTAGGTTGGAAGGGAGCTTAAAAATCACCTAATTCCAGCCCCCTGCCATGGGCAGGGACACCTTCCACCAGATCAGTTTGCTCACAGCTTCATTCATCCAGGCTTTGAATCCTCCCCAGTGACAGGGCATCCACAATTTCTCCAGGCAACCTGTTCCAGTGCCTCACCGCCTTCACAGCAAAGAATTTCCTCCTAATATCTAATCTAAATCGACTCTCTTTCCATTTAAAATTCTTCTCCTATCACTCCAGGCTCTTGTAAAAAATCTCTCTCCATCTTTCTTGCGGGCTCCCTTCAGGTATTGGAAGGCACCAATTAGGTCAAGCCAAAGCCTTCTCTTTTCCAGGCTGTACAACCCCAATTCTCTAAGCCTTTCCTCATAGGAGCTGTGCTCCACCCCTCTGATCAGCTTGACACCCCTCCGGACTCAATCCAACTGTTTCTTTTGTTTGTGTTGAGGACCCCAGAGCTGGAGGCAGCACTGCAGGTGGGGTCTCATCAGAGCAGGGCAGATGGTCAGTCCCCTCCCTTGACCTGCTGCCCACAGGGCTTTGAATGCAGCCCAGGACATGACCAGAACGTGGCCCAGAGCCACTTTAAGACACAGCAGTGAAGCCTTATTAAACCCAAACAAAACTCTGATACCACAGAAAGAATTCAGACTTCAAATTATCTATTAAAGGTATAAACCAGGCATATTTTAAAAAAATATTTACTTGGATTACATCCTATTTATAGTTCTTTCAATTGGAATCCCTTGATGAGAATTCAACGTAATAAGAAAGAAGTACAACATACTCGATATCATTAGCTATAAAAGAACAGAAGTCCATCTGGAAACCATGTAACAGATATTAAAACACTATTTATAAATGGAACTTTAATTTAAAGTGTTTCTGAGATTTGATCCTTAAAAAGTTTTCAGTTTATTTCAATTGGGCCAAGTCAGCTTTATAGCATGTATGAAAATATGTAGAACTGCTTCAGGTTATTGATCAGACGTGCTGCCAAAGCCACACTCTGTATTTGGGATTAAACTTTCCACCATAGTAGGAAGCTCTGCTAACAGAAAATCCTCACCTCCAGCCCTTTTTCACAGATGCTTATTAGCCAGCAGTGCCAGCAAAAGCCACTGGAAGAATCCATGTTCCTGTAGAGTGGCAACCACCATCATATTGTATAGCCACCCTAGGACATCCAAGAGTTTTGCCTGCCGGGGGTCTGACAAATGGCAGAGCTGAGCTGGAAGAGCTGTCCTTCCTTATCAGCAGCTGGAAACCAGCTGGGACACTCCAAAGCACCTAAAATAACACTAAATACCTACACCTCAGGTATCTGACTCACCCTCATTTTTATATTCTTGTCTGTCTTATTATTTTATATTCTTGTCTTTCTTCTTATATACCAGGAAAGGAATCACAGTCTGATTAAAATATGTGCAGTATGAGCTACAACTTATAGCCATAACTTAATCACTTATGGGCTAAGACCATGCACACACATCAAACAAACAGATGGAGGGAGATAGTTTCATTTTCATGTTGCTGCTGTTAATCAGTGTATCTGAATAATATTAATTTATCTGCACTCATGGCACATAGCACTGTTTAGATAAAAATATTTCATTTGGAGGAATAGGTTTTTGAATAATTTTATCCAGATGTTGGACAGAAGCTTCCAAAATAAAAGAGTTTACAAGTGCCAGATCTTATGCCCCTTATTTATTATCACAGCTGGGAAGCAGGATGTTGTCACCCAAATATCCAGTGTAGGACCACCTTGTTTGACACAGAGAGATATGGAAGTAACTACTCCTGTTATTGAAGAGGAACACTAAAATGGGATTTAAGGCCTAGCTCATGTTGTAGCCAAGATATTGTTATACAAAGAATGAGTTTGGGCAGAGAACGACAACACAAGCAAAGCAAACAATCACATTGCTTCCTCTGACTGCTCTGTTAATAATTACAGACAGCCCATTCATTCTTCAAGAACCTGTTACCCATCCAAAAAAGTCCAAGCTGTATTTCAGCCAACGAGCAACACAAAAGACTTCACAAAACTACCACGCAATGCCTGACTGCCAGCTTTGAAACAAACTAAACAAGATGCCAGGAGAAAACAGTGCTAACCTCTTCCCATTTCCAGTATTTTTAGCCAAGTTCTGCAATGACTCTCACTGACAGTTTTGTATCAGTAGGGTAATCTATTTTTAGCCCGTGGAATTTCCTGTATCACTTTACTCTGTCAAACAGAAAATGCTCTCAATGAATCTAAGCAACGACATCCAAGCAATGACAGAAGTTACAGAACATTACTTTTTCCCATCCAAGCCTTTTCTCTCCTGCCAAACCTAATAATTTTTTATAGAACCACTGCCTCTCCAGTTTTGTGCCATTTTATCCAACGACCTCACAAGGCTTAACCTCATATTGTAAAATCCCCAGCAAACATTTAATTGAAGATACAAATAATTGTAACCAATTATTAAGAAAACCATAATGAACATCCAATCAGAATCAGGTGCAGTGCTTATTCTTCTTTAAACATACGGTTGTTGGTTTGGGCACACATGAACAGGGCTTGAGCTCCTTTTCTATTTTCAGAAAAGACTCTCTTATCATATTATATAAGGGTACAAAAACTCTCATACATAAGGAGTATGTGCAAGAGCAAGTCAGCCCCCCAAAGCAGTACAGACTATGATGTCACAATGCAGTTTTAATAGCAGATATTCTTTTTACCAGTTCCAATGACACAGCTTTGAAGATACTGGATAGCAAAATCATAACCTGATACACCATTCCCAAATAAATGGAGAAAATTTAATTATTCTGCACCTTTCCACTCCTATGCCTCCTTTCTACTCCTATGCCTCTGCAACTCTTCTAAGGATAGACATTCCCTATATTTTTGAAGCCACAAAGACAAAGGCAGACTCCCTTGCTGAAGTGAATTCATTCCTGTCCTGTCAGGTAACAGGTGATGTTTCCTCAGAGCTTTCAATAATGTAAAATCTAGGAGTATTTGCAGCATTATTTTTACTTGATATAGCATGTATTTTACTTGATATACCCAAGTCACTGATGACATCACAGGAATCTTAACTGAAATATTAATTTCCACCTTCCAAATGAAAACTCTGCGTCAAAATCACCTCCAGATAAGAAATAGTGAATCTTCCCCATTACTTTCATAGTTTCACTGTAGGCATCACTAACAAAAAATAAAACCCCCCACATTTCCTCAAAGGCTGAAATTCAAGGAAAACAGCCTTTGTGAATGGAAAAACATACATAGTCCTATAAAATGGCCAACTAAAACTATGATAATGTTTTTTCACCTATCAGAATCTTTGGAATTCATGTTTTAGGTTTGTACTTCCTTTTAATTATTCCTATGTATGCAATAGAGTTATATTTAATTCTTACTACAAGTATAGCTAACTTGACTTCTGTTGCAATAAAACTAGATACAGGAGCAATTAAAACTTTTTACAGGAGACTAGTTCAAAAAAATTAAGATGCCACATGATAGCAGACACGTGAAAGAGACAGTCATACATCTATGCATTAAATCCCCAGAAATATTTGTGCTCTGAGATTTTTTCCTTACTGTCTTAATGAGAAAACACCATCTCCCCCTCTTGATTACAAACAACCTCAGGAAAGTCACTGGTGTTAAAAAGGATAGCATTTGACCCACCCTATTGACAGAAACAATTAGCATGCTTGTTGTAAGAGCAAATGGACTAGGTTAAGGTAAGGGAAATGGGAAAGAGAAAAGAGTTGGAGCCTTGGAATCAGTAGAGGGGGAGGCAGAGAGTGAGGTGAGCCAGCTGTGCTCTTACAGTGGAAGAGCTGCATATGGGTTTAAAAACAACAGGTGCCCTTTGTCACCTTCAGAATCACTCCAGACACACAGCTGAGCGTGAGTTTTAAGATGAATTATTGATATATGACACAAATATGTATGCTAAGAAGGCAAATTCTAATGGAAATTTGTTGAATATGTTTTTTTAAATAATTATCTCTGTAACTTCATAATGCTTTTCCTTCAAAAAAGAGAAGTGAAGGTTGCTGTTCTTATATTTAATGCATTTCAAACAAAAGTAGCATGGTTACTGACTTTTCTGTGTGTGCAAGGATGATCATACTTGTGTGCAAATTGACCTGCATGTAAAAAGCCTCACTTCTGCTATACTGTTATTTTTGAAAGGAATTTCTTCAACAATGCCATTCAAAGAAAGAAGCCTGGTATTTTTCCTCTGTTGTTGCAATGCAAGACATAATAAAACCTAGTAAAGAGAATGCTTCGGAGTATCTTATTTTGTTCTCTGAAACAGGATTGCTGATTTTTAAATAGTTGCTTTTCAGCTGCTTGTTCAGAATCCCTCATACAATTGACTATGCCAGCTTGCCTGTTCCTGATCTGCCTGAGGCAGATTGCTATGTTTTCAGAACAAACAAATATTAAAATACACATAGAATTCAGCTGAATGTTAAAAACAAGGCAGTGGAGTCTGTTCACAGCTCTCGGCAATGTTTTCATAACAATTGAGACATTTTATTTTATTTTATTAAACCAATTTAAAGCTTGTTTATCACAGAATTTCTATTGATGTTTTCTCTCTGGATGGTCCATTTAAATCATCATTAAGTGATACAATGAGGCTGGTTTAAGTCCTACATTAGCACTCTCTTCTCCAGATTTTTTCAATCTGTTGTTTCTGGACCATGAAGGGAGGTGTAACACCATTTGCAAGGAGAATTTTGATGGAGAAAAGCTGTGACTCCAATGATTATATCCTATGTATACAACCCTACCAGTCAAGAATTTTGTCATTTTGAAAAGGGGAACATGTAATGTTAGGTAATTTTTTTTTTTAATGCAGAACCCTACATTTGTGCTCTTGCATGCTAACCATTCTCAAGTTTTACTTTATTTTTCAAAAACAGTTAAAATCCTGAATTAATACATATATTAATACATATATAACAATATAATAATTTTTTTGCTGAGACTTGATGGGCTTTTTGGTGCAGCAATGATTGTAAAGAAATTTAGAGGTCATGTTAAAATTAGTAATGAATGGCTCTCTCTTCATTAATCAATGCTCATAACTTGCTGACACTTCCTGTGAAATTGACTATTTACCAAAAGAAACTTTTAGTTGCTGAATTTGTCCAGTGAATTTTTGCCTTAACACCTCACCTGGAAGAGTTTTAGGGGTAGGAAAACAAAATGAAGAAGGCTGGTGTTGGCCTCTAAAACACAAAGCATCCAGTTGCTGTTTCTGAGACATTCTAGATCTCCCTTATCTCCTATGGAAACAGTTTACTGTCCCAAATATGTATTAAAGAATCATTGGATATGTATTAAAGAATCATTGGAACAGGAACTGGTTTGCTCAATAACTCAGTTCTTGTCACCAAGTCAGAGAGCTGCTCTCTGTCAGTCCTTCTGAGTCAGGGCACACTTCAGTATCTTACAGAAAATTACACAGGTTCTGCAGCAGTACCTTTACCAAGGTACAAGACAGCCCTGCTCCAGTATACCCATGATCCTGGGAGACACATTTTTCAGGGTCAAATATAGACATTTCTCCCATTTTTATTTGTATATTCCATTTACTTTATTTGTAAGCTCCCCAGCCACAGGCCTACTACAATATACAACAGAATTCCCTAATCTGCAATACTTATGGGAATTTGAGTTGAAGGTTTTGTGATTGTATCTTGAACACTTAGTGACAACTTAAGAGAGAGGCTCTTCAGAAAATTTTCTATTTCTTTCACTTCAACCCCCTCTTACTGAAATGTAACCAGGTCATAGTAAACAAATTAAAGTGCTGGTGCCTTTATCATTCCACTGAAATAGGCAGATCTGCAGGGGTCAGCTGACTCTTGTGGAGCACAGTAAATCTCCACAATGTCAGATCAGGCCAAGCTAAATTGTACCTGAACTGTCCTTTTGCTCTCCAAGTCTGCAGGCGTGTTTATGAAACGTAGGAAGAAGTTAGAAGCTTGTGTCGGAAGGAACAAGCTGTAAAAGGACTAATGAAAGCATCATTAGATCCCAAATTTTGTCCCTTCACGGCTGGTCGTCCTGACTTTTAATTTTTTTTAATTAACTGCATAACTACTGTAAGCTTTCTTTATTTACATAAATGTTATTTACATAAATGTAAACAGTGCCTAGGGTACAGGATGTAGCAAATACTACATTTGCTAACTGGTTACACCTATCTTGCTCTTTCCATGTAAGAACTATCTTGTTCTGTGGCATGTTTTACTCCAGCCTTGCTGTATCTGAGCAGGACTTCAGGATGCATTAGTCATAAACACAATAGCCTAATGGGGCTTAATTGAGAAAGCTGCTGGTTCTTTGCAACAATATCAAGCTTTCGTCTGTTAATTCAAAGTTCTCAAATATCTGAGTTGCTTTGCCTTAAACTTCCTTTTTGACCTTTTCACTGGCATATCCTTTTGCCTTACACTCTTTTCCAAATAATCTCAGCTTTTTCTTGACTCGAGTCCAAAATGTTCTGTTTGAACTCTCTCAGCAACAATTCCTCCTCTACACAATTTCATGTTATCTGCTCAGTTTTTCTTGTTTTCACTGACATTCAGCAATCAGCAGGCCTGGCCTGTGATCAAAAAAGTGCTAGAGCTGAGTCCCCCTGAGCACATGCAGTGGCTGCTGACATCACAGGGTGAACTGCAGGATACACTTTCCTGGAGCTTTTGCTATACGGAATCAAATGGGCTGTTAATGGCATTTGTCCTGAGACCTTGTACTCATCCTTGTCCTAGTAAACTCTCATACCATCCAGGAAAATTCTATGGGCTGAAATTGCTGGAGCAAGAAAATATTTACCAGTGGAAGAAGATTTTCCAAATATTTATTTGGAACAATATTTATTATTGCTGAAGATTTTCGTTCAATGGTTCTTCACAGTGAGGATTTTAGTTCTGGCCTGTTGATAGCAAACCAGACTCCAAGTAGTTTTTATGCAGTGCAGGGTCTCAATGCCTTATCCTCCACACCTGCAAACACCTGTGCATAGGATTCACCATGGAAATCTCTTGCTCACATTTCCTCTTCAGACTATCTTGTCCCAGTCCAATTTTAAACATTCAAGAATCAGGAAGTATGATCAGTTCCAGCTAGGAACAACTTGAATCTTTAAGTTATTTAAGGTCTTGTTCCTCTATATATACAAATCTAATAGCACTCTGTGGTCAGTTTAGGAATGTCCAGAGAACCATCCAACCCAAACAGTCTGAGAGGGAAACTTGTGAGTTAATGCTTTTCTCATTTGTTTATCAGGAAATTAAACTTATTTATATAATTTAAATTGAGTCATGATTGGCCTTTCTATATACATAAAGAATTAGATCTGATATCCTAGTGGAGCCAAAAGAAATTACATACATTTGGGAAAATGAATACATGGCCCTTAAATTTCCCAAATCATACCACTATAGCTAGTTTTTTCCTTTACATACACAATAACCATACCTCTTGGAGTTGCTTCCATGACTATTCTGTCATAAAAATTGAGCTCTAAGGAAAGATAAGATGACAAATTTGAGCAGCAAATACTGAGTGTTAGAACAACAAGGAAGATGTGTCAGTAGTACAAGACAAGAAGGGAACCTCTGCAAAGGGAAGTGAGGGAAAGAAATAGAAACAATACCAAGCTTGAAAGAAGAGTCAAAAGAGAAGGGGAAAAAAAAACACCAAAAGGAGGAAGGTGGCTTATTTTTGTTCTAGAAAGAAATATGTTCAAGGTTTGGGGAGGAAGGAATAATCAAGGATAGAAAGCTATAAAATTATGAGTTATTGCCTGGAATTTCATCTGAGGCTTTGTGACTTCAGTTTCACTGTTAATAATTTAACTTAATAGACCCACCCGCTATTCTGATAGAAAAATGGCCCCTCGGTTTATACTGCACTGTTTATTCTGTATTTAATACTCCCTGTAGGTGATGGAACACTTGAGACTGCTGACTCTCACCACAGCCATCTGACATCCAGTATTAACAAGTCAATAAATATGCCCCCTTTGTTATGTGCAAAGGCCCAGGATGTTCTTCTGCCTTTGATTTTTCCTATTCATTAAAAAATACACAGCCTTTCAAAGCATTCTCTGTCAAACAGAGATAATGGAGATTTCATTGGCCATTGCCTTGTACATGCTGATATATCCTCTAAACAAAAGTGTCGGAATGTTGACACAGGAGGAATCTGGCCAGCTGGAGGGCTTTAGTGAATAATAAAATATAAAATTAAAGCATTTGTAACTGTTGCATTTAATATAAAAAATCTGCAAAAGTTAATGACTGAATGGGTAATTTAAAACAAAAGCCCCAGCAGGCAGAGAAATATAACTACAAGCTAGCAAGGGGAATTCTTGATCCAGCTCTCTGGAGAGCATAGTTGGAACAAGACATGTATTTTTGTAATACAAAGCAATTACAGGCATCTCCAAACAATAAAAATCCATAAAATGTTCTGGTGTTCTGATTATTTTTTTTTCATTAGATAAGGTTGAGAAGTTACAGGATCCCATTTCATGCTGACAGCTCTCTACATCTGATAGGAGCACTAGGAGATAAAAATGCTTAAGTAATCAAACGCTGTGCATATTTTTAAATGCACCCATTATGTTTAGTACAGCATCATGAAAATAAATACATGAACTTGTAAAAATTGAGAGCCGTATTTGTCCCTTAAAGAATCAAATTCAGTGCCTGTGGACATGCTGAAACAACTCAAAGTACAGCCAGTACAAGATGTGAAACATCACAAAATCCAATCTGGCCTGTAACAAGTCATCTAAATTGACTTTTGCAGCCTTCTGTTGATGGTGACCATATCATCCACAGTGGGAAAATCATTAATCTTGTCTCTTCAATCTGATGGAAACTTTCAATACTCAGAAGTAAAAGGGATTTTCAGTTATTTTGAAAACCAGGATGTCCTGCTTCCAGATTTACTCTACAGAGACAAATCAATAGCAAACATAGTTTTGTAAAGTTTCTTCCCATTCCAGTTAATCAAGATGGGTTAAGCTGTTCCTAATAAGAAATTTAAAACATAAATGAAAAAATATATTGGACTCATTTAATAGAAACTTCACGTTGTAAAGAAGAGTAAAATAAAGAAGATTTCCTTGATTTATATTTGGCTTTGGGCCACAAATAGCACACTAACTAGCTTGAAAGAATTTGTTTATATATATCAAAGTGTATATCCATTAGAAATCTTAATTCAATAAAACTGCATCTGATAGGATTTTTCTGCTATTAGGACTAAGTTTACAGGTATTTAATATTTTGATCAATGATCTGGAAGTAAATAGAAAATTGCAGTTGATAAAATGTGTGGAATCCATGAAGGGTGCCACACTGGAAGTCTGGGAGATGAGCTGGAGAAGGCAATGCCACAGACATGAAGGCACATTCTGCTCTCCTTGCATCACCTTAGAGTGAGAGAATGTACATTGGTCAGCCTATTTATTAAAAAAA
>VWZV01015790.1:109635-120487 GCA_013397155.1 Irena cyanogastra | reverse complement strand
AAAAAGAACCAAAACCCAACAACTGAAGAGCTGTCAGGTCCAGAAAAAGAAAAAAGACAAATTCTGTTTAACAAGAACAACGTGGACAATGGCTGTAGCTAAAGGAAGACAAATTTAAACTGGAGATAGGGCACAGACTTTTAACTGCATTCACCATTAAAGGAATAGATGCCTCAATTATAAAACAGACTTCAAAATACTAATGAGTTTATTATTCTTCACTGTATAAGGACAGGAAGGCAACAATATTCTGCCATTTGACTTCTTAGGAGTTTTTAAACTGCCTTTTTATCAGTTAGAATGCTGGCCAGCAACTAAAGAGATAGCAAAGTAAGGAAGGAAATCTTTCAAAATGCTTCTTGTTTTCCATTATACCTGCAAGGTTATTAACTACCTTTGCCCAAAGGAAGTCTTCCATGACTCAGCAAACATGAGCACAACTGTCAGTTGAAAATGTCAAGGATTTTGGAAGCTCATGTGCATTGATTGTATCAGCTAAGACAAAAGAGATAATGACCTATGATGCAGAAAAAGGAACTTCTTACTGACATATGAAGTGTGAAGTAATTCCAGGCAATTCTGGTCAAATAACAACATAGAAAGTAATTTGCAGTCAGCTGTTTGCTGGCCTCTCTCCTCAGCTCAGTACTCAAGAGAAGTTCCCATGATTTCTGGGGAAGCAGCTAGCTGGAGCTGTTTTCAGTACTATCTGCAGATTAAGCAGAATTTGCTTCTTTAAATCCTGTACTTGAGAAAACTCTTTATTATCAAACACAAAGTATGAGCTGGAATGTTTATGTTTATATCTGAGGAAACAAAAAAGTTTTCAAATACAGAAATATTATTTAAAGGTTATCTATAGTATAAGTTGATAGGTATAATGACTTATTAACTTAAAAAGAATTTCTTACAATTGATGAAATAGGTTTTAAATCTTTGCTTTAAAATTGTACAATATGATATTTTTTTTCTTCAGTCTTCTGTGAAATCGTATTGTCTGCATTTTCCAGCCTTTAATCAGTAACACCCTGCTGTTACTGTTGGCCTCTTTTGTGGAGGAGATCAAACTGGGATTCTCTCCAGAAATGTAACTCCTTAACCTTTACAGAATTCCTTAACTGGCTAGAGGACAATTTGTTGTGTTCTCCCTTTACAGAGCTGAAAGAGCTGCCTCTGCTGCCCCGTAGAACAATGAGAGCAATCAGGCCACATCCAACCTCAAAAGAGTTCTGGAAAGTAACTTGTTAGTAACTTTATGTTCTGGTTTGGGGGTGCGAAAGAATGTCCTGGACTCAGTCTCTCAATGTATTCCTCAATATTTAGCATGAAATCAGAGAGATTCTTCTCGAAAGCTCTATCTTCTAGCCAGATGTGGAACTACTCTTCAAAAATCTGCATACACTCCAAAATTTTATTTATTCTGGAACTGATGCAATATAAATGACAAAGTTTTATTTCTGTTTTCATGAAAGGACTTAAAGTTGAGAATCCAAATCTCCAAGTTAAAGAATGTGGTTTTAGTCACTTGATCAGCTGCTGTTTTCAGAGCTCTTTATTCCTCTCTGTTCTGAACATCCATTTTCAGTGACATGATGAAGAAAACTGGATGCTTTAACCAGTAAATATCCAAAGATATGCACAGCACCACTACAGGGTACTTGTCAAAAAAGGTGCCCAGAGCTACTAAGATCCATGAGCTTTGAAGTGTTTGTGTGTTAAATTATTTTTAAAGCGTTTTTAAAATAATGCCTATGTGTAATACATGCAGAAATATTCTAAATGTTTCAAATAACATTTCAGAAAAAAAAGGAGTATTTTAGAGTTCACTATGAGATGGAAACTAGTGCATAATCCAAACAATATGATTGCACCTTGCCCTTCCAGCGATCTCCAGTAAATCCATAGCCTGACCTCATCAGTTACCAATCAGAAAACATAACACTAAGCTACAATGTGATTTTATGGCATACTTTGTCACTGATTTATTACAATAATGAAGGTCTGTTATGCATCTTGACATAGCTGGGCATTAATAAAAGCAGAGTTGCATTAGCTCTGCCTTTATAGATGTTTCTGGAATGTATCGGTATTATTTTGGCATGCTGGTTTAAATTGAAGAGATGTGCTCTGCTGTACTGCAGTTGAATTTTTTCTTCCTATAAACCACTTGTACTTAAGAGAGCTCCAACTAAACATAAGTTTCAGTGCTTTGTGCAGCAGGTATCAGATATTACAAAGAATTTTAAGCTAGTCTGTGTTCCAAATTAACAGAATATTTTCTTTTTCCCTGTATATATGATGGCAGTCTCCTTCAACACAGCCTGGAGTTTTCAGATAGCTTTCCTGATCGGCAATAGGCTGATCTGGTTTCTCTTAATAATCTCCCTGATGAATCCCAGTCTTCTTCCTCAATAAACTACTGAATATTAACAGGCAGTCACACAGTTGTTCTATGCACATTAACGATGTACACATAATTTACAGATTGAAGCACTTGAGATTCTCCTGAGAAGGAAATGAGGCTTTATCTTGCTAATTTTAAAATGTAATTGCATCTGCATAAAGTACACTGTGACTTTAATGTTCAACTCAACGTACATGTTTTCCTGTTGAAGTCAAAGGTGTTGTAATCACATTAGACATCAGCAACAGTCAATAAAAGGTTCTTTAATTCATTTTGGGCAAGTTCTTGTTGCACATCTGACCCTTCAACCTGGCTACAAACACTCGTTCCATGTTTTACCTGGTCTGTGCCAGGAATGTGCTGGAAACCCTGCCACAGAGTGTGCCAGGGAGAGTAGACAAGTAGATATTTAAGTTTATGTTGTTTGGAACCTGAAAGCTGCAAAGCTGCAGATCAGTACATGGATTGCTGTGGCAAGTTTACCACTAAAGAAGCAAAAACAATTTTCTGAGTAGCCATAGCTAGAAAAAGACAGTTCTATGATTTGCCACTACCTGGAATGGATGACAAGTAAGCACAATGAACTACTGAAGTTCTTAACTAAGGCTGATTATGAACAGAAAAAACATTTGAGAGGGAAAGAAAACTAGATTTAAAGATTAATATAATGACAAAACACAAGGTATTTCTGGTGCAGATACTGTGCTTGAGTTCCTGAAGACCTCTCATTTAGTAACTTTCATCTCATCAGAGATGGGCTTTAGCTGATCTGCCAGCGCCTAAATTCCCTGTCGTAACGGCTGCTGCCAATCAGCAGAACCCATGGCATCTGACACTGAACAGAAATATTTTCAAATCTTACAGTGCAATTGTTCCAGTGAAAACTAGAGCTAGCGGCCACTCCGGCAGTTTTTCATAACAAGAAAGAGAAAGCAATTCACAAAAGCCTGAATTGAGAAACACAAATCTGATGCTGCTCCACTGGAAAACAATACAGGAATTCTGGTTCTAGTTTTGTAAGCTTCCACTGCAGATTTTCTGTAATGCCCAAACATTTCTGTGTGACCTCAAGCCTCACAGATTTTTATTGACAACTTGTCAAGAATGCAGTAAGATGTCTGTTATTTTTGTAAGCCCCAGTAGTTATGACAGGTAGAGAGAGCCCATTTGATGTTCTCCCTTGCTGAAAGTTGTTCTTTATTCCTGTTGTTAGCAGATAAATACACAATACACTATAACCTTGCCACAAGTGTTCTCAGAGCTGATCACATTTCTCTCCTTGTTTATCTTGAATTTCCAGATTTTTTGAAAGTGAACTTGAAACAGTAATCCAGTGATGAAAAGAATTCATTTCCCTTTCTTTTTCCCTATAAAACATACTTTTTTGAAATAGTATACAATGTTGTATATTGTAGGCAAAGTACAAAATTCAGATCCTCAAATAATGTATTTTCTATTTGTGAAAGCCTGACTTTAGTAACCATTACTTTTATCTGCAAGTCTTATGCTACATTCTACACTGGATTTTGCACAGAAGCTTTAATCAAATTGTCTGCTTGTTTTCCTATTGCAGAACTTCCTAGGATTCCTCCCTAGGAAGGAATTTCATTCTCATTCTCTTCATTCTCTAACAGGAATATGCCTTTGCTGAGACTGGTCTAAAGTCATGGGAGGCAAATTCCATTGAAGTTGGCTTTCTGATTTTCTGATATTTCTGATAATGGCATCTGTGTCTGTATGTATCCTAGTTCTGTACTTCCTGTGATTTTTCCAAAATAGAAAACTCAGTTAGAAAAATTAGTAATGTCTTTTTCTTTATATGAAATCTACAACATTCCTGAGAATGGTTCAGTTGTGACAGATACTGTTAAACAGCTACAGGGGCTGGGTAAGTTACCAATATGACTAAGGAAATGACTAGGGAAAAACATCCAGGCTTTATCAGTTTTGGTTAAACACTAAAGCCTGTGACAGTGCACAGCTCTGTGCAGGTTTGCCAAGCTGTCAGGAACCAGGGAAGCAGGAGGAAGCTGCCTTTCCTTGCATCACTTTGCATTCTCTCTCACCTCTGACACTGTGGCACCATTTGCACTTTGCAAAAAAGCAAACAAGCAAGCCAAAAAACCAACCAAACAAAAACCACAAACAAACAAAAAACAACACAAAAACAAAAACAAGAAAGAAAGCAAAGCCAAACAAAAACGAAGAAACACAAACCTCTTTGAAGTCTGACACATGCAGACACTAAAACAGATAAAGAGATAAGGGAGGGTAAGCAACTTGTCTCCTCAAAGGAAGACATTCCTCTGTGCATCCCATACGAGCAATTCTGTCTCAAGAACTCTCTTCATCCTTGGAATTCTTCCTGCACTGTTATTTCCGGGAAGAACAATCAGTGACATTTTACAGGGGACAGAAGCTTCTGAAAAGCCTGAATTTTTGGCAGCAGGATCAAAGAACAGTCTTGCAAGTTCTACTCCCATCACTGACTTCCAAACTACTCCTAAAATGCCCCCTTTGTGTATATACATTCTGCCTGTAGTTTTCTTCTCTCTTCATAAAAACATATGCACCGTTTTGAATTTGCTTAGAACTGACCGTCGTGAAATTATCTGCATTTTTTTTAATTTTGAACAGAACTTGTACAATGCATATGGAGAAAAAATATTCTACTTTTCAGACCAGAGAAGGCTTGAAATATATAACCCTGCCAGCTGCCAGTCACAAGTTGCACAATTCTATTTGCAGAAATGGATGTCCTTAACATAATTTTGCCTCCATTTTCAGAGAAATCCATGTGCAGCTTCATATTATATTGGTTTTGATGGTGTGTGCTGTGTGTGCTTGCTGACCAAAGCAAACACTGTATTTGTCATTTAAGTGTTTAAGTGCCAGAAGTTTTTTGCAGTCTGCAGATGGTCTTCACAGCTTTTCCCATCATGTTAGCAAGCTTTTATTAGTTAATCTGAGTTATTTATCAGTTAACTGAGAAGACTGCTATTACAGAAGAGCACAGTGGAGTTACTACACGGATGAGCACAGAACTTGCAATGCCCTCTAGTGTTTCTTGCCTGGAAGTTAAAATTTAGAGTGAAATTTTGTTAGCAAGCTTGGTTACTTGCACTTCTAAGTCCCTCCCTGGATATTAAAAATAAACCCATTGTAAACACAGCCACACCATGAAACACGATCCTCTCTAAGACGGAAGGCAAACAAATAGCTGAGATTTCCGAAGAAATTAAAGTTGCCCTGTAGTTTGATTAGCATTGCACTTTCTCATAGACAGGGAGAGCACCCTATCCTAAACCACCACTCCATGAATGCCCTGAATTTTATGTGTGTACACACTGAGAAACAGTCTCGATGCTGGAAGACAACAGTCAAGCCAAGACATGACGCAATGTATTTACAAAGTTCTCTCCCAAAAGGGCAGAAATCATAAAAACTACACAAACATCAGGATTTTGTCATCTAGCTAGCAACTATCTAAGAAATAACAATTATTTTTGGAGCAGTGACTGCTTTGATTTGACATGCAGCACAGCAGCAGCAATGTATCATTACAGCACTGTGCCCAAGCTAAACAGCTTAGATCGTGCTTTTATGTTCAAGCAACTCTCTCACAAAGTAGCACCCTTGTTCTGCAAGGCTCTGGTAGCTGAGATCTCTCCACCCTGCTGCTGTGTGCACTCAGGAAGATATGTCCCTAGTATCTCTTAGATGCCTAGTCAGCAATTTCTTACTTCTGCTACATTAATCTGAAGAAAATTCCATTTTTAGTTGGTTTTCATACTTCAAACACATCAAAATAGAACAGAAAAATAGGTTCCAAAACAACGTTGCAGCAAACTCCCAAGCTATCACCTATTCATTTTTAAGAGTTCACTTAGTTCTTGGCCTGTTTATTTTATGAATGTGATGATGTTTATTCCAGGAATGTGTTGGCTGTCTAATTTTTTTACTTCACAAGAAATGATACACAATTCACTTTTTAAAGTAACATAAGCAAAAGAGTGGCACACAAAGTGGTGTTTGTGAGACAAAGTGATCATAATGTTATATCAGTCACTGAGGAGGAATGAATAGGGAACTTTTTTCAGAAATAAATATATAATGCCTAGAAATTGAATTCTTAGGGATTCATCCTCATGCACTTAACTGCCCATTGACTTCTACAGGTTTTATGCAGCTGAAGTCTTTTCAGGATATAGGGATTAACCTCAATTATACTTTTATTTCTGAGCACCACAAGGAAACCCAGAAATAATTAGAAACAAAGAAAAAGAGTGGTGAAGTTCACCTTTATCTGGAGTTTCTCATCATCCTCAAATCTAAACCAGCTGAATAAAAGCCTAGAAATAATATTTTAGTCAATAACTCCTTACACATATCCAGAATTTTTAAGTTAGAAGAACTTTTTCTAGAAGTCCCTAAAAACTGGTAAATAATGGATAAAGATTTAGAGGGAAATAATGGATAAAGATTTAGAGGGAAGAAAGGTCTACAAGAAAAAGGAGCCAAAGCATTAATAATAGAAATAGTGATAAGGTTATTTTTTATCTGACCTCAAATTGATATTGTGAAAGCCACTGGTTTATCTGTACAGCAGTAATCTCAAACTGAGGGACTGAAACTGATCGTAAAAACTTAGATCAGCACCAGGTGGTGCTATTTTGCTTTTTTAAAATTTTGCAGCTTGGTAAAATAATTACATTTTTAAATAATAACCTCTGATGAAAACCAAATAAGTGAGGAGAGTATCTGTTTTCCCATGTTGTAAATTAGTGGTGGCTGCTTTTGGTGTTATGCATTTACATATTTAAGAAACAGAGGATTCCCAACACATCTGACAGGAAAAATTAAAAAGTCTTTAGCCTTTAAAATAATCCTACTTCTCTTATGATGAAACTAGTTTTATAAACTGTTTAATCCATAGAAATTCTACATATGCTTCTTTCAGACTCTTACACAAAAAAAGAAAATTCATGTTAATCCAAATGTGCTGTTTTGTGAGGTGGCACATATAAAGTATGTGTGTTTCCTCGTAAATTTTTAACTTACAGACAGGCTGTTCCAAAGCAATGCACCAACGTCTGTGCCTCCAGAAACTCAGACAAGTCCAGAAGCTGGGGATAAGAGGGAGAGAGGGATTTAAAATCAACCAAAAAAATAAATCTGGAGTCAAAATTCAAAGGTTTTTTTTTTTTTAATTTAGCATGTTTGCCACATATTCTTATGCTTTGCCCAGACGTTCATATAAAATATAAGTTGCCCCTTTTTAAGATTTTTATCTATTTCTCACAAGAACACATGGCCACAAACTGTATTTATAGACAAGTTTATAAGAACTTATCAGCTTCAGGTTAAAAAAGTCTAATCATGTTTTATCAGTCTTTGCAATATATCAGTCATGTAATAATTTTTAGAGTGGCTTTTTCAATTAGGTATAGGTTTCTCGTTGGTACAAAACCTGTCTTAGAGGAAGTAATAAGAATCCAGCAGGTTGTTTTAAAGGCCATGAAGTAGCCACACGTTGCCAACCTATCCCCGCTGTTCTGCAAGGTGAAGATTCTTTGCAGACGTAAAAGATTGATATTAAATGAGTGACATCATCCTATGCTGCTCTTCAGCTTATCTCTTACTCCTTGGATTAATGGTTTCCCCACGGACTATAAATTCATATTTCCAGGGGTTCCTGTACTGCTGACTTCACCAGTTTGCCAAAAGCATTGTCTTTGTGGCTGCTTTTGAAGAGAGCCCAGAACCATAGGAGATTTTTTTGACAAATAAATTGAGTTTTCTCTCTTGCTGCTGCAAGGCTGGGCTGAAGGCAGTGCCTGGAATGCACGGAATGTTTAGTGCCTCTGCAGTCTGAGAAGAACCACAAGTTAAACTCGGTGTAGCGGTGTAGCAGAGCTGTTCCTTCTGCAGTGCAGTGCTGCTGTAACACAAGGAAGGTAACAGGACAGCTTGGGGAAACCAGCTGTCTCCATACAGACACTAAACAAGGAGCTATTCTTTAAGCGATGCAGTAACACCAAAATATCTGTGTTTGGGGTTTTCTTCATATGCCACTAGCCTCAATTAGAATAAATGCAAATCCAGAGGTGGATGTCCATATCTGTTTGTGTCAGAAAGTGAAAATTAAGTGTGTTGCCTCTGCCTTTTAGAATCTTTACAGTTGTTTGTAGACAAGAGGCAGAGCCAGGAAATATCCCCTTGGAAAAATACTCTACCAATCCCATTCCTCAATCTTTCAAATATGACAACAGACAGGCAGTAGCAGCCTGAGGATGCATCTTCTGGTGAGGGAGAACTTACCCTGTTGTCCAAGAACAACAATACCCACGCCACAGAACTGCCATCGCTATCCACTGTTAATCAGCAGAAGATTAAGAAATAAACCACTGTATTTTTGAGGAATGTTTCTAGTCAGAATAGCAGAATATGAAAGTAACCTTGTACCCTAACAAACATTTGCCATGGCCCTTACTTTGGGAATTTAATACAGTAAAGTACAGTGTCCCTTACTCGTATGATCAAACAGAAAAAAAAAATAGGAACATTTTTCCTTCAATTGAAAGAATGAAGTCTCTCCCAAAACATTTCAGCTTTCCTCATCATGTGCTAATATCTCATGACTCATGACATAAATGACACATCAAACATATGAAGTAATAAGCTGATTTCCACCTTGTGCAGCCCATGAATGCTGGTTAATCTTCGATCCCTGGGCATACTAAAACTCACCAGCCAAGTCAAGGAGATTAAAAGTGTTTGAATACTGCAAAAGTAGCTTTTCCACCTCTTTCAGTCTTTTCCAAAAGGGGATTATGACTCAAAAACTTCTGACCTTGTCAGCATAGGAAATAGTTGCATAATCTGTTAGAGCCTAACATTAGCTGGAGAAAAAACATAGTACAATTTCAAAGAGGAGTATGTCATAAACACAGAATCACAGTATTTTGCTGTTTGTTTTGGTTTTTTTTTTTTGTACATCAGCAACACCAGAATTGTTCTGTAACAAAGCAGAAGGGTTTTCACAAGGCAGTTCAGCTGGCAGCAAAAGTACCACAAATAGAAGAGGAGCCTAGGTATGCTATTGTTACTTTGTAGGCAGGGTGTCTCCTAAAATTCTCTATTATTGGCATTTCTGGGTGTTTAAACTGGTTAAATTTCCTCCTTCCCCAATCCCTAATGGTTTGGTTTTGTCTGCATTGCAGGATTTTATAATCTTTCCTCCAACTGCACATATTTTATTGGATTCAGAAAAATGTGCTGTAGTGCCATGTTCTCATTCATGTACAAATACAAGAGCTGACAAACTTCAAATGGAATTGTGACCTACCTTTTAAGTGGCCTAGAATCTTGCAGAAAATACAATGCAATTGCATTTCGCATTTTAGTGAAACTGCAATCTACAAAAGTCAATAAAGCAATTCTTGTAAATGTCAAAGGCTGGGGTATCTGCAGGATTAAAGCTAGCTCAGGCCCCTGTCTTTTAACTTAAAAACTTATGTGCAACTAAGGTAATGTAAATATATTCAGGAAAAAATATAGGGCTCTGAAAGTATCCACTGTCTTACTTTTGACTCTCTGCTCCTCTTTCCTTTTCCAGTTGTGTCACCCATAAATATTGAGTCTAGGCATACTAAATGTGGTAGAAGTTGTAATCGACACCTAAAAAACATTCTATTTGGTTTTAAAATTAGTAATTTGGCCTGTTTATCAGCAGTGTGGTGCTTTGCGATCTTCCATTTCATAAGTTACACAAAACCTAAGTCACCTTCTCTCATTTTGGCACATTTTGGGGGTCTCTATACTTATACTTACACATTCTAGTTTTGCTGAGTTGTAAGCAATTCTAATAAAGATCTTCACAATCAATTTTAAAACCATGTAAAAGTAAAATGCCAGTAGCAGATGGTAATTCAGCGTTAGCTCAGTAGTTTAAGAAACACCAAACAAACAAACAAAAAAAATGTCTCCCACTGAGAAGGAACCCAGGGAAAAGAAAAGCTGACAAGGATCTTGGAAAGGCCTTCTGGACACACAGGGTGATTTTGATAGTAATGTTTGGGGATTTTGTTGTTTTCTGCCATCAAATTCTAGACCCAGATGTGGGGTTTGTGTTGTCCTAAGTGAATAGGGAAAACACACCCCTGTTGTGTACAAATGAAATATCTCTGCTCTCTCAGGGCATAAAAAAGGTAAAAAGGCTGAAATATGGATGGTGCCTAAGTGTTTTTCTAAGGCAATGGTGACACAACTACCAGGAATTTTCCATCAGCTTTCTGAAATCAAGATGTAGGTAATGCTAACAGTTCTTTGATCAGTGCCCACCGTGGAAGCATTATGCTGACCTTGATCCTCTACATACCAAACTCCTCCAGTCACTGCTACTTAGACACAAAATCCTGGTGTACATTCAGCTTCCCTGGCACCCTG
>VWZV01015790.1:0-105247 GCA_013397155.1 Irena cyanogastra | reverse complement strand
GATTAAAAACATGCTGCCCCGTGGTATTGCATACGTTAATATACTCTAAGTGGAATAAGGCTACTCATGCTTGAAACATTTGCATGTTGACTGGCTGCAAATAATGGTTTTCTTTCATCCCTGACATGCCTGCTATGCATAGCAGGTGATCCTAAAAAAAAAAAGCATTTAAAGCATTTAAGGTGAAGTAAAAGCAGTAGGAAAAAAATGAAAATTACAGCTGCTTTTCATTCTGGAGAAAACTCCTAACTCTGTAAGACTGCTTTTCAAAAGAATGAGATGAGCTGTACTACTCTTCCCAGATTCTTCACGGCTGTCTTCCTGTTGGTTTTGTGTTCCTCTGAAATACCTTCTGTGATCAGAGCTGATACAGAAAGCTTAAGAAGTCAGAATACTCTATTTCATTTATTGAGCACTGGAGTGTTTGCTCACAACATTTCTATTCATTTGGTCCCAGAGATAGCTTTCACTCTCTGTGGAGTCTGTTTATATGTAAATATTCCAATTAAAATGACAGCCCAATGTCACTCTTCAATTCATGCCACTTTGCTGTGGATAGTCTCTACACAGTCCTGTCAGAGGAGCTGTGAACAGAAGATTCTGTAATCACAGTCTTACACAGTTTTATGGAAACCTTGTGATCAAAAAATCTTAATTATTAAGGAATCCTTATGAAATAGGTATTTTGTCCTTTAAGCAACATTTGGGCAGGGAAGGGGACAGTTATGTTGTTGTCATTAATCTTTAAAAAAGAGGGAATTATTTCTGACATATTCTGATCATGCTGTGCACTGGGGGAATAAAAAAAACCCAGGAATCAATAGCTGAAATATAATGTCACTCACATTTTTTAGTTAGTTTTTCTTTCAGTAAAGCAGGTGTTAGCAAGAAACACCACTGAAAAACAAAGATGAAACTATTTCCCTCTTAGTTTTATCTGCTTGTAACATATCATATTTTATCTGTGTATCATTTGTGTCTGTCTAGTTGTTGGTAGAGCCTTCCTAGAAATATTAAATTATCTGAAAGCAAGAAAGGAAAAAATGAAACATTAACAAGTCACTTAGGGCCTTCTTACCTCATTAGCACTAATGAAGGGGTGTAATTTGAAGCATGGAACCAGTGTGTCCTGTACCCTGTCTTCTTTTAACATCAGTCTCCTTCTGAATATAGGCATGGATCAAGGCAGGCAGTTATTTTTAAAGCACAGCAGCTTCTGAAACAGGTTAAGCCAAAAAAAAAAAAAGTAACAAGAAAGTCTTGTTCAGGAAATAAATTTCCACACGTGGATTTAGTTCTTTGCAAGAGCAGCTAATCAGAACAACCTTCAGGCTTTAATTATCCACTCCTAAGTGCTCATTACTCACTTGTCCAGTCAGGGTGAGCAGTGCTATTGATGCCAGTGATGCCCCCTGGCAGATTTTTACCATCTGCATGTTAAAAACAGCAACTTGGCATAGAAGGCTCATGGATCCCTTAGTGAGGCACATCAGCCCCAGCTACTCGGATTAAGTGTAAAGTGTCTGCCAGAAGAAAAATTATTTCAAGTCTCATCCTAATATTTATGCCCAAGAAATGAGAGGCTTTCCTCTCAAGAGGGATTGTGTGGGAAAATCTGTGTCTTCACTAAAATAAGATCCTGCTGCGTGAGATATATCCTGCAATCTTTAATTGTTCCCACAGCAGCAAAAATTCCACATTCGTTTCAGCAAAGTCTTTAGGTGGCTCCCAGCTACTTGTCTCAGAAGACCCAAGCCTTCCATCATCCTTCCATTCACAATGTACTTATTCCTATAAAATAGCAAGTGGTGTAAAACCACTGCCTCCTTGAGAGAGAGCCTGTATTTCTCACTTAGTGAGCAAACAACTGGAACCAATTAATCAACTCTTGAACTCAGAGAAGTTTAACTAACACAGCACCATCTGGCATTGACTATCACTTCTCTACAGAAACACTTCAGTGTGCTGCTCGATGTATTAAAAGTGCTTGCAAATGTAAGCACAATTATGGAGGCTGGGACAGTGTATCTCACCTTCTAAATGAAACCATAGTAGAACAAGTTTTTTTCTTTAGGAAATATTTCTGTCTCCCCCTCTGGATAGGTTTGTAGTCTTAATAACCATGCAACAGTAATTTATCTGTGAAATCAGGTCTTGTCCAGGGACTTCAGAATAGCCACAGTACTTAATATAGGTATTTTTACTCCAGTTGAAGCCTCAATCACATGGATGTGAGTCCAAAACATTTCTGTCTGTTAATTCACTTGAAATCACACTTCCTAATATACGCTTCCCTAAAGCAATTTCAAGTACAGCAATTTCATACCAGGATTCTGTCACTCCTCCATAGTGTTCCAGCACTATAAAACCTCACTGCTGAAGCTGTGCAAATATCCCACTGAGCAGAGATTAAATCCAGCACATTAAACATGTTCCAACAATTACTCTCTTACCCTTTCCCTACTCACCATGTGTGTCCTGATGGGTTTACTGACACAGCTACACAGCAAGTTGTCTGCAGGGCTGCCATGTCTTTTTTTTTTTTTATGGATGTGAATAATTTAAGTCCTGAAAACCGAGTAGGGTTGGATTTTTTTGTCTCTCTCTCTCGACTGCATGATTTTACACGTGTAGACTGCATGGGCTATGTTAAGGTACTCGCTTGGGTCTGTCATATTCTTGCTTCTCCTGAACTGCACTGCTCTCCTGCCAAACCCAAGGACAACCTACCTTAATTTCTCATAGCTCACTAAATTAATAGAATAGCAAATAAAATAAAGCACAGAGGCGTGCCATTGCTTACCTGCTGACCCCAGAACTACTTTTTACCTCGTGTTTCCCCCTCCTCATCAGTGTTTGGTTACAATGCTCTGAGCCGCATCCCAAGACTCTCGAGTTTCACTAACAGTGTCTTTTATGGGACGGGTGCTGGGACATTGGAATCAGGCAACTAAATATAGTCTGGTTCCCCACGATGCGTTCCCGTTGAGCCAGGGAAAGACGCTCGAGGGCCGGGTTTGGCTGGGCTCACGGGAATTCCCGTGGCGATGTAGGATTTACCCCCGGCGCGGAGGGACGGCGCCTCACGGCCGCGCCCTCGCGCGTCCCTCCGTTTCCATGGCGCGCGGGGCGCCGGCCAATGGGAGGGCGCGGCGCGCGTCACGTGCCCCACCCGGCGCGCGGCTATCATGGCGTCCGAGGGGCCCGACGGCAGCGACGCTGCCGAGAGGATGGAGGCGGCCGGTGGGGAAGGCGCTGGGCCCGCGGGCACCGCCAGCGAGAGCGGCTCCTCGCTGTCTGCGAGCTCCGAGTAAGGGCGGGACCGGGAAGGGCGAGCCGCGGTGGCCAGGGGCTCGGTTGGGGTCGCGGAGCCCCTGCGCAGCGGTGCCCCGCGGGAGGCGGCCGGAGCGCCCCGGCGGTGCGGGGCTAGGCTAGGTTAGGCTGGGCTAGGCTAGGCTAGGTTAGGCTGGGCTGGCTCTAGGCTGGCTCTACGAGCAGAGAGCGGTGCGAGGTTTCCGACAGCGTCTCCCTGCAGAGCCCTGGCGGTAAGGCGGAGCGGGTTCAGCTGCGGGCAGTCTCTGCGCTCAGTCCTGCACCCGCGCAGGGGATCCAGGCGGGAAGGAGGGACTTGGCACATGCTTCAGCAAGAAAGGTGTGGTTTTTCTCTTTTAGTGTCCTAAGTCAGAATTCAGTTGTGTAATAATACATATTTTAAAGTTATAAATGCGACCTCCGGGGTTTTGATTTATTTGTGTATTTTTTAGTTCAGACGGAGTAAAACTTACAACATTAACTTGGTTCCCTGTGTTAAAACAGCTGTGCTTGACACTGCAAATGTGTATTGCAGGGTCTGATCAATAGCATTTCATTGAACATGTTATTTTCATCGTGCTGTGCAGTGGAGGGAAAAAAAAATATTTAAGTGGGAGAAGTTAGAATTGTGTTCAAGTGTAGTTTAATTTATAGTTGCCCTGTACCTCTGGCTCAGAGAAAAAGCTGTTGTATGTACACCTACCTTACTTTATTCCTATATTGAAAAGCCAGAAGTCAACTGTAACATTTCAGCCTGAAGCCATAGTTTTTTATATTTGGGGGTTTTTAAAATATTTTTTATGTTTGGGTTTTTTCTTTTCTCAATTCTTTCATCTAAAAAGCCTTTTATTGTCATTCTTTATGTATCTTTAGAGGATAAAGCTGTTCCACAGATTTCAGCCCCTAACACGTGTCTACTACTTGTAATAATATGTGTAATACTTTTAATAATTTATCTTTATAGCAATATAGCCAGCAGAATTTGGATCATTCCTTTCTGATTTATCTTTCTTCCATAAGTGGACAATTTCAATCAGCACATTTTTTCAGACATTTATCCCAAAGAGGAAATATCTGTGTGGGATCAGTGAAACTACTGGTAGAGAAATGCCACCTTCAAGCTTTTAACTCCCTTGAGTGAATCTTCCAGTCCTAGAGGCAAGTTGAGATTGTTGTGTAAGCACTTGTTCTGACACAAGAGACAGGAGATCAAAATAAGATTTTTTTTCCTTTTTTTTCTTGCCTTGCTTGGTTTAAATTTATTGTGACACTGCAGCATTAGGGGGGAAAAAACTTCTCATCCTAGGTATAGAGTACTTGTTTCAGATTTGCCTTTCCAGAGCAAATCTCTGTGGGTCTCTGTTGGAAAAGTGAGAGGTTTTTTTACAGTACAGCTCCTTCTTGACTTCTCTCTGGAGTGGTGAACCCAGAGTAAACACCACACCATTTTTTTTGCCCGTGCTCCATATTGTTGTGATCAAAATAGAGAACATGAGAGTTTGAACTGATGTCCAGGCTGGAATTTTGACATCTGCCCCAAAGAAGAAACAGGTTTTCCAGAGGTCACAGTCTCTTTTAAAGAGGGAATAAAAATGCTATCATACACGACAGGAGTTTTTGCTAATCCACATGTTATTTCTTCGTAAATTTCCAGTGTTTCCTTTTTTGTTTGGTTTTTTTGGTGTGGGGGTAGTTGATTGGTTTGTTTGGGGATTTTGGGTTTTTGTTTGTTTTGACTGGGTTTTGTTGGAGGTTTTTTGTTTGTTTGTTTTTACTTAATTTTGCTTACATAGGCCAGAATGTGGGCATATGTAAGCAAAAACAAACCAAGTAAAAACTCTTCTCCTGTTATTTCTTGCCTACCACCTTCTGAGAGATGCTGGATCAGAAAGAGTGTGCCCTTGACAGCCTTTAGGTTTTGTTAGCATTCTGATACTTTTGTTGAATAAGAACTCAAGATTTTGAGTAAGACAGCAGAAATTGCAAACTTGGATTTATCCCTCAGGTAGAACCAAATTATCACAAGTGATGGCTCTTTTTTAACTATCTATTTGGGCAAAAAAGCTGATAAATACAGAGGAGATAGGTGATGTTTCTTCTTGCCTGCAAGATCCATAGACTTTTCTCAATAGCTGGGGCTCCAGAAAGAAAGTAATGCCAATGTTTTCTGTGTTGTTAGTCCAGCCAGATCCTCTTGTTGAGCCCTTAAAGGTGCTCTGGTGCAATGTCTGCATAATATTCTCTGTTCACCTAAACATTAACATTTAGCTGTGTTTTCAAATTAATGCTCTATTTGAATATTTATTACTGTCTTTAAACCAGATTTGCACTCTTTATTCAGTGTAAGTAGTTCTAGTGTAAAATGTATGAATGTACATTAACTACTATATTAATTATGATGTAGATCTCCAATTTTGTTTTTCCTCATATGATTTTTATCAAACAGAGAGATGTCTTTCTCGTCTGGTTAGGAAGAATTACCTGGTCTTGTCTGTTCCTGAAAATCTTCCATGCAGAACATCCCAGACAATGAGAACTCTTCTTTCTTTGGCCATTATGGATTCTCATCTATCTGGA
This sequence comes from Irena cyanogastra, assembly GCA_013397155.1. Lineage (NCBI taxonomy): Eukaryota > Metazoa > Chordata > Aves > Passeriformes > Irenidae > Irena > Irena cyanogastra. The sequence goes on along the minus strand of VWZV01015790.1, from coordinate 99,358 downwards.
GTTACTCCATGGTTCTCCTCGAGGTTTATTTGGTCTGTTGTCCCTCAGCAGGCATTTTTTGGTTGTTTTTTTTTTCCTCAGCCGGAAGAGTATGATTTCCTTCAGTCTCCTTCCCTTTAAATGTGTTTATAGGTTACTTAGCATTTGTCTCTTTGCTCTGGGTATGTTCCAGTTATTACATCTTTCTTAAAACATACTATCCAAAACTGGACATGGCTGACACATCACTGTTGCCAAATTAGGGCAAAAATTTTTTTGCACTGTGCTGATGATGTTTCTGTTAGATCCTAGAGCTGCTTTGCCTTTGCTTTGCAAAAGTGTCTTGCTCTTGACTTTGGGTGATCCATGCCAGCTGCCAAATCTGTTTCTGTAGCAGTGCTGCCTCTTTGCATTTTTAGTGTGTATTTTTGCAGATTCTATTTAGAACTTGGGTTTTAAAAACCATGACCTAGATTTCATCTTAGATTGTTTTGGGAGGTTTTTTTTTATGTTACATCTAAATGATTTTTAAAATGTTTATCTTCTCTTTCCAGAGGGCTGGCAGAGCAGTCTGTGTTCCCATAGCGTTACAGAATATCCTCAGTTAGAAGGAGCCCACAAGGATAAACAAGTCCATCTTCAGGCTCTGCACAGGACCATCTCAGAAATCATGCCATGATTATATTACAAATGCATAAAGGAAAAAATAATGGGACAGAACAAATAGAATGGCTTTTTTTTTTTCTCTTAAGAGAAAGTCTCATTGTGCACATGAATGTAATTACTAATTAAAACTTGTGTGTCAAAGACATGTTTGTTTTCTGAAAAGAGAACAGCTATTGCAAAAAGCAGTGTTTTCCTCTAAGGTATTTGGAGAAACTATTTTAATGTGAGAGTTTGCTTGCCATAGCCATCATTTATCTAAAACAAGCTCTAACCCTCATGGCAGACTTAAAGAAGTTGAGCTGTCAGTGTTCAGGAGGCAACTATTTTATTTCCTGCTTTTTATTCAACCCTTGCACTCTTTGCTTAAAATCATCAGATCTCACTTGCACAGTGATCTTCCTTATCAGAACTCGCTGATCGTTGTTCTTTCTTTTCCAGTGACCTTGAGCCTGAGTGGTTGGACAGTGTGCAGAAAAATGGAGAATTATTTTATTTAGAATTAAGTGAAAGTGAAGAAGAAATTCTGCTTCAGAACAGCTGTCCAGAAATGCCAGCAGTGAATCATGTCAGGTTTCGTGAAAATGAAGCTGAAATCATTCAGGAAGGATCACGAAAGGAAAGAAAGTATGAACTGAAGAAATGGACCAAAATGCTAAAAAAGAAGAGTCTTTTACCAAAGAGTTCTGGTAAGAAAGGCAGTGGAAGCTGCAATGTGCACCCCTCTGGTCCTACTTCCATATTGAAACACCGGTCTGCTCAGAAAATGGGTGTCACTGTTCAGCAAAAGTACAAAGATGTGTCTGTTTATGTAAATCCCAGAAAACTCTACAGTGCTGGAGAAGAAGAGCAGCAGAAGCTGCTGGAGGCCTTAGTAGGGATTGTCCATCAGTCTTCATGGAGCAGCAGAAGAGTGGAAAAACAAGGCAAGAAGGATAAAGCCACCAGAGGAGTCAGTGAAGAGAAGCTTGTGGTACATGGCTTGGTGCCAGGTAGTTCTGCAATGAAAACTGGTCAAATCCTGATTGGTAAGTAACTGAAGGAATAGCTAACTTCTGCACTCTTCCTTGAATGTGAGGATTTATGGGTTTTTTGCTGTTAGAGGCAGCTGACTTGAATTTTCTTGAGACGTAAGCAATTACATCAGTTCTCGAGGGGTTATTTTAAGTCAGTGTCATTGCAGCTGATGGTTTGGTACCTAGCCAGTTTTACTGTAGTACTGATTTTAAAACCATGAAAGGTGTTAATGCAGTAAGGAGATGACCATCCCTTAGTGTTCAGCGACAGAGCAGCTTGGAGCAAGAAATGCCCCACCACCACCTTTCACTTAGGATTTTAGCCGAGTAGTTGCTCAGTAGGTAAGTGGGACTGGAGAAAACCTGTATCTGCCAGATACTGTATTTAGAGTTCATTCTTCTCCACAGCATCCCCCTTAGATAAAAAGCTTTACTGTATATATGTTTTAAATGGGTTTTGTATCATAAAACTGAGGGGAAAAAGTACTGAGTAAGATGTGTTCCTAGGTTACAAACTTTCTCCACAGCCTTGTTTGGTTATTTTTCTGTTTAGCAAGTCCAACAGCAGCTTTCTCAGCAATTGTAACTTTGGGAGGCTCCAAATCCATGGCAGAGCTGCAGTTTGGGGAGGCAGTGAGCCAGTACAGCCTTTGTGGTGGTTTGGCTGCTCGGGCACTTCCATGAGCTGACGAAATAACCTGGCAGGAAACTAACTCAGAAGAAAAATTGGCTGTCTAGTATTTTGCTGGTGCAGTAAGTTAAACTTAGGTCACAGAAGGTCTGACAGGCACCCAAAAGTGAATGATGGAGAGGAATGAACTGCTGTCAGGGGTAATGAGGGAGCAGAAATACTCCCACTCCCAGCATTGAGGCCACTCAAAACTTGGCACCCACAGGACATCAACCTCAGAGACAGTAAATGTGAGACAACCAGGCCACATCTGTAAAGGGTGAAAGATTACTTAATTACCCTTGAAGCTGCTTGCTCACGGAGTGGGAGAGCGAAGATGTGATATTGGTTAGATCATTAAATATCTTAATGCTGTAAGTAGCACAAAGCCCACCAAGTCAGCACGAGTGCTTTTGAAATTGCAGGGCTGTGTGTGTGAAAAGGCACATCGTGCTTTGACTGGCTGATTGCTCCAGCACGAGTTTTTGGTAGAGATGCTAAAGAATACTCCAGAGGGAAAATTGGATAACTTTCAGATTTTACCAGCAAGAACTGATTAGTCAAGGAGTGGGGGATGTGGGCTGAGGGGGAGGAGAGAGAGAGTTTCAACTTGATCTGCTTAAGAGTGTTTAATCTAATTAGTATAAGAGTGGGTGTTTGTAACCTGTTAATTTTGGGACACAGATTTATATATAACATTTTTGTGAGAGCAGGTGTGAAGTCAGAACAGTGTAGGCAAGTACCAGACCCAGGAGATCAAGCTGACCTAACCAGAGATAGTATTTTATCTGCTGCACTTAATGCTTCCCAGAGCTAGTGAGGACAAAAACTGTGGGGTTTTTTTGTTTGTTTCAAATAGAAGAACATCTAACTTCATCTAAGAAGAGTCTTGCACTTTATTATGCCCTAGGCTATCACCAACTCTTGCCTTGTGTTTTTTGCACATTGGAAATGAAATAGTTTGAAGCATACTGGGGTTATTCGGCTATTTACTGGGAAAATGATCTGTGTTCAGTGCCAACAGTGGAAAATGTATAATTTTCATATAAAAATACTTTCAAATTATATATCTATAGTGAAGCTGAATACTCTGGAATTTTTATGTGGTGTCTAGAAATAGGGATGCTTTGCATAAATTAGATGCTCAGATTTCAGTCTTGTCTGCATAAAGAATATACAGTAAAAAAAATTCTGTTCTTGTCAAAAATGTGTCTGGTTTACTGCTTCTGTACTGCACATTTACTGCTTCTGTACAGGATGGGATAGCTGTGGTGTATACCTAAAACCTGATTTAGAAGCCACTAGAGTTCAATAGATAGCTCCTCAGATCATCACAGGAGCTGAAGTGGGACAGAAAGTTCAAGAACAATAACAGCAGAACTTTGCCTTTCAGTTGTTCTTGATCAAAGTAGGTTTTAGGAGTCGTGTGGAGAATTGTGGAAACAGCCAGTAAAGGATGTTTTTGTCATCAGTCTAAAACTGAAGAATTAGCACAAAAGTGAGCAGCTTCCTAGGCCATTACAAAGGAGGAGTACCTGATCAGCACAGCACGATGCCTGCTGGCTGCTCTGGTTATTGCGTTGTTTGTCTCCATTGACCTGTATGTGCAAAAACATTAACCTGTTCTTGTTTAGTTTTATAATATTTCAATGCCCTTCAGTGGTCCAGACCAGCTTGGCAGTAGTCTTTTGTAAGGCAAATCCAAATTATGTTTTCCTTTAAAAATACACACTTTAAAATGACATCTGATTGTCTTTCTGGTGATCAGTTTGCAGCACTCATTTTGACTCACAAAGTGGTTTATGCTTCAGCATTTTTAGCAAAAGTAACTTCTTTTCCATCCTTAGTAATCGCTTTCCTCAGGTGGCTTCTCCTATTTGTTTTAAAATGTGTATGCCCTATAGCTTTGAACACTTAAAACATCTGTTTATTATTTGTGCAATAGACTTTAATTTTTGGTTTTAAGATTGCATATGGAAGTCGTAAGTCTTGTTGCTGTACTTTTATTAACCAAGTGGAATGCAGGCGCTGACCATATGAAAGTAAACACAACAGTTTTAAAAGCTAAAAAACCCTGCTGCTTTGTAACTCTAAAAAGATGGCACTCTATCCATGTGTTGTTTATCAGTTCATTTATCTTTTTTTTTTTTTTTTGCATTTAGCAGGCCAGCATCCATCTTAAATTTTCAAAACAGAGAAGCCCTCATTGATTTTTAAACTCATTGTCACTTCCATTTTTGTTAAGATGAAACACAGTTGCTTCTATCTCGTGCTTTTTAAGTGTCTTTTGTATTTTTGGCAAAACATTTTCCTTGCTTCAGTTAATTTGCAACATTATGCAAAGTTTGGTCTGTTGTGGAAAACTTGCAACGTATCTTCAAAGAGGAAAAACTTCTCAAAACACTCATATTTAGATCCTGACAAAAAAAGGGTTGTAATGCCATTATAACTTGGTTCCCACCCTCCTTCAAATTGAAACCTGTTGGATTCACGCTGGGGAAAAGTTCTTGTAAATGCTGATGAGCATCATCTTTACCATAGCAAAAGTAAGAAATTAATCCCAATGACACTGAAAATACAGCAAAGCTCTTTTCACTAGCAAGGTGTACTGTTGTTATTTTCTTTCAAAGTATCTTATTGCTCTCATAACCAAATAGTTCAGCATGAGTTTTCACACTTTATCAGTATGTACAATTGTCAAAAAATTGTGAAAACTCCCCACTGACAAGAATTGTGTTTGATAGTAAAGATGGGCTATAATAATCCAGTTTTGAACATGTGTGCAAAAGCTACAGCTGCTGTTGAAAATTTCACTTGAAAGGTCCATATCCTTAGAGTCTATGAGAAAAATAGCCCTTGAAAGGACCAAAATACTGGCAAAGTGTGTGATTTTTATGTGGAATTACCATACATGGTGTATTTGTTGAAAAGACTCTCTAGAGTACAGATGTTGGGCTCACAAGATGGAAACAGAGGTGGTGTAAGCTTTGCTATGTTCTCACTGTGGCATTTGAGGTGTGGCTTTTCTTCTTTTCATCTCCTCTTGAAGCACAGCAGCACTGGTTTGGATGAAAGCAGCCTGCTAACATATAAAACAAGTAATTGATCTGCCTTTCTTCAGTAGGAATGCATTTCATAGTTTGCCTTTTTTGGAAAGGCACATGAGAACTTTAAGTGCTCCCACCAAGTCATTGCTAAGAACAGAGAAAATTAAATATCAGGATTCCCTGACAAAATGTCCTCCATCCTCTCCCACAGGAACAACTTGATTCTCATGATTTCAGAAAAAAAAGTGCACTTCTTATCGCAGTATGGAAGTGGTGCTCACTTACCAGTCTTAATCCAGTGGGGATCTACTTTTAGAAATGGTGCTTGCAGGTGTTTCTCTAGGGAAGAAGATAACAGAAGTTGTAGTCTTGTGTCTCAAGTGGCAAAGAGAAAGGCAGTTCTGAAATAAGCATTCTAGGGATGGCAGCAGTGCCGGAGACTTCCCTAAACTTTGTCCTTGAAGAGGCAGGAATAATTCCATCAGCTGTGTGCAGGCTGGGTGTTTGAGACCAACACACACTGGACTGGATGGGAGAAGTCTCTTCTGAAGAGAACAAATAAAATGGAGAGAATTCCTGCCTTGCCTCTTTCTGTTTCATCACTCAGGTAAAGTTCAGCCCTGCTTAACATTGTGCAGAGAACAGGTATGGATGTCTTATGGTTTCTTTGTGAACTGAGAAGCTCTCCACAGTAAGTGATGGAACTCAAAGCGTGATCATTCATTATTATGAGATTTAAGTGAAGCTTACTTCATTTGTAGAATCATAGAACAGTTTGGGTTGGAAGAGTCCCTAAAGGTCATCTAGCCCTAACCCCACACTACACCCATCCAACCTGGCCTTGAACACTTCAGGGATGGGGCAGCCACATCTCGAGTGAGCAACCTGTGCCAGGGCCTCACCACACTCACAGGGGAGAAGCTCTTCCTAACACGTAATCTAAACTACTTTCTTTCAGAAGGACATGCCTTTTTTTCTAAAGATAAATTTGTTGACTTAAGGAATGATATTCTGGAACTGCCTGAAGAAAATTCCTTTCCTCTGTTGCAGTGGCTCACTGCATCTCTGAAAAGGAACTGAGTGATACTTTGTTCTGATGTTTCTCCCTCTATCTGTAGTTCAGTGATGGTTTAGATTAAGATGGTTTGACTTAACTCTGCAGACCATTGAGTTAGACCAACTTAAACACTGCAAAAGCTGCATTTATTCTGCATATATTCTATATACACTTTGATTTCATTAAACCTGAACTGTTAAGCATTAGGTAAGTGAACTTAGATTAAACTTAATACAATTGCATTAATTTTGACATAATTAATGTCTGAAGACCTGAATCAGTCTTTCTGTAAGTTTTTCACATTGCTAAAGGGCAAAAACCAATTCTCAAATAGAATGTAGATGTCAAGCTTTTAGAAAGTACAACTTGCCTCTATTAACTCTTTCACTGCAGTTAATAATCACACTGAGTAGATTTTGTGGTCATGTCCTTATTTAAGACTACTCTGGGTTTGTAATTTTACACGGCTCATATACTTTGCCTAGTGATGTTATTGATTCTGTTACCACATAGTCTATGTTCTTTGACAGCTCTTGTGTGTGGCAAAAAGAAAAGTAGCAAAAATGCCAACACCCACCCTCACTGCCTCTACCTCCAATTCTAGCAAATCCATACTGATCAGTAAAGAGTTTCTATTGTGTACTAAGTTGCTGTTCTTTGATAGTGATACAGCATTTTCTGGTAGAAGGAAGGCAGCCTTACAGGACTGCTTGGGCTGTGTGCTCTGGAAAGCTGTTCCATTTATGGTCCATGATTACATTTTTACCAATTGGATGGAATAAATATTTACTGCTGCAATGAAAGCTTTACATGTGTACATTAGGCATGGAATAAATAAAACACTTGGAGTATGTAACGTGTAAATACTGATGGCTCTTGTACTTTCAAAGTGTCTTTGTCTGTTCCACCCTGGGAGATGTGGTTCTAAAACATTCCCTCGAGTGCTAAGGTGTAGATGTCTTCACAAAGTGTGTACCTCTCCTCTGAAGGGCTTTACAACAGAATTCCTAAGGATGCAGTCAAACAAACAGAACACAAACAACTTTTGTTTAAGCAGATAAGTTTAAGATGAGTACAAGAGCAATTTATGCCTTCTCTTGTAGTTGTGTATAATGATCTGTATGTAATACAGTGTTCTTAACAAAGAACATAGTAATCCTGTTTATAATTCTTGTTATATTAGAGTAGCCTGAGTGCTCTGCTTTTCATTACTAATTTTCATATCCTGGGGCTCTGGCATGGACTTACTGAGTTCCTTTTAAATGCTGTTTAACTTTCAGCTTTTCTGTCTTTGAATTACTGTTGTGTTGAACATGTGACAGGCTAAAACTTAACTGTGCTGTGCATCAAGTAACACAGACCTTTTGGAGAGAGCTATTTCTTGAAAAAGAAAAACTTGAAACATTTTTATGTGTAGAAAAAAAGTGACCTTTTCTTGGTTTTGCATTTAGAAGGAGTAGGAATGAATTTCCCTTTAATGTAAAAGAAGAGTGATCAACTGGTTATTGCCTGGTGTATTAAAGAGGAATATTGTTTGCATTTTGGAGGAAATCAGTGTTTCCTTACTGATGGTTAAGAAGAATGTTGTCTTTTGTTGGCCTTGTGTGTTGCACTCATTTTGAGCAATTCATCTTGTACCTGGGAAGAATCCCAGTTGCAATTTGAAGGTATTTAAAAATGAGGTAGAACATAGAAATAATGGTAACTGTCAGTGTTCTTCTGAACTTGAGCATTCCATGTCCTTGAAGAGATTCTCAGGGAATGGAGAGACTCAGGCTGTGCTTTTCCATAGTGTTCATATCATTAGCCCTGTGTCAGTTTGAGCTGAGCAAGTCTTCTTCCTGGAAAATTGAAATACACACTGAACCTTACACTGCTTCAGTGCTTTATTTCTGCAGTTGATGACATCTTGGCTGCCAAGTCAAGACTTAAAATATAACTATGCTAAACATGCACTTTTGCTGCAAATCTATATCCTTTTCCTAATCCCTTTCCACTGCCTGAATGATGAGGGCCTTGTTAATAATCTTGGTGAGGATGTGGAGGTACTTTCTAGGGGAGTCTTTGTGCAGCTCAAGCGAAATGAAGCTTGATTTTCAATCTGCTCGTTCAGAGGAGCTCTTGGTATTTTTAGTTCACGCATAAAATTTCTTTATTTCCCTATCTACGGAAGATACAATCTAGAAACTAATAAGGTTTTTCACGAGAGAAAGCAGAGGCAATTGAAAGTGCCACCAAAGAAAATCAAATAGAAGATAAGGCCTGTTTTGTTACTCTAAAGTTGAATATTTGCCTCTGTGAAGGAACTAATGAACTGTCAAATCCTGGTGTCACTGGCAGTCGCTTCTTACAGTTCTTGTCATAAATTTATGTTGCTTCATTTTAGGTAGTTTGTTCTAAGTACTTTTATTGTTAAGTTTTTTAGAAATTCTCTGGTTAGAGTCTGAAGAACGTTCTGATTTCTAGCTGCTTTCTCACCTAGGCTCTGCTCACCTTGTCTTTAACCAAGAGATTCTTCATTTCCCCTGGTTGCTGCAGTATTACTTCTGTCTATCTGATCTCATTTGATTTCTTTTTTCTTGAGCACAAGTGAATAGGACTGTCAGGAATAATCTGGATGGGATCACTCACATTCCAAGGAAAGGCCAAACAATAAATGGTCAAAAACCCTTTTATGTTTACTTTCGAATTTCTGTTCTTTTTGACAGGTCTATGTAGTTTTATTTCTTGATGTTATTTTACTTTTATGTTGTCTAGCTTCACAAACTGGTTTTCATTTCCACAGGTCTCATATCCCTCTTTGCACACTCTGTGCTTTAACATGCATCTTTTTGAGGGGGATGAGGCACAGGTTAGCAATTAGTTATCATTGGGATACATCTTGAGAATATTTTCCTTCTCTTCATATAGAAATCCCAGTTTGATTTTTGTACTTTCAACTGGAATGTGGATTTTAAGTTTGTAAGCTATAATTCAGTTCTGTTTGCTTTTGTAGGTGGTGCCTTTAATTTTTCAAACCTTTTTCTCTTGCAGTTAATGGCTTTGTCTTTGGGACCCTGAGGGTTGGGTTTTTTTCCCTATTTCCAGTCATGGTAGGCTGTCAGATGTAGAACACATGGGATGCTGTTAGGCAGAAAAAACTGGCAGATAAAAACATGGAGAGGAGGACCCACAGTAGGGGGCAAGGAATGGAAGAGAAAGGACTGAAGTTGAGAAATTTGCTATGTTTTCTGGTCAGGTGACAAGAGTGTTACAAGCCTTGATGCAGGGGAGAATTGTTACACAGGAGGGCCACCAAGATGATCAGAGGGATGGAGCATTTCTCCTAAGGAAGGGCTGAGATAATTGGGATTCTTCAGCCTGCAGAAGAGAAGTTCCAGGATTACCGAACTGTGGCCTTGATATACCTGAAGGGAGCGTACATGAAGGATGGGGAGACACTTTTTACAAGGACATGTAGTGACAGGACAAGGTGGAATGTCCTTAAATTGACAGGAGGTGTAGACTGGATATGAGAAAAGGAATTCTTGACTGTGAGGATGGTGGGACACTGCAAAGGGCTGCTCAGAGAAGCTATGGGTGCCCCATCCTTGGAAGTGTTCTAGGCTAGGTTGGATGGGATTTGGAGCAACCTGGTCTAGTGGAAGGTGTCCCTGCCTCTGGCAAGGTTGGAACTAGATGGCCTTCAAGGTTCCTTCCAACCCAAACCACTCTATATTTCTGTGATTTTTGTCAAATGATATGAGTGTGGCCGTAAGGCCTTAGTACCGCTGAGGTAATAGACTAAAAGTGGTCAATGTTGCATGTAGCAGACATCTACTTAAATATAACAAATGGACATTTATGACAGCTTTAATGGCATATTAATTTTTTAAATAAGACACTGTTTTGCTCTGTATTGTGATGCAACTGAATTTCTCATGTCTTGTCTGTTCCACCTCCAGGAGATGTTCTTGTTGCTGTAAACGATGTTGATGTGAATTCTGAAAACATAGAGAGGGTTTTGTCTTGCATTCCAGGTCCTATGCAGGTACAGTATACCGTACAGTTGAACATTTATTTCAAAACTCCTCTGTAAAAGTTAGTACTGTTTCTAGCCTTTTTTTCCTCAGGAAACAAAATTTAGGTGGCCTTTTTCTTAAAACTTACTCCGTTATCTTGTCAATGTGTTGCTTGACTTCAGTCAGAGTAGAAATTTCAGAGTTTAGTTCTGATGAAAACCAGAATCAGAAAAATCCTATGAAAATAGGTAGGTGCTGATGTCTAGCTTAAAAATAAACTTGTCAGCAGAAGAGTAGTGGGTTTTTTGCCAATTACTCTATTTAAAATGGTAATAATTGCTCTGAAAATACTTAAATAGAATAATTATATCTTCATCAATATAAACAAGACTGACAAACTACAAGAGAGTAAAAACAAACCTGAATTAACAAGGAGTGCTATTAAAAATATTTAAGAGCATTTAAATGGTGAACTTGATACTGGTTTAATATTTAAATACAAGAATTAATTCTTGGGGTTCTAAGAGGTGTTAGATTGAATACTTTCAAGATCTTTCAAAACTCAACAGTGATGATACTGATAGAAGTCAGTAATAAAAATTGATACCAAAAAAAGTTCCAAAAAATCTGACCTGATGAATGATGCTTCTTTCCCCAAAACCTACTGCATATATCTTTTCTTCTAGCTGAATCATTTTGGAGCTCTAATGAAGAATTCAATAAGTAATGAAGAATTAGATAGCTATTTCAGAGCTAGGCCAGCAGAGTGTTACTTATCTAGGATGTTACTAGCATAAAATGGAATATTTTGAGTTATTATGCTTATATTCACTTCCTGATGGATGGGAAGACAAGATAAAAGTTGAAACTTAGAGGTATGAGCAGGAGCAGGTTAAAAATTAAAGTGTCTCCTGGTAGTTTTTTTTTTTCTGGTAGAATGTAAAAGCTAGTGATAATAATAGAAATATTTTACAGTCCAGAGATTTTTTTAGAAGTGAAAATTCTACATTTTCTTGAACACAAAAGTTCTGTGTGCAAGTTCCTGTGGAAATATATCTGCAGTTGCAGAGAGATTGGGTACTGGGGATGTCAGTTCAGGAAGCTTTCCAGGATATCTGACAGCCTGAAGCTTCCCTGAGCTACTGGAGTTGTGGTCAGGTACTGGCAGAGCTCCATGGGAGAAAAACCTTCTCTCATCCCTCTTTGACCAAACACGGAGTTGCTGTAACTGTTATCAAACCCAGAATGATGAACAGGGCAGAGATGATGCAGGCTGTGTAATTGCATCCTCTCTAGATGAGGGTGTGGGTATGACTTGTTGCTGAAATGCAGTGCAGCCCTTCACAGAGCAGTTCCTTGTGATGCAGTGGCAGTGTTTGCACTGGCAATAAATCTGTCAGGCAGGCAGAGATTACCTGTAGTGTGTAACAGTTTGTCATGGTGGCTTTCCAAATCCTTTCATTAAAGTGCAATTATTCCTTTTCCACTGTGCAGTGTGAGTCAAGCAAGACAACTGGGGGCTAAAATAGACCAGTGGAGATGTAAAAACAGACTTCTGAGTTTTTTGCAATGCAGTACACTGCAATCATGCTGCTGAAGGAACAGAGGGTAGTTGTAGCTGACATTTTGTAATACAAGCAAAATGGTTACTGTGTTCTCATTGATCTTGCCTTGCAGAATATCAAAAAAGGTGCCATTTAAAGCTTTTTTACTTACATATAAGTTATTTAAGTCCCTGCTCTTCTGGATTCATGTTAAAAATTACTGGAAATAATTTCAAAAACTTCACTACCTAGGCTCAGCTGCACCATGTGACATAACATCTCATTATTGTATTTCCAGAATTTTGTTTTTCTTACCTCCGTTTAGGCAACTAGATCTAGGCTTGTAAGGGCTAGTTTACTGCATTTACTGAGCAACAGAGGTCCAAATGCTACATTAGTCCTTTGTTTTACATTTCTATAATCAAAATAGTTGCTGTTTCCTAGCACCATGAGACAGAAAAGACAGAATAGGAAGGGCAAGATATGCTAAAGGAATATACTCTTCTTTACTCTGATACTTAGAAGTTGCAGGACTGTTTTAGTCAAAACTTTCTAAATATATCCAGCCTGAGGCAGACATCTAGAATCAGAAATTTCTGCCTGAAATTTTGAGTTTCAGTTGTGCATAAGCACATGGCAAACAGATACTGAAAACAGGAAGCAGCAGACAGTCTTTAAAAGGCAGGCAATGCCCCCAGCTCTGTCTGTAATAAAATCCATCTTGCAAGCCATGCATCTTTCTTGCAGATGGAATCATTCTTTTCTGGGGCAGACCAGTGGTCCAACAGCTACATTTTCTTTCTTCATTGACAAATGTATAATAGTTTTAAGAAGCAGATTAAATACAGAGTGACCTTCCAATCATTACTTTCCACCTTCCAGCAGTTAATAATAAAGGACTTGTAAAATCAGTTAAGGGTTTCTATGTTCTCCTTTGTTTCTTAAAATTCCTTTGACCTCCACAGCATCCTGGAGCAGTGATTTATGTGACTGATTTGTATTATGTTAATTATCACTGGCTCTCAAATTGCCATCTAACCAAGTGCATGTCATAGCCCCATGTTCCTGTGATATGAGAAGTTAACTGTTCAGGTCTTACCTTGCCATGGCTGTGGACAGCTCTGTCATGTTCCACTTTGTCACCTTTCCTAAGCAGAAAGTGATGATCCATGTCCCTCACAGTTTGAGTTTGCTGTTCCTGCCACCTTATTGCCATTTGATTAAATTCTTCTTGAGAAATGTTCTAAGTATTGAGAATGTGGGCATGATATAAAGAGTGGAATATTAATGCTTTCCTCATTCTTCATGTCATTTTCTGTTTTCTATTGTGCATTGAACTGAGTTTCTTCAGGAGAAATAGAATCAAAGCTGTGGAAGGTTTCGCAGTGAGTACTTACAAAAGAGGACTTGAGTAGTCATATTTAATCAGATCCTATGCACTGCTCAGGATGAAGATTCACTTCTTCTCCACAAAAAAAAAAATGCATATATTTTTAGGATATGTTGAAATGCAGTCTCTTGGTCCACTTCTATTACAGTGATGTGGGAGGCAGCATGGATGACTCCAGTTCTGTTCAGTCCAGTTTGTTTTGAGCTCTTCCCTGGAGGATCATATGGTTGTGTGTCTAAGACAAGACAGACTAAGTTTGTTTTTTTTAAAAATTGAGAGACTAAAAGATAGACTGCAGCAAGAATGACATCTGTGTGTCATTAGTGTAGAAACTGTAGCCTTAGTGTCATGACTAAATGTCCAGAGACAAGATGCAGTAGAAGTTAAGAGAAATAACTACTGAGCCTTGAGGAAATCTGTAAGAAGTTAGGGTATGAGGAAAATATTCTGAAATATATGCAGATGGCGTGACAGAGAAACAGAACCGAGTCTCAGAATGCTGGAGAAGAAAACATACACTTCTGAAACTGTCAGCTATCAGGTTACTGGGTCTTAGAAAGCAGCTGCTTCTCAGCAGGGTGTTCCTGCTCCTCCAGCCCTGTTCATGTGCAGTGTCAGGAATCCAAACTGAACTGATGAGGAGAGGGCAAGGTATGAGTTACTGTCAGCAAAGAAAGAGGTAGTACAGGACAGGAGAGCAGGACTGACTGCAGTGCTGTACTAGGGAAGAGGAGGGAAAAAAGGCTGATAGCAGCCCAAATAGGAGAGGAGAAAATGAATGGGAAGTGTTGGGAGAGGGAGTAAAGTGGAAGATGGCAACCAGTGACTTAAATGTAGCTGTAGGAGCTGACGATGGCACTTCTCTCCAAGCTAGTCTGACAGGCAGTGGGTGTTTTAAAGCATCATTATTTCTTGCTGTCACACCTCTCTTGAACTTTGTGTACACACATACACAATTACAAAAATTATCTGTCTTTAAATGTGTAAATTATGTGCTTGGGCTTCTCAAAATTTATTGCAATTGGGAAAATAAAAATGGATTTTGTTGCATAAGTCCTCAGGCTAAACTGCCGCTGATTTTAACACAGAAAAGCAGGGTTTGGTGTGATGTGTTATGTTCAGAAGTTGCCTGTCAATAGGCATGTTACAGGTACTTGAAGGCAGACCAACAGTCTTGAGTGAAAACATGTGAAAGAGGTAATTAAGAGCATGTCTGCTTAGTCCAAACATATCTTCAGTCACTTTGATAAAAAATAAGGTCTCATCCAAGAACATAAATGAATTTCTCCTCCTTGGAACTAGTGATTTTATGCTCAGTCAAGAGATGGGTGTTTCTTACATCTCCTCCTTTCATACTTAGGGTAATGTGTTCATTCACAAAAAAAGAAAAAAATCATTTTCATCACCGCTGAGACAACTAACAAAGAATTTTTGTAAGTCAGGGCTTAAAAAAGTAGGTCTATGCAGCAAATTTTGAAACGTTTCCACATCAAGTTTGGATTGTATGTTGTTTGTGTGTCAGGAAATATGCATTTATTCTAAAACTCCTGGGTTTAAACTTGGGAAATAAGGGACAGTAATCATCCTACAATTTTTTTGCAAAATCAGCTTGATCATCTAAACTTTTAAGGTTTTAAGAGAGGATGTGCTGTTTGTGTTTGGTCTTTTTTCTTCTGAAGACATAGCACAGTGTAAGGGACATAAGCGATTTTTAGGCTATTTAGTAGTTGTGTAAATTGCTAAATACAGCAACAAAACTCTTATTTTCTGATTTTGCAGTTTAAAAAGGCAAGTTAACATATTGAAAATGAAAGAATTGCTGCCGTTACAATTCAACAGACATTTGCAGTCCAATGTAAATTTAAATGGATTTCCCTGTGTAAATGTGTCAGTGCACTCAAAATGCTCAAGAAAGAGCCTTCAGGATATGTACTTAGGAAACTGCTGACATTTTGAAAGAAGTCAAATACTATGTGTGTTTCAAAGGCAC
The DNA here is from genome assembly GCA_013397155.1 of Irena cyanogastra. Classification (NCBI taxonomy): domain Eukaryota; kingdom Metazoa; phylum Chordata; class Aves; order Passeriformes; family Irenidae; genus Irena; species Irena cyanogastra. The sequence continues at coordinate 84,001 of VWZV01015790.1, read as the reverse complement.
AGTAATGGGTTTTTGTGCTCAGACAAAGCCAGAGCAGTAAGTATATTTTTCCATTCTCAAAACCAGAAGAATTAAGTATGAAAACACAGCAAACCACATGCTTACTCACATGGTTCATAGACCATGTAATAGCTGGCTTTGTCCTTTGTAATAGATAGTTATGTAATGCTAAATGTATAATTGGTTTTCTTGAAACAGCAAGAATTTTGTTTGCTTACATCTTCCTCACTAAAGCTGAGGCTGGGAAAACCTAACCTCTTAAAGGGCTCAAACTCCATCTGTTTCATCTGATACCGGTAAGTAATTGTAAGTACAGCCTCATTCTCACAGTAATTAATTACCCCAATAGGTTAAACTGACATTTGAAACCTCAGTATTTGAGCCTGAAGGGACTGCTGAGCAAAGGGACAAACAGACCCAGTCAAGTATGAACAACGTGGCTCGGCTCCTGTGGGGAGAGGACACTTTGGACTTCCAGCAGGCTGTGCAGGACTTGCCTCACATTGTCATGTTCCTCACACTGAAGCTGGACTCTGAGACGTCCAAGGATGAGGTATGTGGCTGACTCAATAAACCTGAGCTGAAAGGTAATCACTGACCACAGCAGCTGCTAGGACATTTGATGTAAAAGATAAATAAAAAATCTTCCTAAGGGTTTGGAGTTGGGAATCATCCATAAAATACCCATTTTGGCTGAAATAAGGCATCATATTCCAGGAAGGAAGAATTAGCATCACTGCTGACAAACTCCTAACTGGCCCTGAACTCAGCTGAGGGCAGGTGAGGAGCAGCCAGGGTTAGGGTTATACAGCCGAGGTGCATTCCCCAGTGCCCAGCTGGCTCTGGGATGCTGACCTGGAGGTTTCCAACGCCAGGATCTGCCTAGTCAAAAAAATACCCCCTGCAGAAGCTATTGGCAGTCCACATCCATAATCTGTTTGGCTTCTCCTGTTTTGAAATGCTAATGTGCCTTTTCTTAGAGGGCTCTGGCATGTCTGCTGTTAGCAGTCAGCTGCTGATCCTTGCTTGGGCAGCGTTTTTAGAGCCACTGAAGTACTTTTCCTTTGTCCTGTAAAGCTTCCTTTCACTCTCTTTCCTTATTGTATTCTTCGAAAAAGTTTTGCCAGTGTGCCTGTAAAGCATTGTCAGTTTGTGTAGTTGTTCAGGATGTAGCCATAGCTACAAATATTCCTCTCCACGCAGGGACACAGAGCTGAAGTTGGCCTCTTGCCCAGTCTGGAAATGACAAGTGGACAAAGTGGGCTTCTTAGGAACAGACATTTGGGAAAAGACTCTTCTGTCTTTGTGTGAATTCTCAAATTTAGCGTTGTGTCCCAGTGGTCTTACATTATCTGTGCTGAGGAGACATCAAACAAACAACAGGTTTTTCCAGTCCCAAAGGACTAAGATGGCAGGACAGTGATGGACTGGGGAGCAGAAAGAAAACATTTTGCTTTCTCTCCCTTGGAGTTTATCCTTAGATTGAGATACCTTTACTTTTTTTATAATACTATTTTTCAACTGGTATATGTCTACATTCTGTTGGTGATGTGTAATAGAGAAAAAGTGTTACAGCTATACAAAATAGGGTTTAATTTTATTTTCTTGAGACAGGAGAACCTTAAAATTACATGATACCATAATATGTACTAGTCCAAGACCAGTGTTTTCTTGACCACATAAACTTTATGAAATAGTAAAAAAAATAATTTCAGAGCCTCTGACTCCTCTTTTACACATGCAAATGCCTGATTGCAATTTTGCACTTCACAGTAAATTGAGTACTGGTTTCTTGCCCTGTTGTTCCTTTACATTCTCCCAAGAAACTGGGATTAATCCTGAACATTGAGCAGAGGTAAAAGAGGAATTGTAAGGCACTTTTTTCCCTTCACAACATGGAATAATTGTTCCCTGAGAAGTCTTGGCAATTATGTAGCCCAAATATGTTGAGAGATGCTTTGCTGATATAATGAAGCTCTTTATAAGGTTTCCTTGCAAAAGAATGCTGCTTTCTTTAAGGCATTTGTCTTTAATTCCATTTTCTGAACTTCAGACAAGTTCTATCCTGTAGATATACTGTCCCAGATTTAGTTTAAACAGTACTTTAAATGAAGTTAGGGTACACCAAAGCCATCCTGCACAATAGAAATATAATGATCCTTTAAGAAGCTGCTTTACCCATACCCAGAGGAGGCACAGTATGCAGATCACATCCTGTGTAAACTGTGGCAACTGGAACTTGTTAATACGTATTCCACTTGTGAGCTTTTGGCACCTAAAATAGAATTAATGAGCTTTAAGACTTGTAAGCTCTGTCTGCTCAGCTCTACGGGGAGGTGGCATTGGGACTCATTTGGGATGTGTGTGCCTGTGGGGGGTGTCCCTATGGTAACAGTTTCTCAGGGAGTAAGGTCAACCCTGCCTTTTTTTCTATTTTAGTTTAAGGTGGGTGTTGCAATTATACATTATTAGTAGCAGTGTACAACACTCACATCTTTGTCTTTGACCTGATTTTGGCAATAGCATGTCTTTAAAGGAATGAGGTTCATGTTCCTTCTACTGTTACTAGAAGACTGTCCAGGTTTGGGTTGAGGGAGGATTTACACTTGAAGAAATTAGCTACTTGTGTTTATTAATTCCATTGTCATTGCCCTGTGACCTTTGGGCTTGCTTTGGAGACAGCTGTTCTGGTGGCATGTGCTGGCCTTGCTAAATCACTATATCCATACATGATAACAGCTCTGCCTGTTTGTTACAGTTGGCTTTTCTTTCCCTGGGAATGTGTTCAGATCATTCTCAAACAAATTTTGGGTAAAGGCCCCAATTCATAGTGAGAAGTGGGGGGAAAGGCTCTTTCTAGTACTTTGCAGTGCTGCAATTAGAAAACAACATGGTTTTTCCAGTTGAGGGATTGATTCCAGAAAAAAGATCCTTGTCATTAATGAGTATTTATAAATGGAGTTAATTAAATTGGAGATGAATGAAGAGTTTGTCAGATCCTTCTGTAATGAAATTTTGCATTCTTTTAGTCTTGATGAAGGAAAATTTTCTAACGGGTGTTGGCACTGACTGAATGTGATTAGTGACATAAGCAGGGAAGTTAATCATGCCTGTGTTTCATTTGTTTGTGGAGAAAGATAATTTACTATTATCTTTGCAGTGGATATACTTAATATTGCATGCATTATTTTTGGCCCATTATGATTTGGCAGAAAGGAATAAATGAGGGGGATCATGTTTGCTTATTACTATATTTTTATAGTTGCTGAAATAATACAACATTTTTGAAACTGCTTGAATAAAAGAACAATTTTTTTTTAAATGGCTAGAAAAATATGTCACAAATATTTATCTCTATAGAGCTTATGTTTCAGATGACTTGTGTAAGTGTTTCTGGTCATATGTTTCATGAGAAATATTAATGGTGTGTTTTAAAATTAGAGCATGTTTATCATTTATGTTTTATACTATCCACGTAAAGCAGCTAGATAGGGTTATACAAAGAAACTTGGGTTTTCATATTCTTAGGTTAGTTTTGAAGAGCTGTATGTCTGATGGTGGTTTAAGTCAGAATATAAATATTGAAAGAACTGTACAAACACTTGAATCAGAGAATGACAGAATCGTTTGGTTGAAAGGGCTGTTAAAGATCATCCAGTTCCAGCCCTACAGCCATGGGCAGGGACACTTTGCACCTTACCAGATTGTCCCAAGCCCTATCTGACCTGGCCTTGGACACTTCCAGGGATGAAGCATCCACAGCTTCTCTGGGCAACCTGTGCCAGGGCCTCAGCACCTTCACAATAAAGAATTTCTTCCTCTCTCTTGGCATCAGATGTATTAACAGTGTACTTAAAGCTCTAAGATGCAGTGGCCACACTGTTTGTCATTTTGCGTTTCTCCATGTAATAATTACTCTATGTAAGTCATGCTTTTCTATAAAATACAGAAAAACTCTCAGAAATATTCGTGTGCCTTTTTCAACTTTCCAGTATGCCCATGCAGCACACTGCTTGTTTCAATGTCATATGAAAGGATATGATAAAAGATTCCATGTTTTAAAAAAAACCCAGCTGTTATCACCAAAAAAAAAAAAATCATTATCTTGTTTTCTGTGGGGATTTTTGGAGGGGTTTTGGTTTTGGTTTGCTTAACTAACAGATAACTTTCTTCACAGCAAGAAATTATTTATCAGTACCCTATATCTGAAGCATCCCAAAAACTGAAAAGTGTGAGAGGGATATTTCTCACACTGTCTGACATACTGGAAAGTGTCACTGGTACCGAGATTATCAGGTAAAAGTGTTTGAAATGTAATTACTATTTTTATTACTTTATACATATATGTACAGCAAACATGGGTCATGCATCAAGTTCTAGACAAACCAGAGCAACTCAACTTGTTTAGGCAGTAACTCTTTAACTACAACAGCATGCCTGAAGTTGGAGTGCTCAGCTTGGATATAAATTGGTTTGGGGGAATTCCATTGTAGTGGGTAGCAGTGACTAGGATTTTCAGTTCAGTGAAATAATTTTAAACTCCTTTATAACTTTATAGTGTTAACAGAAATACTTCTGGTTTCATTTTTCTAGTTCCTCCCTTTTCTTATGTGAAAAACTGGTTCAAGTTGTTTACTGGAAAGAATCTGACAAGTTGCTTGTAATTGGCCTTCCTGAAGAAAAGTGAGTTTCAAAGGAAAAGTTTTGTTTTCCTTTAAATTTTGTGTCCTCAAATTTGTTTTGTGTACTGTTCTAACAAAAAATGCAAGAAAGGGCTTAAAATGTACTCCTTCTATTGTTACTAGTTTTTATGTCTGTGATTCCACTATTTTGATTCACATCTTTCACATACCCATTGTTGTAGTGTCTTTTTCATTTCCTCTGGAGAGAATAAGACCCTAGAAATATTTGTAATTTAGAAAAGAGTAATATCCTAGGATTTGGTACACTCAAGTTCTTTGCAGAGGATGCTAAATAACATCAGTAATATTACATATTTACACGTTCAAGGAGGACTGCTTATTCATCATAAAGATGTTATAACCACAGCTGTATGTTTTAATTTTTATTTGTTAGTGTCCCACTTTCTCAGCTGAGGAACATGATTGAAAATGTTGTCAGGACCTTGACGTTCATGTACAGTTCTTTGGACAGGTGAGTTCTTGCAGAAGTATTTTCTTTTCAGTTACTCATTTTTCATTGGTGCTTATTGAGAAAGACAAATAGTAGGATTAATTTTAATGTTCCAGGGAATTTCATGGCATGTTCCTTTACATTTGTATATGAACGAGAATTCTGTTGTTCTTGCCTTTTGCTTTCAGTCTTAACACTAGTAAGACACTGTTTAAGCAGTCTTTGTCACTTCAGAAAGTTTTGTCCTTGAGTAAGTAGGTCAAATCATTCCCATAATCCAAGTCACTGTGGATGTCAGCAGCACTCTGCAAACCACCCTCTGTGTCTGTAAAATATAGGTGTGTATCAGTGTTATATTTTTAATAGAGTAAACACTCTGGAGCGTTCTCCAGAGTGAGTGTCTGCAGTACCAAACTCCATTTGGCAGAGTGAGTGTCTTTTCTTTGCATTTGGAAGTGACCCAGGAGACTTTCAGTCTGACTGTTACCTAAATAAAATTGCCCAGGTGGATTACTCATATTCTTGCTTGAATTTAATTCAGGGTAATGTGTGTATGCCACAGTGAAGGAAAAAGAATAAATCTCAGTTTCCAAAAGGATGAGACTGATGTTTCAGTCTCACTTGAGGTTGCTCTAAGACATCTACTGTAACACCATACTGGTTTAGTTTGTGCTTGGTTTGTAGGTACTGCCTGGATATCAGCCTAGTGGTTTTTTTCATGTTAAAAGAACATCCAAATGTAGCATCATGCTGTAAAGAGGCTGGTGCATCACTGAGGGTTATATAAACAAGCTGCAAATTTCTCACTGTTATTCTAACTTGGAGTTCATGTTTGTCCAGTGCTTTTTGCCAGGTGGAAAATGTTTCTCGCCTGGATCATTTTTTCAACCTGTTCTTCCAGCGTGCCCTGCGTCCCGGCAGGCTCCAGCCCGGCGGCACCGAGCACCGGGATCCCTGCAGTGCCCTGCTCCTGGACAGCCTCCCCGGCCTGCGCTGGCTGCCGCTGCCGCAGGAAACCAAGGTCATGTCCCTTGCACGTCTCTCCAGGAAAGCCTGGCTGTGACAGGCCAAAAAGTCAATGCAGGTGTCTTCTGCTCTTCCTGTCTGATTTGTATAGGTGCTTTGCCCATCCCAGGTGGTCCATTTTCCTATAAAAGTCAAGTTTGGAGCTACACCACCATTCCCACGGGATTGCTGTTGTGAGTGTAGTTTGGTGACTTTAGAGTTACCTAGGAAGAGTACAGAAAGCAGCCCCTGGTATGTAGCTGTATGTTTGATTTTGACCATTGAAGTATTTTGGCAGGCAGGAAATACTATTCTAGAAGCTGATGTTCTTCTCATAATTTAGGAGAGTTACAAATGGCTGTTGCAGAATCAGAATAAATACCCACGCCATTTATTGATGCCAGACAGGTACAGTTTTTCTGCACCATTTCACTGTGCCACATTGCTTCCATGTTAGAAACTGAGTTGTGCTTTAAGCAGTAGTAAGACAAAAGGTAGATCACAGTAAATAACATTTAATTATAACATTAATAACACTTTAACTGCCAGTCTTAAACCTCACTTTCATTACTTCAGTATCTGTGACTCCAGTTTAAAATATATTAGTCTTGTCATGGTAAAATTTGTTTTTTTAATGAGTATGTGCTCTCACTTAATGCAGTTAAAATCAGCTGGGAAATTTTAAATTCAGGGTTTTCTTTCATGGAGAGACCCAGAATATTTCTAAGTTTGTACATAATATAGTTAAGGCTAATTCTAATTATTAGAAAATTATTCTAATCTGAGCTGAGCATAAACTCCATTATCCAAACTTATTTCATCAGCATCAGCAACAAAAAAGAAACCACAATGTACTCGCTGAACTTAAAGAGGCTATGTGATGGAAAATTAAAATTCCTTCTCAGAATGACTCTGGGAAAGGCCCAAGTCTGGATGTTCATAATGACTCTTCCTCTGCAGTGACAGATCTTCTGTAATTTATAGGTCTTTATTTGAAGACAACATTAACTAGGACTTCCCTGCACTTCTGTTTTTATGTTTAGTAAGACCTCAATGTATAATTTTCATGGGAGTGTTTGGAGGGGAAGGGACAAAGGGTTAAAGTTTTTCAATTTACTATTTTTGCAGAATGATTTCAGGTTTGCTACTGTTCAGTAAGAGTTGTCAAGGATGTTGCAAGTTATGCATCAGTCGGGGCCATTGTTTCCAAACAGATTTCTCTTTGCTGATGTGGCTTTCTTCCTTTTCTCCTTTAATGGAGAATTGTCTTCTCCTTTATCTTTATTCATATACTGATAATTATTTAGTTCTTTCCACCTTGGACTGTAGGTTTTTTTGCTATTTGTTGATATGGGGTTTTTCCATGCTTTTTCTTACTTCTCAAGTTTCTGTAGAGAGGCTCAGTTGCACTTTGGTCTCCAGTTTAGCTTGCAGGCTGCTTTCTTCATATAGAAGAATAAGTTTTAAAAGGACTTAGGAAACAGCATCATTGAGGCATAAAATACAGTCATCACTTTCCAGAGTTCTTTGAGATCATTCCCGTTTGCCAGTAAAATGTTGTTGTTGCAGAAGATGACATTTCCAGTTAGTGTTTTGGTGAAGAGCTGTTCTATTCTATAAGGAATATAAAACTAAAAATGTTAGTTCTTCAGGCAGAAAGCCATTTAAATTTTGACTGAGGAAAAGCTGAGAGGATGGTTAGTTGTCGAGTGCCAACAGGCTTGCTGACATTTCTCTGTTTGAAAACTGGCTGTACTTCAATTAGAGACAGCCTGTTACCACAGCTCAAGAAGTTTGTAACCGTGTGATTTAGGTTCTTTTCATTAAGGAGCACATTTATGTCATGAGTTTCAGTGCCTAGGAGCAAGAAAAGTACTCATAATAAACCTTGATTTAACCAACATCTCTTGCAGTTACAGAAATAAGGAAGCTTAAAGTAGTTCCAGTAGAACAACAATAATGTGTGAGAGAGTTTTGGTGACTTCCATAGAGACAAAAACTTAACTCCATTGGACAAAAGATTTTTCTAAAAATTCAGTTGGATGCAGTAATGTTCCAGGTTTGTCTTTAGATGTTGTGTTTTAAAGCATGCTGAAAGCACCAGTGACATCTCCTTTGTACCAACACTGGGGTCAGCAGGCACACAAGCAGAGAAATGGTACAGTTCAAAGAGCAGGGAAATAGCCAGCAATTAGAAAGGATTTTGGTATCTCCAGGTGTTCTTGATATTTGAAGTTACTAATAAAAAATAGGTGTAGATTTTTATCCAATCACTTTGAATCCCAATCTGAGACAAGCAAGATAGAGCGAGATGTGCTATTACTGGAAATTAATGTGTTGGAAATCTCTATTAAAAAGGATTTTTTGACTCTTTCAGATGGAAATTGACACAGCACTGAGTGATCTGGAAGCAGCTGACTTTGCAGAGCTGGTAAAGATTTTATTTTTGTTTGCTTTGCATAGTATCTCTGTCCCTTGGTGTCACATTCAGTGGTTTAAACAAAGATTATTTTCAAAATCCATCAACTTCCTTTAATGAAGTGGGAGTCAAAGCAGTTTATCCTGAATTTCTCTTGATGCTTAATATTATAACATATTATAATCCTATAGGATTGGTCCCTGAAAATCTATGGTTTAATATAACTAAAATCCATAGGATGTCTACAAAAACACTGATTTCAACAGAGGTGATTGTTGTTGCATTTCTTCTTTGTGTAAATAACTGTCTCCTTCCCAAGCAATTGTGAACAAACTTGGAAACATATGGATCAGAATTGAATTTTCCAGTTTACAGAAGGCAATTAGAAATTCTGCTTAGTTTTAATACTGTTAAAGAAGGTAACAGTAATACAATTTACTTTATTAACTCTTAGCTGTGCAGGGTGTAAACATATTGACATTTCAGCTTTATTTTGTAATGAAAGAGCTCTCTTGAGCTCATGTTCCAGAACAGCTGCTCTGAAATTCTATTCAAAAGAATCCCTGCACTGAACAACCTGGATAATTATTTACAGAAATCAGTGTTTATAAGTTACAGTGTTTAAAAGTTACAGTTTATTGTACAGAAATTGGTTCCATCTACTTAACTTAAAATACAGTATATCCATCTAAGAAGAGTGCTGCTAGTGGGAGAGCACTGGGCATTACAAGATCAAAGAATGGGAAAATCTTGAGTAAAATGTCAAAGAAAAAAAATACGGGAAAAAATGCGTTGACTTGTAAGTTTTACTCTAGGAGGGCCCCTGGTGTCAGTAGTTATGCTAAAGCTACTTTGCTGTTAACTGTAAGAATGAACATATCCCAGTGAAAATAGTTTATGAACACATAACAATTAAATAGAAGCTGAACTTTTTAGAGAAAATTTTAATTGAAATTCAATCATGGAGGCTAAAAATTTGGTATTTCCATTAACTGCTCAGTATTAACTGCTGTGCTGGTAATAAGAAGTGGACAAATATGAAAGTATTAAAGTACTGGTTACAGTTTACCAGAATTAGTTCACTTGCATTTGGTAAATAAAATAAAAATGCAGAATTAATAATTACACAATGCTTTTTTTTCTCCCCCCCAACAGTCTGAAGATTATTATGACATGAGAAGATTATATGTGATCCTGGGCTCTTGTCTCTTTTATAAGGTAGTATTAATGATTAACACCTAAAGATTAGGAAAATGCATCTAGAAATCTGATTTAGTCTTTCAGAATGTCACAAATCTGAAGTGACTATATGACTGATTGAAGCATGTATTTCTAGTGACAGACCTAAAGCTCAAACACCCTAACAGAAAAAATCAGTGTCAGGAAATTATATGTACTGTATGAACAGCAAGAACAAAAATACTTCTTTAAAACTGGAATTTCTTGGTGTACAATCCAAGGATTGGGAAAGAGAGAGTAATAAGAAATAGTAAGAGTCAGTTCAACTGTGACTGTAGGATATTTTAATAGGAACTCTGTTCCTGTTAATAGCAGGTGCTCTATCTTGAATCTGTCTTTAAATCTAAGCCTTGAGAAACTGTATTGACAGCTTTTTTCACTCTGGCCTCATTCGTAACTTCAGTTCTCTTTGGTAAATGTAGACAGTGTAATCAACAGTATAAAGAGGAAGGTAACAGCCTTTGCTTTAAGAAAACTTGCATTTTAAGGATTTTATCAGGTAATTGTGTTTTGTGCTGGGAGTGTTATGAAAGAAGTGGAACTGCACAGTATCTACCATGACAGCACTTCAGCTGTAAAGCCCTTAGTGCTGGAACCACTGTACTGTGGATCTTCTTTGGAAATTTTAGTCATTTCAGTGAAAGTTCACTATTTTTGGAGAGACAATTACATGAGAATTTGAGCACCTTAACACTGTAGCTGTTTTGCAAGCTAGGAAAGCCCAGCTCACCTTTGATAACTTGCATATATACTGATGGTTGATTTGTTTATATTTAGTGTTTTGATTATTTAGATGTGGCCCAAAAGCTGAATGTTGTACAACTGTACACCAAAAAGACAGTCTGTGGCCAGAAACTTTAGGATCTCAGTGCATGTGGAGCAGGGATATCTGTGTATGAAAAGCACTCTGAAGTGCTGTGTGCTGGTGTTGTATTTCTCACTGAACACACTTCCTTTTCTGTGTTTAATTAAGGGTTACTTGATTGGTAATCACTTGCCAAAGGAAGACCTCCTTGATGTGGGTTTCTACTGCCACCACTACTGTCTGTTACCCCTGGCAGCAGAGCAGAGGATTGGGCAGTTAGTGATTTGGAGGGAAGTGTTCCCACAGCATCACCTCCAGCCCTGTGAGGAGTCGAGTTTGACAGGTTACAGAGAACCTGAAGCAAGATACTTCTTACTGATAGTTGGCTTGGTGAGTTAATGCTGCAGCATGCCCATTCTCTGAGGCTGTCTTCTGCTGTTGTGAGTCGTCTGTCCACTAGATCAACACTTTCCATGCATTTCGTTGGGTAATTTTTCAAAATACTCGAATTGTAGCTGTTTCATGGGATAGAATTTCCCAGGGAGTAGCATTATTTATACATCTACAAAGCTTGCAAAGTTTAACATAAATTCTCATTGAAAAATCTTGAAAATCTTCATAATCTTTTCTTTTCAGACAGCTGACATCAGAAATGTCTGGTTTTGGTTTTCTAAATGTGGACTTTCTCTAAAGCAAACAGCTGATGAGTTTGTGAGCAGTCTTTTCCATTTGTATTTACAGAGACACTTTGTCCTGTGTGTCCTGCTGGAGGCAGGGGGCTGTGCATCCAGAGCTATTGGGAATCCAGGACCAGACTGTATCTATGTGGACCAGGTCAAAGCAACCATACTGCAGCTGGAAGGAATAGATGCCAGCATAGAGGAAAGGCTGGATTCTCCCTCCATCCCACCTTTAGCCTGTGCTGACTGGTTCTTTCCTGCAGCACGGGACAGACTGGACAGCTTGAGCACCTCGCCCGTGCTGAGCAAGCTGCAGAACTCCTGCAGGCCTGTGAGCACTCCAGGGAGCAGGAGGAGCCTCTTTGGGGACATGTCCCACACCCCACAGAAGCAGAGCCCCCCGAGGAGCAGCGGGGCAGCCGAGCAGGGCAGCGAAGGGCTCGTGCAGGAGGAGGGCACCAAACCACAGCCTGTGGTGGAGCAGGTCAGAGAACACGGGCAGAGAGAACTGAGAAGGTTCTAGGGGCTTGGGGAGAGGGCAGCTCATTCAAACTCCAGGTAACTTCTATAGAAAGCACACCATAAAAGAGTGAGTCCCTTGGATTCCCTAGAGAATACTTCTGTTGCCTTGGGAAGCTCTGAGTCAGCCTCAGAGTCGTCACACTTTATTTTATCGTTGCTTGTAAATATTTGGGGATTTCACATGACTGAAGTGGGCACAGCTGTGTTGAAAGAAGCAGATTTAATTGGAGAATATCCCCAAAATAATCTATCACAACTAATTGCTGTACTATTGTACAACTGCTTCTAACCAAATTTAGTCTAAAATAGGCTATAAAATAAATTTATATAAGTTGATGTAACTGGGCCTTACTAAAAATGCCACATTGTCGGATTCTGTTGTTTCTTTAGCTGTGTGTTCTCTGTTATTTAATTTATCTGCTTGTTCTTTAGACCACTAGGAAAAAACACACCCTGCCAAACCCGTTTCATTCAGGAAACCTGAAAAAGAGCTCTTCAGAGAAAGATACAGAACTTCTTAATGCTATCAAGTAAGAAAATATTTTTTATTGCGTATTTAATTTTTTAGGCCATGCTTGGATTGTTTTTTGAATATATACAGATCACAGAAGTCCCCTCATGATTTTATTCCAACCAAAGCTTTGCTATGCAAAGATTATCAGAAGTGAATCTGTTAAACTGAGAGCTTAATTAAACATAAAAATTTGAAATAATGCAATACAAGACAGCTGTTCTGAATAAAATGTCAGTATTGTGCACACCTGTCCCACATCTGTGTGACCTTGCAATTTCAAGCAGAAGTTTCTGGACCACACATGTACTTACCTTATGCCTCCCTGCTATCTCTAGGTAGGTGTACAGTGCACAAAGCTTTTATTTCACTTTCCTTTTTTGGGGATAATTTTTGAGAACACAAATGCAATGCCTAACTAGCAGCACAGTTTTTTAATTTGTTGGTTTTTTAACTTCAGTATTACAGTCAAAATTAGCAGGATTTCCTTGGTGTGGAGATAGGAACCTTCTGAATGCCTGTATCCATTTTGTACTGTACTGTAATTGGAAACACAATTCTGCCTTAAGAAACAAAAGCTGCAAGTAATTTTAATTAAATTAATTCTCCAATATTTTTAAGGTTGACATCTGGTCCTGACAATACCCTCTTCCATTATCTGTCTTTGGAGACCATGCAAGGAATCTTTATCACTCCAACTCACAAAGAAGTAGCACAGCTTGGTGGCTCCATCCACCCTCAGTTAATTGAGAATTTCTACCAGTGCTGCCTTTCAATTCGTTCCATTTTCCAGCAGTCCATGAGCAAAGAGGTATGGAAATTTGGATTTCTCTTTGTCCAATCACATTCAGTATTTCAGGATGCTTTTCACTTCATTATTTCAGTGGCTCACGAGCAGCTGTATTTGCATACAGACTCTAAACCAAAGTGGAAGACTGTCAGTTGTATTTTTCAGATCCTAAAGTGACAATCCAAGTGAGTTAAGTGAGAATAGGGGAAATAACAGTACAAATTGAATGAAGGCAAGTTTGCAAATAGCAGTATAGTTTTCCTTAATGTTCCTTTGATGTTACTGAAGAAGTAATTTCTGGCTAGACCATGTGCCTTGTAAATCTAGGAATTTCTAAGTGTTAAAAATAGTGATAATTTGGTGGATTGGTCACATGACTGAGTAGGACTTTGGCAGTGAGCCATGTATTTTGGGCATTTCTGCTGGGAGATGCAGAAACACAAAAGCAAGCAGAGAGAATAAATGAGTATTTCTTAGCATCAAATTGCCTTTGGCTAAAGCCATTAAATAGACATTTTATAGCTCAAGCCATAAAAACTGCAAATCAGAAATAACTGATGGTCAGGTCTCTTTCAGCAAAATTTGCTGTAGTCTTTTGCAGATTGGCTCCTGCAATTAATGCTGAAATTGGCAGGCTGTATTATGGCACGAGGAGAATGTAAAAGAATGAATAGAAATTCGTTCACAGTGCATGACAAAAAAAAATCAAATACAGAAATGTACTATTAATACTGTGTATTCTTTGTCTTCTGCTAAATATTGTTTTGGTTTAGGATCTAGAGAACTGCACCAGTAATGCAAACTTACTGTAAACTGATCAAGAATTAATTTTGCCTCAATTTTTGAGATCTGAAAATTCACAATTTAACTTTTAAAATGTGTACAGGAATCTTGAATAAATATTAAATTGGGCAAAAATAAGCTCAGTAGTCTTAAACCCTAAAATATGATGTTTTAACCGTGTTTTCTGATCTTCAGCCCCTACATCTTTAATATTGTAGGCAGATTGAACAATGTGGTTTCTGCACCTGCATATGGCAAACAGAAGTTCTTTGAGTTGTTTTCTAAAAATATCTTTTCTTTCACCTTTAAAGTAACTGTTTCACTGGCAGATCCAGAGATTAACTGGAACTTTTGCAAGGTTTATTCAAAAGCTCAGCTCAAAACATAGCTCTTCAAGCTTGAGAAAACACAAAAATGTCTTTATTTTCTATGCTTTTATGCCCTCATACTGAGTAAGAGTCTGAAAACGCTCTGAGCAAAATGCTTTAGCTGTTTATTTACAAAAAGAAATTCCTGTGTGGCCAAGTTTATTCAATAGATTTTTACTATCACAGTTCTTAATTAGGGAGGCACACAGAGACAGAAAGATGAGAGCTTTAGCTCTTGTAACACACTTTTTAAAAGTGCTGTAGTAACTCAGATGTCTTACTAGAAAAACAGTGTTTAGCTAGAAGGAAAAAAAGTCAAAAAAGGAACATGTGTCTAATTCCAACTTGTGTAACAATGGAAAAGCCTTTTGATGCCAAGGTAGTAACAAAACTGTGGAGAAAAGAATCATGTAAGCAAGTCAGTTATGTCTTCTTAGCCTGCCTCTTTGACAGCAGAGTCATCCATCAGAGAGTCCTGAACAAATCACATGGTTGTATTTGCTTGTGTTTATGTCAAAATGTCTCATTCTCTACTAACATTTCACCAGCTGTTTTACAGAAAAAGAAAAAGGCAGGCAGTGGCATTTCAGAATTGAATAAGGCAGCTGAGGACCCAGGTCTGGTAAGAGAACACGGACTCTTGTTTGAGTGCTCTCCTGAGAACTGGACTGACCAGAAGAAACCACCACCAACAATGAACTACTGGGTTGTGGGGTAGGTTTAAAGACAAATTTCACCTCTAGTTTTTCATTTTGACTATGCCATTGTGTTCTTTAAAAATAAATTTAACTGTAGCACATCACAGAAATACTTGAGTTGACTGACTGAGGTAGCTTTAATTTAAGGAGACTGGGAGGTTGCATTGATGTGAATTTCCACCTCTAACAGTTGCTGAGTCAATGATATAAACAAATGAGGTGAACAGTTATAATTACTGTTATATTATAGAAGAGGCTTTTTCATTGGGAAGAAAAATGTTTAAAGAAAAAGAATAAAAATAATTATTTCCTACCATGAATGTACGTAACTGCAGTTCATGTGGAAAAATTAAAATCTTTAATTAAAACATTAAATAATGTTTACGCTACTGTTGGTGTCTTTTAAAAAAAATTGTAATGCACAGGTACTAACAGCTTCTCTATTCTAGCTCTTTCCCTAGAAGAGCTCATTGCATTAATATGTGGGAATGTAACTATCCAGGTGTTACTTCTTTAAAAATTAGTAAATAGGTGAATCCTGGGGCTTCCTCCCAAGGACCTTGATTGCAGCTTGTAACACACAAACTTGGATTGCTGCAAACAGACCAGTACCAAAGAAGATCCTGAAAAGCTGAAGATTTTTTTCCCTACACAGCCTTAAAAAAACTGAGTGGAGAATAACTTGATTTAAAAATCTAATGTATTGGAGGAGGTAAAGTAACACTGAAATTTCCCAACTGTCTTACACAGCAGCTTGTTTTAACTTCCTACTGAAACCTCACAGTACAATCTGCCATTTGGGGAGAAAAAAAATAACACCTGTGATGATTTTCTTCTTTTTATTCTTTCTTTTCTTTCCCCCAGGAGGCTCATTCTCCATCCCAAGCCTCAGGAGTGTTACGTGTGTTTCCATGACTCAGTGACAGAAGCTGCTGTGGAGCTGGCCTTTAAGCTGTCCTTTGGCTTAGCTGCATAGATGAGCTTCCTGCACACTCAGGCATCCTGCATGGTGGTGTTCATTCTTTAAAGCATCCCATATAAAGGGAAATGAACTCAATCTGGGTGCTAGCAATGGGGCATCTTTGAAATCCTTTAAAAATCAAATACCTTTTGCTATGATGCAGTTAAAACTTCAGTGGTGCTTCTGATGAGATCATCAATGGAATACTTATTTTCAGAGAACCAAAGTTCTTATTTTTATATACTGTCACTTTTTTATCCTGGTCATAACTTTGTTATATGAAAATAGCAAATAATTTGTATGTTCACTGCTGTTCAGTGTACAATATGCAACATAAAATGGTAGGCTGATCCTCAAAGTACTCTATGAACATGGAAATTGGTGGTGGAGGAAAACAAAAGTTCTCCAGTTACTTAAAATTTTGTACCTCTGAGGGCCTGAAAAATACTCAGTGTTTTCAGTAGCATTGTGTTAATCAAAACAGAGAGAAATCTTTTAGACAATTCCTGGCACTTAGCCTCACAAAATTAATGGCTTACCATTTCAGCTCTCCTGCACACTCAAGGACTATAGTGTGGTTGATGTTTTACTTGACTCCATGAGTTTCAACTATAAATAATACTTATTATTTGTTAAAATGCAATTTTGAAGACACAAAGAAAGAAGGGGAGGTGGCAGGGTGGGTTTAAGACGTGCATGGACTTGGCTTATTTTATATTCATAATTTCATAATAAAAATGTATATTTGTTAAAGAACAGCAAAGCATTAATTCATTTTTTTGCTTTTACTTAATGTATTTTCTCTTTTGTTTTATTATTTTATTCTACTTGTTTTTCATGAGTGCTTTTCATAAAATGCGTAACTAGAATTGCATTTTAAACAACGGGATCAAAAAGTTTAAGTGTTCAGGAAAGCAAATTCAATTTCATGGCTTCTCACGACCAAATCTTTAGATCTTGTTTTCACTAGTAAATGACACAGTTTGGGGTAGTCCTAAAACAGTCAATCAAATGCTTGCAGTGCTCACAGGGTGATTGACAGCTTGTCTTGATCACTCAACAGTTGCTTTGGTTCCAAGCAGAAGTCTTGGGCCTGAAGTGCAAACAGTGATTGAAGACTTTGCTAATCATCTTTCTCCAGGATTTATGGTTCCTAGCAGATGAGCAACAGGATTTCAGTCTGAGACACACAAATCACAGCAGCGGTGTGTTAGCTGTGTTCCCCGTGTATAAATCAAGTGATGTGAGAGCTGCTCTGCTACACCTCTCAAAAGTCTAAAATACCTGAGGTTTGGGGATTAGATTTCCTGCCAAATGGAAGGAGGAACGTGGAGGAAAGCAAGCAGTCTTTGCTGCAGTGCCTTTAGCTGTTTATCTTCGTGTCCAGGAGAGTCCTTCCTTTAATTTAGAAGAATAATGTAATTCTACAAGTGCCACCAAGTTTCTGATACCTGCATAAGCTGTCTGTCATTGCTTGAAGATGGAGCATGAGCACCCTCTCTGGCAGCCAAAACGCCTAGGGAGGCTGCTTCAGGAGAGCCATGTCTGCACAGCCCTCTAAATACTCCGCTCTCCTGCACTTCCCATTGGTATTCCTGGTCCTAGAAATGGATCAAGTAAGGAAGTTGAAAATCTAAGCTATTTCTCATATTACTGATGTTTCACTCGTAGTTTGAGATTTTCTAGTGCTAACACCAAATTCCTACACTGGTGGTAAGTTTCAAAATAAATCTGGGTTTCCAAAAAGAAAGGACCTGAAGAGGAAAATTCTTGGCCTTTGCTGCAGCTCATATCAAATACAAAACAGATTATACTACACCAGGGATATTATACAAACTTTGGAAATTTCAAAATCTCTAGTTATTTTTAAGAATTTTTCTTTCTCTGCAGAATCTTTGGCACTGATGGTTTGGTAAATGTTACACAGTATTTCCCAACACAGGCTCTAAAGGTTGCTTTTAAGGACAAATGCAAACATATTTTTATATCCAAAGAGGATAAAGGAAAACAGGTAAAAATAATCCTTTGCATACTAATTTTAATAAACAAATTAGATCTGTTCAAGAGCTGTGCACTTCTTTCCCTCAGCATGGCTGGTAATTAGTGGTGGCAGAAAGAGGCAGGTTTCCTGTGTAGCCTGTTGTTACAGCAATAAAATCCGGGGTTTGATCTTAAATGATTAATGACTTTGTGAGGTGCCTGCAAACATCCCTCCATTCAGATGGATTCTTGAAAGGCACACAGGCCAACACCCGTGGAATTAATGACAAGAAATCTTGGCCTTGGAATATGAAATGTTGATACTGGCATTTGGCAAATTGCATAAAATTCATTCATATCATCAGAATGGAAAATAAATTCTTCATGTCTGATTTGTTTAATGTGAAAATAGATGGAAAATCTGCTTCATTTGTCTCTGTCTTAAGTTATCTCTTTCAGGATTTCTTTGATTAGGTTTTGATAATGTAAACAAAAATCCAGTGTTCTGTGGTTTCTCTTGCTGACAGTTCTTTACTACAGTGCCAGAGAATTTCCTTGCCACAGGCTTTTCTGGTAGTGTTGACCAGGAGGAATTCTGCCAGTCACTGAAGTTTGATTAATCTCCTGATATCACATGCAAATTCTTAAGCAGTCCTTTTTCAATTACAGTCATTTTGTGTATAAAGAGTTTAAGGTTGTTTTCTTTCTTTCCTTACAGTGGAAAAAAGTAAAACAGGCATTGTGTAAATAACACTGTTTGTAGTTCTTAAAATCTCCCTTCCATCTCCTGGAAGTGCTTCCAGATGGCTCACGTGTATGAGCTTGTGACTCAAATTTTAGAAACATTCCATGAATAACACTCAAGATTAATTTCCTTAGAAGTACAATATTTAGCCAAGTGGCACATCCACTGTTGAAGCTCACAGTCTTTGGATGCTTTCTTACATGTTCTGTTCAGGACAGGAAATAGGGTACTACAGCTGCAGAGTTGTTCCCAAACTGGCAAATAAAAAGTGATTTTGGGTACGTCCATATGGTCTGCATTTACTACACAAGATGTAGTACCCCTGATGCAGTTAAAGCCAGCACAGCTATGTCAGAGCTGTGAAAATGTTTCTTCTACTGTGATCAGCTTTTACCAGTGAAAAGATAAAAAAACCTCATTGTAGGAATTGCTCTGAGACTGCCATGTTTCCTGATTATTTTGTAAATACAGTGTTTTGGATAGATCTTGTTCTTTGTGCTTTGAAGTTTCATTTAGTACAAAGGTCAGCATTCTAATATTGTAATGCTGTGTTTTCATAGCTATATACAGCAATCTTTGTGTTTCAGTTTTGGAAGGGCATTTTGGCAAACCTGGCTGCTGGCAGAGCAGCAGGAGCAAGATCCACTGAGCTCAGCTCAGTTGGTCAGAGCATGGTGCTTACACTGGGGAAGGCAGTGAAACCTCTGCAGTGGCACTGCCAGGTTTACCTGATGTGCCTCAGGTGTTACATTTACTTCATTCTAGAGGCAGACCAATGTACAATAGTATCAGAATCCTTTCTGCTACTTAAAAATTTATCCATGTGCAATTACAAGCATAAAAGTAATAAGAAATGCACAGTCTTTAAAGAGGATGAAGTAGAGTGAAAGAAAATTCTCTGTAAATAGTGCTGTAGCACAGCTCTCAGTTTTGCATTTGTTTAGATTCTGTAGGGAAAAGTTGTAACTGAATTTTGCCAACTTTGGGTGCAGAAACCAGAGGAATTTGGTTTTTCCTAACTTAAGGTGTTACGGAGTGTCATTTAAAGAGTCAGTGACCATCCTTGGTCTGTATGAAGAATATAAAATATAAACAAGATTTTCTCAACTGGAGATAATTTCTGGGTAGTTTATTTCTCTAGATACATTTGATTCATTCAAATAGGTAAAATTAATTTCCTGATAAGCGTGTCTGGAAGGCTTTGCAGTACAGAGAGAAATCTCTGCTGTCTCTAGGGCTGTTTGCTTTCCTGATTTCCCTGCAATGTACAATTTAACTCTGGTTCTTGTCTCTGCAAGGTTATCACAGGAACTGGCTGCTTTGCTTCACCTGTTGCTCCCTATGCCTTGCACTTGGGCTGAATTAGTAATTTTGTGATGCCTTTGGTATAAGAAGGTGTACAGTATGGAGTTCTTCCTTCAAAGGTTGGTTTAGTGCCTGCCATGTTTTGACCTGTAGAGAATCCCAAGAGCTGCAAAACAGATTAAAAATCTACACATACTATTTTAACTTCTTTAACTTTGTCACACAGGATTTTTAACTTTTGCTCCACTGTAGAGAAAAGCTGAAACAAGTAACACTTCTCATACATCAGAGCAAGAATGTGTGGGGAGGAAGTGAAAGCATGGTATTCCACGAAAAAATTCTTTCCAGAGAAAGGGCAGGAGAATTTGATCTATGAGGATTCTGCTGAATGACAGCAGCAGTTATTTGAGCTGGGAAATGTTTCAGCAAATCGAAGTCACTACCTGTGTGAATACACTGTCTTGAGCCCTGCAGTGTCCATGCTTTGTTAGAAAGAGACAAAGCAATGATCTCCTCTGTTTAGTGTTTGAGTTATGCAGGCAGGCTGTGCTAAAAAGCAGGGTGTCTGCACACAGAACAATGTGCATAAATTTCTTTTCTATTAGGTGCTGCTGAGCAACAGTTCCAGGAGCTGGGGACTGGATTATTAAAATTCCAAATACAGATGGGCTTCCTAGCCTGTACAGGGATTGGGTAGCTCAGTACAGGGAATCATTGTGCACCAGGCATAGTTTTGGATGTTACGGACACCACTAAGGTAGCTTTTACAAACAGAAATGAACACCTTGTAAATCTTTATCATCACATTTATTATGAACTCATGAAGCTGTTAGCAACAGTTTTTCCATTTACCAGTTTTTCCATTTTTATTTGTGCTTGACAGACTATTACTCAAGAGGCAAACCATTCTACAGTAGGACTAACAGAACAGAAATTGATCAAAATCACATTTCTTATCTACTGATTTGATGTGCATTTTACACAACTTGTACAGGCTTCCACTTTTGTTTTCTAGAATTATATTCAGTCCACAACTTGGTGAACACTTTTAGTAGAAAACTAGGATTGGTTTTCCTTTTCCTACTCAGAGCCAGGTATTTGGAGTAGGGTTGGTAGAAAAATTGTGGTAGAAAAATTTTATTAGGTTGTTCAGTAGCATTTAAAGTACATTTAATAATACTAATTCTTGCTGTGAAGATTATCTTCAAATAAATAATTATTTAAAAAACCACAAAAATGCCCTTGAGAAACCAGGACTTTGTTCCCTGCATCCCTGAGGAAGTTTTGCCACCCAAAACCAGGAAAAAGTTGTTAGTTCCGAAGTGCTTTGTTTCAAGGATCTCCTCTCTTGGTATTCCAGGAAGGCAAAAGAAAATCTGAATAAATGTTGGCATAGAGCTTGCTTAGGTCATTTCAGAAAATGCCAGGGATACTTAAATGCTTACATAATGCCCTGCATACCTCTGGTAATCGGTCCTAAATATCACAAACCTTGAAACTTACCCCATTAGCACTGCTGATGTCTTCTTTTCAGACTAAAGGTGATTTCTCTGTTTTATGCTTACCTGAGCAGCAGGTCTGCAGTTCATGCTGGTTTTATTTCAAAGTGCTGTGCCTCTTTACCAAAGAATTGCTTCTGCTTCTGGTCATTAACTTACCACTAGGATAGAGAAGAGTACCGAGATTATTAAAAACATAAATTATAATAACTCAGAGTAAGATTTACTAGCACAAAATATTGTTTACTAGCACAAAATATGAGAATGAGAGGATTTATATGTGTTGTGGGTGCATGAATGTGTTTTGTGAGTGATCCTTGTTTCCTTCATGTTGTTCTGAAGGTTCAAATGAAGCTGATTAGTATGATTTTAACAACTTCTTCTCATGCTGTTTATTCTGATCCAAGTGGAGGCCTTGAATTAAATAGAGCACCTGTTATTTCTCCAGTTAAGACTGTGTTTTCCAGATGGGATTACCTTCTGAAACAACAGGCATACTACAGTTGCTGCTTTCAGCAAAACTGGTTTCTGTCAGCTAAGCAGCAACAATCATTATCAAATAGCCTCTCATTTGCATATATTCATGTTGGTCCAAAACAAAATATGCTAAGTGCTTTTTAGCTGTGTTTTGACACTTCTTTATATGGATCATGTGGACATATATTTCATATTGTATGTATTAGTGGCCTGAATTAGACAAGATTGTCTTTCTGCCATTATGGAGGACCTAGAATCTTACCTTGACACTGCAAGTGGATTTGATTTCAGATATAGCTGGGTTAAATTTTCAATATTAATTTAAAAAAGTATATTCTTTCCAATATAATTTGACATAATGAGAGGAATTTGGATTTGTCTCTCCTGAAAACAAGTGTCCATGTTTTTTTGCTAGTGAAGACTAAAAACCAGTGCTGGTTCCTAATACTGCCCTTAATATGTTTTAGAGGACTCTATTGATCACTAATGAACTGCAATCTACTTGGTGTAAAACTATTTCACTCATTCTAAAGAAGGAAAAAAATGAGCTGTGCAAGTTTTAACAGCATTGAAAGAATTCAGAGCACCCTTAGGACAGGAGTGACCTCATTTAATTCCTAAGCCTTCTACTTGCCCAGCAGAGCTTAAAAAAAGCATCAGAAGAAGGATCACAGCTTTTCTAAATTTAGCCATTGATACCAGCTAACAGAGCATGACACCAGATAAATATTTAATGGTCAAAAGATCCTGCTTTGGAGTGATCCATGAGGAGAGAAGTTCCTTAGTGTTCTTTTACTACAGAAAGACCAAGGAGTCCAAGAAAATACTTACCTGCCCGTTGTTTGAAATTGTCAATGTTTCCATTTTGTTCATGCTAAAACAACATTGAAATGGCTTTTACCTGACTGGTAGCATTTTAAGCCAAAATGCAGCCCAAAACCATAAAAAGCCAAGCATACAGAGGCCTAGAACACTTAGTACAGTATTCATTGATAAAATTTGAAATGGCTGAGGATCCTTCTCAGTATTGAGGATAAATCTTAGCATGTACATAAATGAGAAAACTCTTATTTCTGAGGTAATAATTTTCAAGAGGGAAAGACCAAACTTTGTGGAGCATTGATAACTTAGGATCCAAAAGAAGCATTTAGGAGGCATTTAAATGTCCTGTTTCAAAGAAATTAAGCCCAGCAGTGTTCGTTAGATTTCACCCCAGCCATTAAGCTTACATGAAACCCTTGGCTCATAGACTTTGTACAAATATATATTTTTTTGAGCTGCTAAAATACCAGATGCGATCCACAGGCCAAGAACTGGAAAGAGTGGGGTAACCCCAGTTCCCAGATTGTTACAGTGGCAGTGAATGATGAGAAGGGGGGCTGTGTTCAGCCAAGTCGGTGGCTTATCTGGCTGGAGTGAGTTTTGTTCATCCTCACAGACTGGGCATCAGTGTGACACTGAAGCACAAGGATGACTTTTAGGAAATGCCTCCAAGAGTTTGGCTTACCCTACTTGACCTCTCATCTCCAGCTCTGGGCAAAGCAAATAAGAACTCCATTGGCACTTTCTGGTGGCCCTCAGGAACGTTTGCACAAGTCTGCCCCCGAGAGCAGCTTCAAACCAGCTGGCTTGGGTTGCACAACCACACAGGAGCATTTGCATTTAATCTCTTTGCCCCGAGGTTTCTATTGAGTCAGCCTCAAGTGGTGCTGCCATAACTTGAGGCACTGTTTTTCTAACGGGAGTGGAAAAAGCAGAGCAGGAATTGCAGTTGGGGAGTTGGGGGATCTGCCTCCCTGGATGCTGTAGATGGGACTAGACCTGGTTTGCCTTTCTGATCCTAATCCTAGCAAGTAAAAATGAGATAATTAAGGCAGATAGAGTAGCTGTGTTACAAATAATTCCGTGTACCAGTGGTTTCTCTTGCCTCTGGAAGTTGTAGAGGAAAATAACATGTTTTCATTGGGAAAATTCTGGTTGTTTAGTAGACCATTGAAACAGTGACAAATGAGAGATAATCAAGCCTCTTGACAGGGATATTAAACTAGTTTAGTCGTTTTGTGCTTATTTTTAATCTCTCCAGTGGAACAAAACTGTGCAGTGCCGTGTCACATGGTGTGTCACAAAGACGTCACATTGCTGTGTGAAACAGAGTGTCATTTTTAGAAACAAATAAATACTTTAGGAACTTTTCCAGCCTGTACCTTTGTTTTGTGGAGTTTCAATCCACAAACACCCGATACCTATAAAACGCGGGATAAGTAGAGATATTTGGGGTTCGAGATGACTTTTTTTCCTCAGGGAAAGGAAACAGACGGGGCTGTTTTTGGAAATACACAGGCCCAACCCCAGCCGGGGCCGGTTCTTCCACAGGTGCTGGCAATGGGCGGAATGAAGGACCCCACGGCCCGAACTCCGCCTGTCCCTGGCACCAGGAGGCACCAGGAGCCATGCCCACCCATGCCCATGCCCACCTCTGGGTCGGACACAGCTGCCGGGGCCTAACTGCGCTTCCACCGCGGGACTCACCTCGGCCCTCTGCGCTTCTCCATCTGCAAGTTCCACCTGCTCCAGGAGCCGGGGCTGCCCCCTCCTCACAGCAGCTCCGCGGCGGCTCACTGCGAGCGCGGCCGTGCTAATGGCCCCGATGGCCGCTCTGCGCTAATTGCTCCGGATTGTTATAATCTCATTAACTCGGCCCGTGCGGCACTAACAGCCCCGGGCGGCCACGCTCCCCGGACCCTTTAAGGCGAGCAGGGCGGGCCCTGCGCAGCTCTGACAAGAGCGCGGGGCGTCCCTCTGGGCGGCGCCGCTCCCTCCCCGCTCGCCCGCATCCCTCCCGTTCCAGATCCTTCTGGAAGGGCAGCGCCGCCCGAGCCCTGCCGGAAAGAGCCGAGGCGGCGCCGGGGCCGGGCGGGCTCCCCGCCGGCGGCGCCTGCGCAGGGCGGGCCCGCTGCCNGCCCGGCCCCCGCGGCGGCAGCGCCGTGCCGGCAGAGTGCCCTTTGCCGGGAATGCGTGTGCCGGGAAGCGCTCGTGTGTGCGGGTGTGCGTCCCGGCTCCCGGCGGTGCCGGCGTGCCCTTGAAATCCCGCGCTGTGCTGCCGGAGCCGCCGCGCGGCTGCAGGGCTCGGCGCGGTGCTGTCCTCGCAAGGCTCTGCTTTCGGGTAGCCAGAGATGCCCGTAGCGTGCGTGTGTTTGCCCAACTCCGGAACGGCTGCCAGGGCTGGGAGCGTTTCCATTAACAATTGGATGAGTGGTGGCGAGACTGGCGAGGAGGAGGAGGAGGTTGATTCAGCAGGGAAGCGGCGCGATGAGTTCCCTTTCTTTAAACCTGTTCCTACTTGCACCGCATCTGCTGGCCCTGGAATACCGAGGTCTGGCGAGGAAGGGGGGGCACTGGGCAACGTCCGTGATGATGGGAGACGCAAGAGTAGGTGGAGATATTGCTCCTCTGTTTCTATGGGATACGTCTAGGATTTTTAGAGCTCCATCTGTGCATAATTTTGGAGGAGGATTCAGGAATTCGTGTAATACTCCTAAAAATCGGGGGTTGGATGGTGCTTCTCTTTTTGCAAAGGGATTTGTAGCCAACAGAGAAAGCTGTTCCTGCTGTGCGAGACTGTAGTAACTTCAGCACTGCTGCCTGGTCTCGGGGAAATTAGGTTGGCTTTCTGAAAAGTTGATTTTTAAAAGTACAAAGAAGTTGATTGCCGAAGAGATGCAGTCTGTTTTAATGTGAATACGATTGAAAATTCTTTTTATTGTCTAGAAAAATATGCTTCTCATATTATAATCCTGTAAGCCTTCTCATATTATAGCCCTCTCATATAACTCTATTAACTCTCAGGAAGTAGTTCTCTTTGTGCACTAGATATGCAGTGAGAAATAAAATTCTTTGGCCTTTCAAATGCAAAGGAGCCCATGAAATTGTTGCCCAGAGAATCTTCAGGCAGCTGCAGTTTCCTTCTCCCTTGTGATGAAGAGCACTTCCAATTTTTAGCTATTTTTGAAGTGTGTTCTCTGTGCAGGTAGCCTTACTTGCATTTGATATTTTTCACACTAATGTCTGATTAACTGTACTTTCAAGATACTTGCAAAATGGTTATGAAAGAGGTTCAAGTTAGCAATTACAGCATCTGGAGTGCACATGCACTTAAAGACAGTACCTCTCACACTTAAAGTGACGTTTTCATTGACCTTTTCTGTCTCAAAATGCGGTAATACAGGAGACCTTAAGGAACATCTTTTCTAGTGTTATTGTCTTGAGAGAAATCAAGCAAAGGTAAATAGAAATGTAACAGGTTCACTACTGTTATGTAAGTTTCTCCTAGTAGCTAAATCTTTACTTCAAGTGAGATTTGAGTGATGTAGACAGATCTAATTCTTCAATCCTCAAAACTTTCCGTATTGCACATAGTAAATGACCTTATTTGAATGTTCCTGTGGAGGTGCTCACATCATGCAGGTTCTTGAGTTAGCTATTACTTAATTACCTTCTGTAATCCAGTGCTTGGGGTTGTCAGTGTTAGTACAACCGTATATCATCCTGGAAGCTTTAGCACAAGTACCTCACAAAGAAGGGAAAAAGCCATGCCAATAAGCCATGCATTTCAGTAGAACTTGGATATTTCCTGGCCTTTGGCCCTGTATCTCTTTGAAAACTGACACTTGACTTTTCCTGGGCTGGGAGCTTCATCAGGTCTGTTGAACACATTTCCAGTGCTTCTGGCATGTTAAACTCGTGGCACATGGCCCTTCCAGGTGCTCTGCCTCGCCACTGTGGTTTTGTGGGATAACGAGAGAGTTGTTGATAGCTCATAACTTACTTCACACCAGGTGTGATTAATGTGATCACATGCTGTAATTAAGATGATGTAATAAGGAATCTTGGAAACGACTGAATTTTTTTGAAACCAAGGGAGGGCACATTTATTTTTTTGACATCTCTGTTTCCCAGCAGCAGGAGGGAGAAACCATCGATCCCCCTGTGCTGGAAGTAATTGAAGTCACCCATGGCAGGGGCTGTGGTGGCTCTGAGCTGGTGGTTCGTGCTCTGCATGGGGTAATGTGCAAGTTGTGCTGTCTATGAGCAGAGGCAGGTTCCTGCACTGAAAAGGTGTGATGCAATAGCATTAGTTTGTAAATCATTTGCTTGCCGTGGAAATTGCTCGTTTTTCTGACATCCCCTAATTATCAGAAGGTGTAATAGGGAACTGTAGCGTTGTGATGTTAAAAATTGTAGAAGTTGTTTGTGGAAGCTGAACTGTGTATTTGAAAACGTAGGGAAATGCCTCGTGTGTTTTCAGCAGTTGAATCTAGAGAAGGTTTTGGGTGTCACAGAGTAGAGGTTGCTAGAAAATATTGCCAAATTGCAGTGCCCTCAGTGATGGAGAGGAATCAGGAAGCAGCCTGCTCGAGTGACCTTTATGCGTGCATTAAACAATTACATTTGAGCTGTATGAAATCTGGGTTTCTCTGTCGCTCCTGAATGGTCCTAGCCAGATCGGTTGCCTTTTGGGGAAGAGCTGTATTTCAGGTCTGCGGTGTGAAGGTGCGGTGTCAGTAAATTCCAGAATAGAAAAGAACATTTCCAAAGGCAGTGCTGAGAGGCCAGATGGTGGCTGGGGCCCGAGGCAGCCTTTGCTGATCCAGGGGGCTGCTCTTGGTAGCCAAGAAGCTGCAGGGAGCTGTGGGTTACAGCAGAGCCTCCCGAGCCCTGGCTGCCTGGGAGCTGTCCCCAGGTCTCTCTCCCTTGGTGCCTATTCGGAGCATGGACCTGGTATTCCTCGGTGTGGAAGCACTTAACAGCTCGTTCAGCTCCCGTGGTTTGTGGGTTGTCTAATTATTGTACTAGGATTGTTGCTAAGGGCTCTTGGAGTGTGAATGTGGCCCTGTGAGACTCAAGGGTTGTTGAGTCAAGAGAACCTGAGCGGTGAAGTTCAGGGGCTTGAATGAAATCTCACAGGCTTCTTAGGTTTTAACCTGTGACCCAGAAGTAACTATCAGTGCCTTTCCTTCCTGATAAGATCTGTGGAACATTTAAGCTGTTACAAAATTCCTTACGTGCAATTAAAATGGCAACAGTTGCTTGCTGTTTCTAAACTAATTTACCAAGAACAAAATAACTAGAATTCCACTTCAGGTTCTGGTGCTTCATGCAGTGATGCTGTTATTTAACACATCCATGTTCTGCTGCTTGAATTTTTGTGGGTGTTCTAAAGTTCCACACAAATATTTTATTACGTTTTCTTTTAAAACTGATTTTTTCTTTTTTACCTAGAGCGTGTATATCTTTAGGATCCAAGACCCGAGCCATTGGGAATGCAGCAAAGAGCCAGGTAAATGGATCAAAAACTTTTTTGACTAGTAAACAAGTTCATTTTGGAGAAGATTGCCCTGCAGTAGTTTCTTTTGATAGCTTTAAGTATTGTGTTCACTGGGATTTGTTTGTTTTGGTTCTTGGGTTGAAAGCCTGTCCTGAAAATAACTAGGTTAAAACACTGATTGTTTTAGGTGTGGGGAGGCTTTACATCCAGATGGGATCTGAATTAGAGGAGAACTTTAAAGGAAGGGAAATGTGTTAATTTGTTGAAGGTTCATTTAAGGTTAATGTAGGTAATAACTTCATTAGTTCCTGCAGGCAGCCACTGCAACAATATAGGATCTTACATGTTTCATGCTATATCAGAAAGCTCCTCTAACATAAAAAGTACAGTGAAAATTGGTGGCAGCAAGTTAATGGATATTACAGAGAGAAGTACATATGGATTTTTCTAATAGGGGCCATAGATTAAAAAGTAGATGATTCTTTATCTTTCCTCACACTTTGCTTTTCAGTGAATGTGTGGGGCTTGACATAGGTCAGTGTGTGCATTAACCCCAACATAAAAAATTCCTTTCTGCACAGTCCTCTGTATCAGAATGTCATGGGTAATGAAAATATCTTTGCCACAGATCGTCACAAACGTTAAAAATGCAGTACATGGCTTCAAAAAACTGCATGGAAGAGCATTTGAAGATCCTTACATCCAAGCTGAGAGGGCCAAACTTCCCTATGAACTTCAGAAGATGCCAAATGGCTCTGTAGGCGTAAAGGTGAGAGCTGTGGGTGGAATCTCTGCTGGTAGAGATGAGCACTTGGGCCCTTGTCACTTAACTTCCTGTGTGGTCACTTGCATTTTCCTTTAGAAATCTAAATACATTCCTGTGTCTCTGAATAAGCCTGTACTTTCTCTAAGATGTCCATTGAGGTTTCTCATTGATCATATTAGTTTTCCTTAGTCACATTAGCTTTTCTCTTGACCTTACCACATTTACCTTCAAATCTGTATAATTACAGTGTGAGATTATTAGCTCCCATCAGACATGCAGAAGCCAAGTGTCAGGAAAACAACATAATGGTCTGAATATGAAATTTGAACAAATTATCTTTAATTTGCTTCCGGACTAAATGGCAGGAGTGCTTGGGATTGCTGGAGAGGTGATAGCTTGTTAGGAATTCAGGACACAGAACCTCCCATGAAGGCTGAGGATTCAGCTGTGTTTCCTGAGCAGGGCAGGGCTGTTGGAATTGCCTGGTTTACACCTTCCTTGCCTCCTGTGCTTGAGTGACTGTTGCAGGAAGCAAATGTTCCTTGGGCTTGCTCCAAAACTTGTATTTTTAGCCTGTGTTATAACACAATGTGATCCTACGTATATTATGCTCTTTTTTTTGCTTTTTTTTTTTTTTTAATTCAAAACACACAAGCAGCAGAAATACTGTATCATTGTGAATAGTCCCTTGAGATAACTGAGGTGTTAAGCTTCCCACAAAAATAAAAAAAATTTGAACAATTGAAATTGAAAAATAAAAAAACAATTGAAAATTGTTAAAGATTTGTTGTAGGGAGCACAGATAATTGACAGGGAGTTACTTGTGTCTGGAGCCTGGTGTTCAGTGGGTCTCAATGCTCAACATCACAAATAACATCCAAGTTGCACATCTTGAGAACAAAGTTGAGAAGATTGATCACAGAATCCCAATTCTGTTTCAGGTGAGGTACCTGGATGAAGAGAGACTGTTTGCAGTGGAACAGATCACAGGAATGCTGCTGGCCAAACTGAAGGAGACTTCAGAAAGTGCTTTGAAGAAACCAGTGGCTGACTGTGTGATTTCAGTAAGTTGTGTGTATTTATTGCAATCCATAGGCAGCTTTATGCAAGCTAGGACCAGTTATACCATGGTGCAATGGTAAGAGGTACAAGTAGTGGATAGAAATCATATCCCCAAAAATGGGCCTCTGTTACAGGTTTTCCAAATGAGAGTACTTTGTGAAGCAAGTGTGAGGAGATGAAAAACTTGTTAAATCAAGAGTGTATTTTCAGAAAGGACCCAGTGCTTAAGCTGCTGCAGTCTGTCTGTCTCCAAGGGCTACAGACAGTGTTTCTGATTACTGTAGTTCTTGTTACAAATGGGAGCTCTCCTAGGTGTAAGCATATCCTCCTTGCTTCCAGAGAACTTTCCTAAATTCTTGTTAAATTTCTTTATTGTTAAATGGGCGAGCACTGTTTTAGTGCAGTTGAGAGTTGCTTGAACTTAGGGCTCTGAAGGTCCTGCTGATAATTTGACACACCCAAACTACTTGGCTTTGTTTGAAAAAGTAGTTTTATTTGTTGGATATGAAGTCGTGTCTGCTTTTCACATGGTCTTTGTTTACTGGCCCTGGTGGGAAGTTTGGGCCTGAAGGATTGCAGTTATCCCTTCCCTGTCAGGCAGAGACATGGGAACTGGAAAGCTGTGTACTTAAGCTGTTAGAAAGCTGCTTTGATCTTTTTCCTTGCTTCCTTATGGCATCCAAAGACGCTGGGAGAATACCTCCCACACACCCAGGCATCCTTGGCAGTGCCCCACAGTGGTAGCCAACAAAACACAACAAAATGGAGCTCTATGTCTGCTGAAGAGGTGCCAGCTGATTGCAGCCAGATCCTAAATGGGCTCTGATCGTGCTGTGGCTATTTTTGGGAGCACTGAACCTTGTAGCACACTGTAAGCTGGCACTGTGGTGGCAGTGATATCTAAAAAATGGATATAGGTTCAAGTTGGATTCCAGCATCACTGCAATGCTTCTGCCATTGCCTTACTGTGGGGCTGTGTGTGAATGTTTGCTGGATTCACTTTGTCCTGCACGAATGTTTCCAGAAACTGGCAATGATTTTAAGATGAAAGACTCATTAAAACAATCTAAGAAAGCGTTTTCAGGATTTTTTTTGTGTGTGTTAAAATCTGCTTTATTTAAAACAACCCTGGATGCTGCTTCATTTTTGTCGTATTTGGAACTTTTAATTAAAATGTGCACTAAAATGAATTAGCTAGCTGCTTTATTCAGCCAGCCTTATTAATTTGAGGTTAGCTTATAACAGTTTCTTGTGGTAGTGACATTTATAGGATAGCTTGATGGGCACGTCTGACTACTCCAAATTAAAAAATCCATATCCTCTAATATCCAATGTCATTATTTTTGGAAACAGGTCCCTAGTTTCTTCACTGATGCTGAAAGAAGGTCTGTAATGGCAGCTGCACAGATTGCAGGATTAAATTGTCTGAAGCTGATGAATGAAACTACAGCAGGTAAAGGGCCAGGACTTTTTTTGTGCGTTGATGCTGTTCAGGCTGGTGAATGTGAGGGTGATGGCACAGTGCTCTTACACAATTGGGAGCTTGGGAGAGAGCTGTCCAGGCTAGTACTGCCCATTCCAGTTTGGGAACTGGAAACACAGCAGTGAGGTGGTGTGCAGCACTTGGGAGGCACCATGGGGGCTGGGGTTTGCTAACCTGGGCACAGTCACACTTGGGAATAGCTTTGGAAATAAACCTGGAATCTGTGCTTAAAGTTGTGGCAATCCTGTCAGGTGTAGCAATGGCACAACTGTTTCTCTAAAGTAATTTACTCCCCTCTTCTGGTTTTGGTGAATTTCGGAGCATAGAAATACGTAACACTTCATGGGGACTAAACTTGGAGCTGCTTAAATCAGTAATTTGTATTTTTCTTGATTCTCTTTGCTTTTAGAAGGTCTGAAAAAGCTTTCCAAATATAACGCTGGTAGTGAAAGTTTAGATTTATGTAAACGAGTCTTCCAAAATATTTCGTTTATCTCTTAGTCATGCTTGAGTTTTCCAAGGTAAAAAACTCTGAAAGTAAAGCATTTCAAGGGAGACATGTAGGCATGAGTCTTAATCTGTGCAGCTTCACAAATTGCAGTGTTAATTTGGTTACCAAGCAGAATTGAAATACAGGGTGAGTCTTTATTAGTGCTAAACCTTCACTTGACATCTCTTTCTCTCTTGTCAGCGAGAAATGTGTTTTCAACATGATTTTGACTTTGTAATAAGAGTTATAAAGGTCTTTAGAAAGGGTCAACATGGACAATGTCTGTCTCTTGGTGGTGCTTTTATTGCATGGTCTGCAGCTGTGTGTGCCTTTCCCTTACCTTCCATGGGTTGGTGTTTTCCAGTTGCATTAGCCTATGGAATATACAAGCAAGATCTGCCAGCCTTGGAAGAGAAGCCAAGAAATGTGGTCTTTGTAGATATGGGACATTCTGCATATCAGGTTTCCATTTGTGCTTTTAACAAGGGAAAACTGAAGGTAATCTTTTAAGTCATACATTAAAAGTCTGCAGTATTTAAAACTCAAAATACTGCTGTGTGGAAAGATTAGCTTTTTAAAAAAATAAACATCTATAGAAAATATTTTTTAAATGTGGAATACAAAACCTTTCTGTTGATTTTGGCTATTTCATCAAGTCAGTTTTTGTAAAATGCTGAAGTGTAGCACCCTCTAGTGTGTTTTGGAAAGTGCTTGATAATTAAGGA
Organism: Irena cyanogastra; assembly: GCA_013397155.1. Classification (NCBI taxonomy): domain Eukaryota; kingdom Metazoa; phylum Chordata; class Aves; order Passeriformes; family Irenidae; genus Irena; species Irena cyanogastra. The sequence goes on along the minus strand of VWZV01015790.1, from coordinate 51,230 downwards.
CACTGCACAGTTTTTGTGTCATATCCCTGAAATATTTGCATAATCAGAGAGCCTCTGAAGCGTTGCAGTTGTGCAACTGACTTGGGAGATTCTTGAGCTGTCTTGAATAGCTCCAAGATGTTGGCGGTTTTTTTTGGTGCCATCCATGACAGTTCAAAGTCTAAATCCAGTGGGATGTGAAGCAAAGCTGAACAGTCTTTGCTTCCTGGTTCGGAGACTTTTTTTGTCTGTGACCTACTAAAGGCTGAATGCTTTTGTGGGCCTGTCTCTGGTAGCCAAATGCCATCTGAAGCCGTGTGGAAAGCAATGATGGCACTTCTTGCTGCGCTGAGTAAATGACACAGCACAAACCTTGTCTAATAACTTCTGATCTTGTTCTTTGACTTCTGCCAGGTCTTGGCCACTACCTTTGACCCTTTCGTAGGTGGTAGGAATTTTGATGAGGCTTTGGTAGATTACTTCTCTGAAGAATTTAGGACAAAATACAAACTGAATGTAAAAGAGAATCCCCGAGCACTGCTGCGATTGTATCAGGAGTGTGAAAAGCTCAAGAAGCTGATGAGTGCGAATGCATCTGACCTTCCGCTCAATATTGAGTGCTTCATGAATGACCTGGATGTCTCCAGTAAGATGAACAGGTACTGGGTGTTGTTCCCACTGGGGGGCAGAGGGTTGTGGTCTCTGAGCAGCCTGGTAACACCAAGTACTCTCCCTGCCCTGCAGAGCTCAGTTCGAGCAGTTGTGTGCTGCCCTTCTGGCCAGAGTGGAGCCTCCTCTAAGAGCAGCCATGGATCAAGCCAGTAAGTAGAAGTTACTTGAGGTGCTGCTAGTAATCCAGTCATTCCTGATCTCTTTAATGATTATCTTTTCAATGTATTTTTGTATTTATTAGAATTGCAAAGCTAAATACTGAAAAGTTAAATGTAAGTTCCATTCATATGCTTGCCATGAATGCATGATCCCATTCCCGCCTCATTTAGTGCACATGCTCCTCTGCAACCTTGGTTATTTGCCCTCATTCACCCTATGTCATGGAAAAGGTTGGCACTCTGAACTTATTGAACAAACACCAAACAACCAAACCAAAATGATGATGGTAAAAGATACTATTCTTTACTGCAACCTTCTGGCCAGCCTGTTCCATGTGATACTTACATGTCCTCACTGACCTTGTAATTTGGCAGTATATTTTTAAATTGAATTACCTAAAGCATGTGCCAGTAACAAAGTAATTTTTTTTGCCTGATGTAGTGTGAAGGAGAGAATTAGACTTCAGCAGGAAAGGTTTTACCCTCAATTCCAGCATTCCAGCACCTTCAACCAAAAGGGAAGAATTCTGCTGATCTTGTGACTTGGCTCAATTGCAAATACAGGAATTAAAAACCCGAGTAACTGCTGAGCAGAGCTGTTCAAGGACTGACAGTTGTTTGAGATGACTTCATACACAAATCTTGATTCCAAGATTAAAAAGTTAACTTTCAAGCACAATGTGCTGTTTTTTAGATATATTGGCTTAAAAGGTTTTCTTTTCTCTTTCAGCAAGCAAAATTAAGCTAGACATAAAATGAGATCTATTTGGGTTTCATTTTGTTGGTTTTGTTTGGGAGAGTGAGATATTGTCCAGTAGTGCAGAAGACCCAATTTCACCTTTCTGAGTTCATGCACAGCAGAAAGGGGATGCACGTGGACAACACACTTTAAAGAACAGCTGTTCTCATTGATGCTTGGCTTCTGCATTTCCCAGGTTTATGCAACTAGAAAGCTTTGTAGCCTGCAGGAAGGACAAAGAGTTTTAAAGATCTTGTTAGCCCTGAAATACATTCAGTGCTGGTTACAGTGTCTAGATAATAAGTGAACTTTAATCTTTTCTTCTTTTCTTTTGTCCAAAGATAGCTTTCTGATACCTTAATGATAACTTAAGGGCATGCACTCTCTTTTCTAGAACTTCAGCGTGAAGATATCTACAGTATAGAAATAGTAGGTGGGGCTACTAGAATTCCAGCAGTGAAGGAACAGATCTCTAACTTTTTCTGTAAAGAGATAAGCACCACGCTAAATGCTGATGAAGCTGTTGCAAGAGGCTGTGCCTTGCAGGTATAGTTCCTGAAATAAAACTTTAGTATTGCTTCTTTAACATAATGTACTAATGAAATACAGCTAACCACAAGCAAAAGGTACTGCAGCTGAAACAAGATGCAGAGTCTGACTTGTTCTTTCACTAATTGGTGACAGTGACCATGTCAGAAATGATTCTGTTACATTAATTCATTTGCTGCTGTGTCATGTTAGAAGGGCTTGTTAAAAAGACCTCTTAAATTTGTGGACCCAAATTCCGCTGTTCCACTTATGTGGCAACCTTTGCTGTGTATCTGAGGAGATAACATCTATCACTTTAGTTAAGTCTTTCAGTTCAGTTAACTCTAGGAAGTTTCTGTTAAAACAAAAAAAAGTCTGTGATAAGCAGGACTTCCATATGACCTATATGATAAGTATTAATTCTTGTACTTGCTATTTATTTGACTACATGGATATAATAAATTTTTGGTCTCCTTTTTCTTTCCTAGTGTGCAATTCTTTCTCCAGCTTTTAAAGTGCGTGAGTTTTCCATCACAGATGTTGTTCCTTACTCTATAACACTGAGATGGAAATCATCTTATGAAGAAGGAACAGGGTAAGTTTTACAGTGCCTACAAAAGAGTGTGTGTTTGTATATACAAAAAAATGTTGAACTGTGGAAAAAAATAGGCCTCAAGCTTTGAAGCTGTTGTGCACTTGAACACTTGAAATTAGAATTTTCTTTTTTAGCATTTTATCTTTTGGATTCCAGTTACTGCTTAACAATTGGAAATACAATGAATTAAAATGTTGGGGTGAAGTTTCCTAATTTTTAATAAGTGTGACATAAGATGCAGAGTACAGCTTTGACACCTAGAGGCCTTCAACCTCCAACTCATGTTAAGAACTGACTTAAACTAAATCACTCAGTTGCTTGGTTAGCAGTGCTACTGATTGTTAACATACCTTTGATTATGCATGAAGTTATGCTCAGAGGTTTAATGTTATTTAATGTTTATTGCTTTAGGGAGTGTGAAGTCTTCAGTAAGAACCATGCTGCTCCATTCTCAAAAGTAATTACTTTCCACAAGAAAGAGCCTTTTGACTTGGAAGCTTATTATACCCATCCACATGAAGTGCCTTATCCTGATTCCAGAATAGGTAAGGACATGGGATTGAAACCCCCATCCTTAACTCTTGTTGCCACAGGAGAAAGTGGTTCTCCTTTCTTGTAAAGATATCTTACTTCCATATTTTCTAGCTTACAGAAAAGCTTAGGTTCTTTAGAAAGGCTCAGCAGAGGCTTCTTGATTTAAATGTAGTGAGCAAACCATATTGACATCTCTGTTTGACATGCCTAAAAAAAAAAAATCTGCATTCTATCTTTACAATTTCTGAATGCTTCAAAAGAAGCAGGCACAAAGAGTTTAGTGCTCTATTGTCTGGTTCTTTTAGTATCTGTAAAATTGATAAGGATCTTATGTGCCTGCCAGCCTGGATTTTTCAAAGAAATTGGATCAAAGGAGCTGTTGCCTGTCTGGACAGATAACTTGTCTCATGCTATCTGTCATATCTCTTTCTGTTAATCTGAGAATATAAGATATAGGTGTTTCCTCAGTTTAAGCATCTGTAGTAGAGTCTAAAGAATTAGATGGCATAAATAAGTTTCTTGTTAGCTAATGCTTCTTTTTTTTGCAGTTACTAGTACACTCCTCAGGGTCTTTAATTCATGGTTTTATTCACTGATTGATGAGTCAGGTACAAATTTACTGCTCTTTGGCTGTCTATGCAAGAAGTCCTTGGTCTTGAAGAAGAAACATTCTCCTTTACATATGCACATCATCTACACTTAAATTTTCAGCAAGTTGCAAAGTATCAACCCCACTGCTTTCAGAAACCTTGCTAAGCACTGTTCATTTTCCAAAAAGTGTAGTGCAGCCATGTTACCAAATCAAACAGAATGTTTTATCTCTGTTAATGTTTTATTTTTCAGTGTGAAGTTTGAGTTACGTGGACAAAAGAAACCATTTGAGATGAATCAGAGTAGTTTCTCTAGTGTGCTGGTTACAGAAGGCAACAGAGAAGTAGAACACCTAGTAAAGTACTGTCTTTTTTTTATGAAATACAGATAAAGCAAAAACATCTTACTAATTATCAGTGAACTGATAATAATCGGGGAATCAGCTTTTAGTTTATCTACCTGCAGCTTACATTGTAGGACTGTCAGCTAAGTAGAAAGTTTCCAAATAGTTTCAGTTATGTGAAGTTGCTGTTTAAATTATCACCCTTAAAGGAATGTGTTTGGGGGTTTTTTCCCTCTTTCTCTGCATTTTGGGACAACAATTAAAGCCACCTCTGTTGTTCCCAAGGGCGTTTCACTATTCAGAACGTTGGTCCCCAGCACGACGGCGACAACTCCAAGGTGAAGGTGAAAGTGCGCGTCAACATCCACGGGCTGTTCAGCGTGGCCAACGCCTCCATCATAGAGAAGCAGAGCATCGAGGGGGATCACAACGACACCCCCATGGACACCGAGTCAGCAAGTAAGAACCAAGGCAGAGATGAGGAGCTGGTATGTAAAGCTTGTAAACATCTTCACTGTCATTGTGACAACAGAGCCGATAATTGCAGGGTAAATGGCCGAGTTTGGCTTCTGACAGTTACTGCTTCTCCACCCTTAAATTACTTCTTTGGTTATGTAACACTTTCTTCATGTTATTGCTTAAGTGCTGGTGAAGTGTGGCACTAAGAACAAAGAATGGAAAAACTGATTCTAAAAAAATAAAGTAGTTTGTTCATTGTTCTTTATCATCTCTCTACTAGTCTTAGCATTATCTAGTGTCTCTAGCAAAAGGCAGTGTATTTTGTGAGATCTGTTGAGAAGTTAATTCTAAAGGGTTTTCCTCACAAAGGAGGTTTTCAATGAGTAAAAAATATATGGTATTTCTTCATACATGGAAAACTGCACTGCCTCCTGAAAGTAGCTCCCAGTGAGGTGCAGCTGTGCCCCTTTGCAGTGCAGAGTTAAGGACTGGGTACCAGGGAACACTTTGGAGCTGGAAAGAGCAGCACGAGCGCTGGCCCCTGCAGCCTTTCTCCTAAGATTTGGCCTTAGCTTCTCCCACCTTAGTTGGATGTTCTACAGGAATTAGAGCAAATGGTTACACAAGTAGCATTACATAATTGGTATCAGCAACTTCTTAAATACTGTGCTGCTTTCCAGGAATGTGGCATATTTGAAATGCTGAGCATGGTGCAGTTCTTGTGAGCAAGTGCTCCATATATGATGTTGGCAATCAAGTGAGCAAAGGTTGGAAGTGCTAGAGCTGGCATTTAGTGTAAGAGGCATGTGGAGCTTACTGGGACTGTGCTGAATTCAGTGTGAGAGTAGCTGCTTCCATGCTCAGGCTTTCCATTTGTAGCACTTGATTCATCTAACACATCTTCTGTTTCACGATGGTGCTTGTCAGCAATTACCTTTCAGTATTGAGGATGATCCCCTCGACACTGAGGAGGAGGTTTGTGGTGTCTGTGTATCCTGTTATCCCCTCTCTAGCTGTTTCCTGTAGGCAAAGTAGTTCCTTCCAGTTGTTGGCTTTTCTGTGTGAACAGTAAGAACAGCAAATGAGAATTTAGATATTACTTTTTTCATACTCTCAAGTGACAAAACTTTACGTTTTGTGGAAGTCTTCTTGTTTTCCACTTCAAACTGCAACATAGGCACCTGTGCTAGAGTTCGAAATCCTTAAACAATTGTTTTTATTATTTTGCAGAACTAGTAGTAAATTATTCTACATGCATATGTAGTTTGTGAATCCAGAAATGTTAATTCTTGTAATGGAGGCAATCTTGGACCTTTCAGACCTTAGCTACAGCTTGTTAGTTATTAATGCTCTGGATCTCTTGAGTATTAGAATCATCCTGAAAACATGAGGCTTACTCATTACTATGTCATTAAAAGTGTTTTTCAGTGATGACATGGAGCTATATTACTTAAACCAAGTGATTTGCACTAGTAATTTAACAATCAGATTATTAAATTTAGAATAAGGCATAAGTGATAAACTTACTGAACAATTTAAGTGAGGCTCTCTTTATTTTGGGTGGCAAGGAGGGAAGATAATTGCTCGTGTACTCCCAAGAGGCTACTACTACAGAAGCTAATTTTTATTGGTTTCACTGTCATGTGAGACAGATGCAGGTAATAATTGCAGTGATTAAATTACTTCCTCTTTGGGTTACAAGCTTTAAAGTTTAGGTCAAAAATGATAGGAGGTTAAAGTTCTGGCTGTTCCATAGAGAATCCATTGTTGTTTCCTGTGTTGGTGGTGTGTTGCTAGAATGTTCTTTGGTTTCATTTTATATGTATTTGTTTCTAATTTCAAGTGAGTATTCACAAGGCTTAGTGCAATTATGTAATGGGCACAGACAGCAACATGAGGCAGCAGAGGAGAGTTTTCATTTAATTTGAAAGATATAAATACACATACTACATCAAAATGCCTGTTTAAACACAGTGAAGCATAAATTTTTAAGATTGATTGTGAAGTTCATATGTTGTCTGTGATATACTGTAGTTGATATCAGTCCTACATCTTACAGCAAACCTTTGCATTCAGTTATGTAACTCTCTGCAGGATAAAATGCAGGTTGATCAAGAAGAAGGTGTGCAGAAAAGTCAAGCTGAACAACAGAACCAAGCAGATGAGGAAACTGAAAATGCTGGAACTGAAACAAAGGTTGGTGTTCAGTACTGATGCAACATTTTTTGCCCAGTATTCTCACACTTAACTGATTTTGCTCGTTGGAAAACATGGAACTGTGTTTAGAGGACAGCTATATTGAAATGGATAAGTAAGGAATCCTACCATAGGACTTCAATTTTCATCATGGCACAATTAAGACTTTGAAATAGGTTTCTGCTGTTTAACCTGGCTTTATAATGAAGATGGTATTTAGGGAGATTAGGAAACATTGTGAAGAATATTATGCAGTGCTTTAAGCTTTTGAACAAGTTTACTTAACAGTTCTCTAAAGAAATTAATTTCACCTCTTTGGTTCCAAACTAAGGTAATAGTGATTTTGAATACAATTTAATAATGTACATATGATTAATTTGTAGCTGTCTTAACTAGTTTCATTTGTCTCTCTTTTTTGAGCATAAATGTAGTAATACTTCAATTCCTGGAAGTTTCTTAGTAGTGTCTCTCTTTTCATAGGCTGCTTCTGGAGAAAAGCAAGATCATCTCTCCCAGCCAAAGGCTAAAACAAAAGTTAAGAGTATTGATCTCCCTATACAGGCAAGCCTCTGTAGGCAGCTGGGACAAGATCTGATCAATTCCTATATAGAAAATGAGGTAAGCAGCATAAAGAGGTGACTACTCAAATTAATGTCACTGTAAATAAGTATCTAAAAAATATTTGCAATCATGGCTTAGCTAATTTAGAATCCTTTATGAAGTTGCCCATAATTGTAAAGGGTTTTGTTGTGGTTTGGGTTTTTGGTGAAATGACTCAATTTCTCTGGACTAAACTTAGCCCATTCTGGTTGTGCTTGTAGTGCTGACCTACACAGAGGTGAACGTTTTTATCAGTAATTGTGAATTAGCAGGCCTCTGCCAGGCTTTCTGGTACAGTTTCAAGTGTACTCACTAAGCTTAACACTTAAAATGGCTTTCAGTTTTAAGTGTGCCTCTCTCCACCCTAGGGGAAGATGATGATGCAAGACAAGCTTGAGAAAGAACGAAATGATGCTAAAAATGCTGTTGAAGAATATGTGTATGAATTCAGAGACAAGTTGTGTGGAGCCTTTGAGAAATTTATCACTGAAGAAGTAAGACTTGCTTACATGTTTCAACTGTTGGGAGAAGTTCCTTTGTATTTAAAAATTGTGTGTGTGTTCTATGGAGGCTGCAGGGTTCTCCTGCACTAGTTTTGGAATAGGAGATGGCTTAACTTCCCAGCAGTGAATGCTTACACCTGACATTTGACTTGCAGAGTTCTTTACTGCCTGAGAAGCTCCTCAGTGGCAAGGAAGGCTCAGGGATGCAGGCAGAAACTAAAAACCCTATGGTCAGCATAGGAAAGTAGGACAGATCACCATGAGCTTCTGAATGGCATGAGTGGGTAGGAATGAGAAGAAAATGAACAGATAATATGGAACATTCTTCAGAGGTGCATGGACTGTCTTAAATAGCCTCAGGACTGATTTTATAACTCTGATAAACTTCACCTGCAAATCACATGAGTAGGGTTGCCCTGCCTCTCTCATCACTGTAACATCTTGGCTTTGAAGTCTGTTAATTACTGTTTTCCTTCATTCTCACTTGGAATATTTTAAGCTGATTAAGTCCTTTTTTGAGTAGGGTGGGTTTGTGCCAGGGAGAGAAGTCTCATTTGATATCTTCCTTTCTGACTTGGAGTGTCCATCATCTGCTTTGTAGGACTCAAACAAGCTGACCTTGATGTTGGAGGACACAGAAAACTGGCTTTATGAAGATGGAGAGGACCAGCCAAAACAAGTATACATGGATAAGCTTCAGGAATTAAAGGTAAGGTTTTAAGTTGTTTTCTAGAAATCTCACTCTTCTTTAGAAGTAGAAGTACAGTTTAATGTGAGTCGTGTTCCTAATTTGAAAATGGTTGAAATGAAGCAGACTGTCACTAATGAAAGTAGATGTAATTGCTATGGGAATTTTTTCAGACTTATAGTCTGAAAGAGGCTTTTGAGTAGTTTGACTGCACTCCTGAGTAATGAGAATTATGTTCAAATTCTGTTTTTCATGCGCTCAGTGATCTTCTTTAGATGTATAGTAGGACCAATTTTTGGGTCTAATATCCAACAATAAAGGCTCCAGAGTGCTTTAACTGTAGCTTCCATTGTATCATTTGATTATTGATGACAAACACCCCCTGAATGCTTCAGGTTTTAAGGATCTGATGGGCAAAATGTGAGTTCTGATGAGTAACTACCTACTTTGTTGTAAGCTGAAGTATGTGTGTAGCCCTTGGGGTCCAGGTGTTTACTCTCCAGTCACATTTCCTCAAGGGGAGGAATAACTAATGGAGACAGCAGTATAGATGCAGGCAACTGCCTGGATACCAGTATTCAAGAGAAGAAAAAAGCAAAGAGTAGATAAAATTAGAAGTTTTCAGATGAACTACTTGAAAATTCAAGCATCTGTTAAAGCCTAACTGGTTTCTGTTCCAAGTGCTCTTCTTGCAGAAAAGAACAAAATACCAACCCTAGAAAGGACAGCCACTATTCCTGTGTTTAAACTTTTGCCTTTTTTTGTTAGACTAAAGCAATATGCAAAGAACTTGGCTCTTTGAATAGGTGTGAAAAGGAGTTCAAGGCAGCCTTCCTTCCCATGCTGCATTGTATTCTTAGAGCAGACTAAAGGAAATAGGTGTTTTGTAAAGATCTTTGTGCTTATTATTCCAGAAATTTGGACAGCCTATCCAGGAAAGATGCATGGAACATGAAGAGAGACCAAAAGTTCTAAATGAACTGGGGAAGAAGATTCAGCTCCTTATGAAAGCAGTAGAAGCATACAAAAATAAGGTAAAGCCAAATGATGTAGCTATTCAATGACTGTAGGTGTTTTGAGTTTGGCCATAGAGTCTTCTGTGCTTAAACAAATCTTGTTAAGTTAGCTGTTACACTACTTTAGAAGGGCTGTTGTACTTCTACTCCTGAGAACTTTAAACTTGTTCAGCATTTCTAGCAGAAAGAGCTTCTTCATAAGAACATGAATCAGATTTATGTGGTTTTTTGGTGGTTGGTACCACTTGAAATGGATCTCTGAATTTACAGCTGTTACCAATGTTTCTGTAGCATCTAAGATTAACTTAATTGGATGAGCAGCATATTTTAATTGGTGATACAAATACCTTTCTCTCTCCTTAGGATGAAAAATATGACCACCTAGATCCTGCTGAGATGGAGAAAGTTGAAAAATGCATTAATGAGGCTATGAATTGGTTGAACAGCAAAATGAATGCCCAGAACAAACTCAGTCTAACTCAGGATCCAGTTGTCAAAGTGGCAGAAATACTAGCAAAATCTAAGGTAAAAGAAATAATTGTACTTGTTGCATTCTAATCAGTTTTCCTGAACTAGATTTTAGCCTAGATCTGAGCTAGAATTATATATCTGCGGAGATTTTAAAGCTATTAAAAGATCTATACACAGGGAGCAGCAGTTGTAGCACTCTTCTGTGCTGACTCTTGATTTACAGTAGTACTTCTACACAAGGCCTTTTAAAATACCCTGAGTTACAGCACCAGGTTTCTCCAGAATGCGTTGTCACATACAGGTTTGTAACAAATCAAAAGCTCCTCAGGTAGTGAAAGGCTTTTTTTTCAAGTTTCTAGATTTGACAGAATAGAGAAGTCTGGTCCTTAACAGTGAAATTCCAGGCCATTATGGACAGAAACAAATGAAAGACATTGCGGTTGAGTGCAGTTGCTATGCCACCAAATGACCTTGCTGTCTCACTTTTGTCACAACTAGGAATTGGATAGCTTCTGCAATCCCATTCTCTCCAAGCCCAAGCCGAAGATAGAACCTCCCAGCGACGGGCAGGCCAAAGCTAACGGGGAGCACAACGGGCCAGTGAACGGACAGAGCGCTGCTGAAACCAAACCTGAACCGGCCAAGGACAACCCTCAGCAGACCAAACCCCCCGGAGAAATGGAAGTGGACTAAACCTTGCATTTCTTTTACTTCATTAAAATAGTGCAAGTAACCACAGGGTCCATTCTTTTTGTCTGGTACACACCTCAGATGTTCAGTTATTCTTAGCCAAACTTCTGTCATTTGTTGCTGAGTAGTTTTGAAAGTGTTTTATATTAAGTACACCTCTGATGTTCATTTCCACTGATGCTGCTTATGTGGAGCTTTAGCCAAATGTAGATTGTATAAGTCAGTTGAAGCTTTCCCAATATATTTTATATCAAACATACAGAATTGATATATAAATGGCAACAATCTACCTTATTTAAAGCTTTTATTGTGGATAAACCTCAGCTCCTTTATTCAGGAAAGGATACTGTATTGCACTACTGATGCTCAAGTGTAGATCTAATCGCATCTTTATTTTGGAAAAATATTGGAATCAAAGTGGCAAAACCTGTCACTTGAAGCACTGACCTTTTCTAGTTATCGTATTGTTATAATTTAAATATTAAAATAGAGGTTAGTTGGCATACCAGTCCATCCTGTTGATGTACCATGAGAATTGTACGGTCTTTTTCATAGGAACTGAATAATGCGAGCTTAAGCGTTTTTTTGGGTTCCCATACCACTACCAGTCTTCATTGCAAACTGCTCCAGCACCGTGGCTCTGCCGTGTGCTGGAATCCCTGGTCTCTGCACATTGCTGTACATACCCTACTGAGCTTAGGACAGGGTGATGCTGGTGAGAACAGGATCAAAGGGGATGAAAGGGAAGAACATTCAAGGCCTGCTGCAGAGCTTTCCCTTGAAAATGTCTTGTTGCACATGGAACTATTTCCACTTCTTTTGTTTTGAATTCAATTTACATCTGATCGTATCTCATCCTGGAGAGGAGAAACAACAAAAACAGTGCTGTCCATCACCAGCCTGATTTTGAGGTGGCTTAAATGCTTTTCGGTACAAACTTGAAAGAAATGCTCAGAGCTTATTTAAGCCTTGATGCTCAGCACATAAATTTTTTGGTCAAGGACCAAAACAAAAGAGCTTAAAAACTGGATATTTTCACCCCAAAGATGGAACATACTTGATGAACTTGCATAGCTTACCACTTAGCTTTGCTCATTTAGCTCCCTAATGAAAGTGTCTACAATGTATTACACAGTAGAATCACTGTGGCGGTTTTTATGTCTTAAACGTTGTCCAGGTCCAGTGTATGCCCCAAATATATTCCAAATGCTTCTGTGAGTCACTGGGGTGCTGCAGCACTTGCTAAAGCCAGTCACTATTGACTTCAAACAACTCTTCTGTTATCACAGTGGGAATGGGCTACTCTAACTAGGAAAAGTGGTTTCTTTATCCATCATAAGAAACTAAAATAAGTTGCAGTGTAATGCTTCAGTGGCTTTAACTGTGTCCCAGAAACAAATTCAGATGTTAACCAGGCACTCCTTACAGCAGGAGCTGTTGCTGCTATTGCAAACAAGTGGAGAATCACAATCTCGTTTCTGGCTTTGGCAGCCATTTTATCTTAAGCTGTGCCCTTCATCTTCTAACAGTGTTCATGCTACAAAAAGTAATTCATAACCCCTGGGAGAGGTGAATTCAACTCTCCCATATTTTCACAGAAAAAGGAAGCATCATTCATGGCTGTACAGAAATCTGCCAGACTAGTTTAAGTGCTGGAATTGTATCTTCATGACTGACATCAAGTGACTGAGATTGACTGAGGTGCATGTACTTTGCTCTCATTCCTGTTCCTCTTCCATGCAATCAGTGTGGATGGTCTGACACTGTAAGTTTACGTGTTTAATGTCCTTGAACAAAAACTGAGTGACTTTGAGAGCTGTTCTGTAACTCCTCTGCAACCTCAGTCTTGACTTCTGCCACGGTAGTCACACCTCTGGTGCTGAGAGGGTGACTGTACTGCAGCATCAGCTGTCCTTTCAGTCAGGCTGAGCTGGCTTTGGTGTCATAGGCTTTAACACCATTTATATCCTAATGGCTTTTACCACAGCAGTGTAATGAGCAGCATTCTCAAGTACTGGCTTCCTAAAATCCAGCTACACAATAATTTGTCTAGGTAGACTTCTTGGTGCCTGTGGCAGAAGAGCACAAAACTGCAGAAATCTCCAGTGTCAGCTCTCCGGTAGCTAAAGAGTCATGTGCAAGAACAGAGTGTCCTCTGCCCATGGCCATCAGATGCTTAATACTAAATCACAGATGTCTGAGGCAATGCTTAGGATAAAGGCTAGAATAATTCTGCACGCTTAAAAGCAGATACAGTTTAGACAAACAGTTGCACTCAAGTTTTCTTACTAGAATAGGGGGTTTTTTGCTGTGCATCTGGTCTGTCTCTCGATCCCTGCTGAAGAGGAATGCTGCCCACAGAAGCTGGCTCTGAGGTCCATGTTAGAAATGCCATTTGGAATGGCAGAGTTGATCTTTCCACCGTGAGGTTCACATCAATATATGACTTACTTATCTGTAATCTGTTCCCTGTTACAAAGAGATTTTTACCAGGACAGATTTAAGTATTTACACACTATGCACAACTTCTGGTTTTGTGTATCAGACTCAATGAGCAAGTTCCCTCTGCCTACCTTGACAGCACCAAAGTGTCTTTGCCACATAAAGTTTTGGTGGGGAACCAGCAGTTGTCTGCTGCTCTGAATCTTGTCTATTACAACAGCAGGTATTTGTTGATAATGTCTTACTTGAAACTTTCTGCTGAGGGCAAGATACATTTCTAATATTTAAGCTTTGATGCTTAATAATTGAATGTGTTCCCTCTGTCCCACAAAAAGAAAGGAAGCAACAATATCTTTGTGAAGGCAATAGAGTTTGTTTAAAAAACACAAGTTTTGTAAATCAGATTCTGAAAGTTTCATGTAAAGATCTAGTTACAAACCAGCATAAATACATGGTTTCATTTTACCAATAAGAGCTTCCTTTGTTCCTTTAAAGAGGATTCATTCTCTTGTGTCTGGAGCATTAATGGACTTGCTCAAGAAAGAACTTCAAAATTAATTTGTTTTCATTTTCATTACTAAACTAAGTTTAGTTTAGAACTGATTCATGAGTTCCTTGCCACTTTTTTTTATTATGGTACTTTAGACTCCAAGGAGTTTCTTTGAACTTCAGATATAACATAAACAGATTTGCACCACTCAAGTTAGGGTTTTATGCACTTGTTTCTTGAAGCTGCTGCTTCATGACAAAATACCCCTTGATTTTGAATGAAGGATTTGATTTCGTATGTCTGAATTTGAATGAAGACTCCTCTCCCTTGCTGGCTTGTGGCAGTGTCCTTGCCCTGCTTAAATACTGCCTTTGGGGCATGCTTGTAAAACAGTGAGCAGCTGGTCCTGAATGCCCAGAGGCAGCTGGGAAACACCCAACCTATGTTCCACCACCTGTATTCCCGTTCTGCCTCCCAAGGCCCGGGGCAGAGCGAGGGGGAAGGTTCCCTGTCTGTGGCACGGCAGCACAGGAGGGGCAGTGCCGTGTCCGTGGTGCAGCTCCAGCGTTCCGGACACCTTGTGGTGTGTGGGATGCAGGCTTTGCTTCTTCCATATACAAGTGGAAGCTGTTAACATAAAGCATCTAATCTGTGTGTTGGTGAGATTTCTTTGTGTCTTCAGCATTTGAAATTCCTTAATATTTTCCAACATCTCTGGGTGCTGAGCTCCAATCTCTCCTACAGATGGCTAATAACAGTTCTCAAATGCTCCATATTTAAGTGGGGGGTTTCCTGTAAGGATTATGTAAATGTAATTTCAGAAAACAAGCAAGGAGTTGGCAGAAGGATTTTCTTCCCAATTACTTTTTGACACCAGTGTGAAAAATTAACAGCCTTAACAAAACTTGGAATCTACACTTGTCAGAGCTCTGGTTTTCCATGCCTGTCAGTTAACCAATGCTAGCATCCAAAACACGAAGCCGTGTTGCAAACACGCTGCGTTTGCTGGTTCAAAGCACCTGCCCAGCTACTGTAGGAAAAGAAGCTAAATTCAATTTCCATAGATCAGTGCTATCAAGAACCTCATTCCTCAAAAGAGGACTTTTCATTGCTGTGTAATGACACTGTAATACTTCTATACTTCTGTGAGCCCTTCTCAAGTGAAGCTCAGATGCCCAAACTTGAGTTGTGGGCTGGTATAAGGTCTGCCTGCTCTAAGGATGCTTATATTGCCACTAGCTGTGAGTTTATTAACTGGATGGAGGAATATTCTGTCGCCTCTTACACTTCTGCTACTCTTAAGTTTTTTCATCTTTCAGGAACCAGAGACAGAAACTCTCAAAAGAGGTGGTAAAGAATATGTTGCTTAAAAAAAGGCATTAATGCCTCATAAGTTATCATTTCAGCTACCAAGATAGCAGTTGGAGTATAAACACAAGCTCTTAGCTACAGAAAGTGTGTGGTGGCTGACTCCTAGCTGAATTCTTAATTTTCTGCAGTTGAAATTTGAAGACTTCAGCCACTTACTACACATGTAAATATCAGTAAAAACAACTAAATGTGACTGTTGGCACTGCAGAATACTAAACCAGGAACATGCTTGATGTGACTTACTTGATACAGCTGTTAAACCTTGGTTTCCTTCTTTCCTGGTCAGAAGGAAATGCATCAAGCAGTGAAAACTAGGAATCATTGCAATGAAATCCATCGAGAATAATTTTAAAGAAAAATGCAATTAAGAGCTGTACCCACCAGCCACCTCTACCAAGTGTTGAAATAATTTAATTAAGCTGATCAAAAAAGGTGGTAGTCCCTGAATGTTGCAGTGGTTGGAAAAGTTTCTATCCATAGTTGATAACCATCTCCACAGGATGAGGGGGGAGGAGATGGGAGCATCAGAATTTAAAGCGGTGTTTAAGTATGGAAAATGTTTACGATGTATGTAAATGGGATTCTTAGCAGTGACAGATCATGTGCAAATTGACAAGACTTGGATTTATTTTTGAATGGCAATACAGATTGTCAAGGTTGTGTATAATTATAATAAATATATAAACCGCTACTTGAACCAGAAATGACCAGCCAAGACCTCATTTTTGCATCAGTATTCTTAAAAACAGCTTTGTCTGATGTCGTGGGTTGATACAATTTGAGTTTATCCAAAAGGCCACAGGCAAGATAAAGGCATTTTTGGTGCCTCACCTGTGCTGCTGTGGCTTCTCTCACCCTTCTCTGGCCCAGGCTGCTGCAGCCCAAACATAGCACTGCTTTGCCTCTGGGGAACTGCAGTTGTTTTCACAGCTGCCATCACATCTCTGCGTTTGGATGAACATGAATTCCCAAGTTCCCAGTAATTCATCTTTCATTAATGACTTACTTACAACATACAAGTTCAAGGTAGTTTTCCCGTGCCTTGAACTGCTGGGGGAAATTGATGGCTTTGGGCACAGGTGATTCTCTGAGCAGATGCAAAGGTGTAGCTGCAGAGCAGCAACCTGTGGGATTCCTCCAGGAATTTTTCTACATGCTAGCAGTCTAACAGGAATCCCTGTGTCCTCCACCAGGATGCACTGACTGTAGAATTCTGCATAACCAATACAAACGCACCAAAACAACATGATTCAACATTTTTGTATCCATGGTCCTTGGTACACTTTAAAAGCTCCTCAAAGTCTGCATTTCTTCCAGGCTTTGCATTCTTAGATCTCAATAAATAATAAAATATTACAGCTATTTTAATTTCAGGCCAGGTTTGGAAAATGCTAGTTACAGTGCTAGTTACAGCTAAAAATTTACAAAAATTACTTCAGAGGTAGTCAATCAAGGTTTCCTACAGAATAGCCTAGGGAATTTTGGGGTGGGGAAAGGTCCTTCTTATTGAAAAAAACCTGTAATATTTACATGTATATACATGCATATATATAATGCATATGTAAAAATGTACACTAGAAATCAGCTTATCAGTACAGGGGAAAATACTGCCCATAACCTACTCTGCTGTCTCAGCATCTCAGACCACTCAATCAGCCCCTTCCCACTCCTGTATTTACCAGCTGTGCAAGGATGTTCACCACCAGGAAAAGTATCCCATTGTCACACTGCAAAAGGACTGCTCTAGCAAAAGAATATCAATCTTGAAAGAATCACAGAATGTCCTGAGTTGAAAGGGACCCACAAGGGTTATCCAAGTCCAGTTCCTGGCCCTGAACAGGACACCGCAGCATTCCCACCTAGAGCATTGTCCAAATGCTTCTTGAACTCTGTTGGGCTTGGTGCTGTGGCCACTTCCATGGGCAGCCTGTTCAGCTCCCAGCCATCCTCTGGGTGAAGAACCTTTCCCTATTATCCAACATAACCCTCCCCTGACACAGCTTCAAGCTGTTCCCTCAGGTCCTGTCAGCTGAAGGCAGCCAGCTAGAACTCAAGGAATTAAAAACACATCCATGATGCAAGGCTAATAGTATTTCCATCAAAATACTGAAAGACATTGTAAGGCCCAAGATTTCAAATTTTACCTGAAAACCAGCTTCTCTGAACTGTAATATCCTAACACTGCCTCAAGGGGCTGGCTGGGTGCAGTGTCAGGGAGAAACAAGCTGCTTGCAGAATAAAAACAATTTATTCACAGAGACTGTGTTTGTCACAGAGCTTCTGAAACAAGAGTGTCCCCGTGATCATTACCATGGCTGCAACTAAATATTATCCTTGACTTTCTCAGCTTAACTCTGTCCTACATTCTTCATTCTCCCTACAAATACCAGTGTGCTCTTCCTTTTATAAGGTTAATTAGATTTTCAGTGGTGCTGAAGCACTTGCAATTACAAAGAGGAAAATGACACTTTCTACAGCAAATACAACGTTTAAAAACTACTGGTCAAGAGCATTTTCCTTGCAAATTTCTTAAGAAAATAGCCTTATCCTCACATGAGGGAACACTCCACGAAAAAACTGAGCATTTTATAAGCACTGAACAGACAAAAGTAAATATGGGTTCCTACTTATGCCTCTGAAGGACAGTAAAATTTATTGATTCATTCAAGTCAGAAAATATCTACTGCAAGGGGAAAACCTGCTATATTCCTGGAATATGAGCCAACACCACCAGGAAGGGAACACACCAGCACAAAAATCCTAGCCAGAGCTTTGAGTTGCTCTTGTGGAATATTCTAGCAACCAGCAGAACTACTCCTGGAAAATAAAATGACAAAACAAAACAGGAAACATTTGTCTTGACAATACTACAGGAAGATGTGGCTCAAGAAGTTTCCTTTCTCAACCAAAAATAACCTTTCCCATTTTACCTACTCTTTTCACATCTTTCAAATGCTCCTGTTGCAGCAAATATTCCCCACCTACTCCATCATCTACCTGCACTGCCTTATCTACAATATCAAGGCAGGACAAAATACTCTTATATGGTGATTTTAGCATAGAGTGGAGATGGAAAATGAGATCCAAAGATCACTCACTCTGTTTATGATGGCATTTCTAAACCTGCACTTTGCCAAGTCACTGATGAAATAATCACACCAGCCCTTGCAAGCTCTTATTAAGTGAAGATTAACAACCTACTCAGATATTTCAGAAAAGTCAGTGGCATTACCTTTGCTGGCTTTGAGTGCTAATTTACAAAGAATAAACAACCCAGCTTATCTCTCTGTTGCTTTTTCAGAAGTATTTCCCCATAACATCAAGTTAAAAAACCCCAAAAAAAGTTTACCAGGCTGACACCTCTGGGCCTTAGAACGACAGTGGAGCAAGTATTCAGTGCGTCAAACAGAAACAAGCCTCTATCATAGGAAACTTTCATTTTCTTCCACATTACAGAAAGTATAAAATACACATTTATAAATCTCATTTGACTTTTAGAAATATAAAATGGATCTAAATTCACTAAGTTGCAAAGGCTATGGAAATTGTAAAGATATCCTACAAGTTTTAATTACACAAATAGAGTATTTGCATTTGTTTTGGCTTGCAAGAAAATAAACAACCATAGTCCAATTTGCTAAATTCTCATGGTAGTGCTTTTTCAAGACAAACTAACTGAGCTCAGACAATGTAAACTTATTTTTCAGTATCATCCTGGGGGTGGAACAAGCCACTAGAAAAATATTTTGTATAGCTTTCCTTTCATATCATGTCAGAAAAAAAATCACCACAACAACCTGCTTGCCCCAAAAATGGCAGTAAGAAATGTCATTTGTCTTAACATGCTAAACTGTTGATCAAAATCCTTTGTAAACAACTGGACAAATGCAAAAACTGTACCTTTATGCTCAGGTGACATTTTGTTTTCATGGATAACATCAGTAAACCAATTTTCAAAGCTAGAGGAGCAGACACATATCCTGACAGTGAAGTATGAACTGAAAAAAAAAAGAGGGGAAAATATACTTAGTGTTTTAGTTAGATTTAAGACAATGAAATTATATTTTGTTGAGAAAGCCTTCAAATGTCACATTGCATCCATTGTCACCATCTTGAAATCCACTTGAATGAACTTAGCAGATATGATTACCCAAGGGATTCAGCTTCCTTACAAATCCAGCTGCTTGCTTGGTAACTAAGTGCTAGTTATAGCTAAAAATTAACAAAAATTACTTCAGAGGTAGTCAATCAAGGTTTCCTACAGAATAGCCTAGGGAAATACTGAATAGATTTGTATTTAAATTGGGTTTAACTCTAGGTATCCAAATAGCAGTGTTGCTACAGTGAGAAATCTGTCCTTGGGTTTTCAGTTTGTCCCACTTTGCAGGGCAGAAGATCACTCATAAGGGCACATGATGCAAGTGCTAACATGTGAATACCTGCACTGATTTGAAACTCCTTCAGCTGTGCTGGGATAATTTTCACTTTGGGGTGAGGAATTCTTCTCACTGATGTGAGCTTGTGCAGACTGTGTGATGGATTTAATGATAATTTCAGACCAAGCTAGGTCTTCTTAATAAACAAGTCAAATACTGAGACCACCCTTTTTCATGGAACTTATTTTGACTTGCAAAAGTGTTCTCTATTAGAAACTATCACGTAGTGCTCACAAGTGCAGTACAATCAAAAGAATCACAGAAAAGGCATCTGGAAAAACTTGCACAGTGGTTCATGTCCTGCTCAGGAACAGGGCACAATCTGGGGCTGTGTTTCATACAGCAACAAATGCAGACACCTACAACAGAGGCATCAGCCAAATTAGCAAATCATTCCAACGACCTCATTGTTTCCATAACACAGGCATGATGTCAGCCTGGCTCTAGTGCTAAATCACTGACTAAGCTCACCCTTGGTATCTACAGAGACAGCCTTGACTATACCACACAGTTACAAATTCCCTAACTTCACCAAGATGGACAAAAGATCTGAGGGGGAAAAAGCTTCTGCTGGCATAAATGGTAAAGTACCACTGGACTACCAGCTGCTGCTATTATAGTCCAACATAATCAGTAAAAACAAAATACCCACCTGACCTTGACAGCACTAACACAAGCAACACAATATTCTTGCAGCACAGACTTAAGGCCAGGAATTTCATAGGAGGGTTCAAAGTTGGAATGTCCATAAAAATGTGTTAGTCAGTGCAACAAAGCCTTCTGCCACACCAAGGATTTTACTCAAAACAGATTATATTTAATAACCAACTTCTCAGACACAATCATTCTTTCAACAGTTTTTTTTCTTCACTTACATTACAAATTACTTCCCTTCGACCACACTCCTCAGCTAAGGATGGAACACGTTGTCAGTTTTAGAGATGAGTAAACTAAATCACATGGCTAACAAGCTTGACTTGTTTCTTAAAGATACAGATTTAAATAAAAAATTCCTTCTCTGAAATAAATTGAATTTCACTACCAAAAAAGTAGGGGAGGTGAGGAAACAATTTTTTCCACATCATTTTTCTTGACCAGCACAGCAGTGTCACAGCTCCAGGATGCAGAAGTTTTCAGTAGTGTTTTTCTGACTGAAATATGTTCCCTCTGGAGAACTCACCATCATACAGACAGATGAGAGCTGCAGCTCTTTCCTGTGTGAGGCAAAGCATCAAAAGTGATCCGGGTCTCAAGATACTTGTTCAACTCCCAGCCTGCCTCAACACAAAGACTCTGCCATCTGAATTCACGTTTCCTCTGAGCATGCTGAAGAGAGAAATGTCTTTCTCCTGAGCAGCCACATGAGGAATCTGAAGTGGAGAAAGTTTAAAAAAAAAAAAAACAACCAAAACCTGGGCTACTGAAAGGGAAAACAGAGACTGTACTGCACTGTAGTTATGCTACTGTTAGTCAGACTTAAGCAATAAACATGCCATGGAAAGTTCTCAAGTAAACCAGTCCAGTCTCCCTGGTAGGAGAGAATATCAGGAAGGAGAACTAAGAGCTCCATAATTAAAGCTGAGCACAGGCTTTTGGTTAAGAAAGGAGTTTCAAAGCTAAGCTTTGAACACACTGCTTCACGTACCTCCAAACTTCAGGCACACTGCAAATATACCCCTGGCAGTTTGAAACTGCCTTGTTTGAGTCCTGGTGCAGCACAGCAGCACAAAGCTCAACATAGGCTACTTAATTCCCAAACACAGGCCCAGCCTCAGGCTCCAGCAAAACCAGGCATGCATGGTTGTAAGAGAAGTGACACAGATGTGAAGCAATTAAGTACTTCTGAGAATGGAACATGCAGAAAAAAAAATCCCAAACAAACCAAATGTGAATTTCACTGGGGAAGAAAAACCCCATTATTCTGATTTTACCTCCTATTTAATATGAGCAAAGCTGCTCACTATTGAGCTGCAAATGTCACAGAATAAATATAACATCCCTGCTTTTGAAAAATTTAAATCCCAACCTAGGAATCAAATTGAACCTTTGTACAAAGCTATATAGCTTCCCTAATTTCAATGGAACTACAGCTGCTTATGCTTAGAGCTGAAAATAGTCCACTACAGTTTCTGTCCTGGGAAAATGCTGTCCTATGATTGCTTCAGAGGAGTTGCATGGTCTCAGCAGGCACTTCAAATTTATTTTCAGCCAAGATGATGGGAAATAACCATATTCATTTAGTTAGTGATTGGTTCTATTGCTAAAACTGACAGAAATCTTACTCTCTTTTCCTAAGCTCCTCTTATTTTAGAGGAAGAGGAAGCTGAGGTTGTTACAGCCCAGCAGCTACATGAATGTCACAGGTTGTCTGGGATCCCAGGAATACAGCAATGGTCACTTCAGCTTGTCCATTCCCACAACAAAGCTTCTGTGCTTCATGTGACACAAGGTAATGCCTGATGGCTGAGTGAATAATCCTATATATTCACAGTACACATAAATACACCTCATTTGCTGCTTATGTGAAGCATAAGGACAGAGTAAATCCATTAATTCTCTTTTGACAGAAGAGTGAATATAAACAGCTCTACCAAGGCAGATTAACTCAATCTTTTTACCCAGGATGTCTTAAAAGAAGAAGTGTACTGAATGAGATGTGGGCCTTTTAACTCTAAAAGACTGTTGAGATATGAATGCTTCATTTATTTAATATAACAACAGTTTCTTACTGTGTTTTCCTGCATGGAGGCAATAAAGTGCCATTCAAAATCCAGTTGTTTTTTATTCAGAGGTCTTTTAGCATTCTGTGGAACTTCATGTGCTCACAGTAAGCTCAGCATACAGGTAAGTGCTAATCCTTGAGTTCTGAAAACATATATAAGAACAAATGCTAATTAGAAAAAAGGATTAAAATATAAGACAGTAATTATTCTCATGACTGTTGCGTAGTTTGATGTGGCTCGGAAACACCATTAACAAAGGAATTGTGCCTAAGGGAGCAGTCCACCTTTGCAAGTAACACTAGCTGTCAACACTGGCAGCTACGCCCACTGCTGGCAATTGAATATTCACCAAGGGAGACCAAGGAAAACTCCAGCGAACACCTAAATAAACTCTTAGGAAGGTGGAAACAATGCTGGCATTGGGCAAGGACAAGAACAGCAGACCAGCGAATCCTCAGTCACCAAACCACACTGAGTGTACACTTCACCCAATGCCTGTCTGCAGGGTTGCATCTCCAGGGACTGTGGCACTCAGCTGCCAAGAGAAAAGGCAGAGAAACACAGGTGAAAAGGTTTACAGAGCAGAAGACAAAGGTAAAATTCCACCTGAGGATAAACTGGAGACTAGCATCACCTCTGGATACAGTGATGCTCAAGATGAAATGAGAGAGAAATACTAGACTGAAGCCTTAACATGAATAAAATACATTGGCAATAAATTGATGCTACAGTCTTCTCATTTTTCCAGGCTGAATTCAGCTCAGATTAAGTCTGAGGTGGAATGTGCTTGCATAAGCCAAGAACTAAGCATTGTTTGGTTTGTTGGTTTCTTTTTTCCCATGTTATCTTCTGAGTCATAGAAGAACACTAAAGTAATTGGCTAGATAGTAACTTAGAGCACAAAATAAATTTACAGACAGGGAAGGTGTGGACAATACCCATAAGGAATAGGTGATAAGCTCCTAATGGAGCACAGTCAGAGCCAGGGGAAACCCCTTTTTCTACTAATCTGTAAGAAGTACTCATTGCAATTATGACATTTCTACATTTAACTTAGGAAGCAGGGTGTGAAGACTACAGACCACTGTAAACAGCAAACATCCAGCAAGAAAGTTCCAAAATTCCTGATCAAACTGCTGAATACCAGACTGAAACAAGTGCTGGGAAATGAATTGTTACTGGCAGAAATTTTGCTTTTCACCACTCAAGTTTTTATCAGACAGGTGATTCTAAATGAAAAGTGCAGGGTTTCTCATCTCTGAAAGCAAAGCTGAAAGGTGAGCTCCAAAAGCATTTGTGTGGGTGGGCACAAAATCAAAACAAATTCTCATTTGATAAAATTTTATATTCTTTGTAGAAACACAGAATTCAATTTAGTGAAAAAGAGACAGAAGCAGCCAAGAGTCCATGATCATGTATTTTCTCTTGAATAAAGTAAATTAACAAAAAAATACACTGCAAACCTAATCTGGACTTGATTCAATTTTGGTTGGGTAAATCACCCCTCCCCTGACCAAGTTTTCTAGCATTACCATCCAGAATGAAGAATATGGAAGAAAACAATCTATAACAGCACCTGGAACCGGCTCCTCTTTCACAGGGTGGTCATGATAAGCAGGAAAACAAAACCTGCATTTCAGTGGTGTTAGGCACGAAAATACCCCACTGAAGTTTGGTGACTGTATAACTACCAAGTTCAATTTTTAAAAGTAAATTGTCCTAGACATGAGGAGTTGGCAACAGAATTGCACTGAGTCTCTCACGCTGCTGACACACCCCGGCAGCTCGGAGGAGTGCTGGCTGCTTGTCCTGCTGTGCTGCCGCAGCCGCAGTGCCACTGAAACACGCACCCTGTCACAGCCATCTCTCGAGCAGATGCTGGGGAAGGCAAGGCACCGTTTATTTGAATATTTAGAATAGAAAGCTAACATATCAAAGCAGAATCAGACACGGATCCTTTCAACACCCCCCTGTGCCACACCTTAATTGTCTTCAGAGAGTAAATTATGCACTATGTGGTTTATTTCCTTCCCTTCACCTGAGCTCAAGCTGAATGTGTTATTTCTAGCATCCTCACATATTAAGGCAGTCGTAAGAGAGAGTAGTTATGCAAAATTTTAAAAAAGAGAGAGGTAAACACACCAGTGCTCTTCCTTCTCTCCAGTGTAGACAACAATGTAGTCTGACTGTCTGCTCATGGCAGCTGCAGCAGAGTATCTCAAAGATTTCTTTATTTCTCCTTAGGTCTGAGCATATTTTAATCACATGTCTGGAAAAAGGCAAAACTTCGGGTCCCAAATGACAAATAGAATTTAATAATTACTGCAGAAAACCTAATTGAACTAATTTTGTTGTTAAGATTGTAGAATATGTTGATGATGTGATGGATCAAATAAACCAGAACTACTATCAATAAAGCAGGGTCAAATCAAGTAGGGGATCCCAAACTGGGATTCATACTCTCCACTGGGGTGAGGTAACAAGCCCAGAAGAGAGATTTAATTATGGGTGAAGTGTTCTTGTATGATTAGAAGAAGAAATACTACAGAGTATAATGTCAGCGTGAGAAAACAGATCAGCAGTTTAAAAGAAGCTCTATTATAGTTATTGTCACAGATAACAGATACACTGAGACAGAGAGGGGTGGCACTACTTGGAATCTGCACTGGCAACCAGCAAAGCGACCACTATAACCCCCTGCTTCCAGAAAATAATCACAGAACTATCCTTTAGGTCTCAGTTCAGCAAAAATACAATTCTTTGATACGAAGATTTTGGAACTGAAGTGTGGAGAAGGCTTAGATTTGTTTTTTATGGAAGGTGTAAAATACTGAAAATTTAGAAGATCATCGATGGCCCTGTTATAAAAACATGAGGGCTGCAAGAATAGGCTTTATTGATAACACAGAATTAGAGGGCATCATAAAACCAGAGGGCTGGGTATCCTAGATGATGAATCAGATCACTCTCAGAATTTCAGTAACAGAGGTGAAATAAAATCCAGTGATACACATTGAAGGTCATGCATGTGTGGATTAAAAAATAATTATGCTGTGAGAAGATGTTTCTGAATTTGAAAAATTGCAACAAAGGAAGGATTCGAATGTAATTTTCATAAAGACTTATAAACTGTCAGTATAACAGGACTGAAAAAGTAAAATGTGATCTTCCAAAGTACCAGGAGAAGTATTTCTACTAAAAGAATAGCATCACTCACTAAGCGTTAATTTAATACCAGCAACTCATGTTGATAAAAAGATGGATTTGTTATATAGGAAAGGGAAAGAAAAGCTAGATACTGACCCAAGGAACAGGAAACATAGCACATGACAGGAGAGTAAAATAGCTTGGCTTGTTTATAGTGACAAGATAAAGGCTTTAGGAGGTCAGAAATGTTGTTTATAAGATGCTATAATAGAAACAGACACTGGCACCATGTATACAGGTAAACAAGACTGTTCCAAAGCATCAGTCTGACCACTGCTCTGCTGTGTAACTGAGCAGTATAAACACAGTTAATAACAATGAATAAATACAAAGCACTGCTCTCATTCAATAATTTTCATGATGCTCAAATTACAAAGAAACACATGAATAATAGCACGCTTAGCTGAAGAAATGAAATCTTGGCAAAATCACCGATAAGGTGGTGACAGGAAGGGGCAGAGGGGCGAAATATATCTGTGAAGGCACTGGTTGCCTTATTGAACTCTTCCTTCTCCTCCTTGAGCAAGAAACAAACCTTCAACATACTACAACCTAATTTTTCAGAAAATCACCAACTAGGTTGTACTTTTGGTGTCTTTGCCAAAAATGATCCATTGTGATTATGGTTTAGTGGGAAGGTTAATTTTCTGAACAGAACAGAAACAATGAGCCAGTTTTAACTTGGAAATAATACCAGGGATCAATGTTTATCAATCACAAAAGTACAATGTCAGGGAGAGTGAATTCTTCTTGACACTTGAGTGTCATTGAAGGAGAAAAGTGTAAAAACAGGGTAATCTTTTTTTTAAGTCCTAGTGGTCAAACAGAAGCCAGGACTGAAGGATCATTACATGCTCACAACTCATCATCTACCCAGGACACACCAGGAATGTTCTCAACAAGATTCAACTGCTGTTGTCTAGACTGGCACTACCAGATACATCTGAGAGAGCTCCCCTGTGTCTGTGGAAAGCAGCAATAAGAAAGAAATATACCCATGGGAAATACGTGAAACTACCAGTGTCATGAACCTGGTGGCCAAGACGCAAGCAAAGCTGCAGAGCAACCAACAACGACATATTATGATTTGTAAAATATAACTTTATGCTGCCTTTTGCGTTTTATCATCCTTCCTACTCAGTTCCTTTTTATCTTTGTTGCTAACCAGACTACTCCACCTGATGAAGTATGTCCTAAATCTTCACATTTGGTCATGCAATAAAGTTGAAGGAAGGCCTGCATGCCCTATTTTAAGGGAGTCCTCTCAAAACTCATTAAAGAAGACTTTATGATAGTATTTCTTTCAATGCTTAAGCCTTGAGAACAAGATTAGGTATCTGTGCCCTCTGACAAAAAGAGTTAGCAAAGGATTTGTAACATCGTTGGTTTGTCTCACAAGCTCTGCTCAGAGCAGATGCTGACCCCTGCAGTCATAAATGCAACCCAACAACAGAAGAGTGATTCAAGCTCCTTTTTAATGAGACAGAGGAAAGCATCTTTTCACTGCATGTTGCAGGCTGGACAAACAGTGGAGGTGCAGCTTCATGAAGAAAGTTTAAAATAATCTAACCTTAAGTTAAACTAAGTCTCCTTTTTACTAATCTTCCACTCTAGTTACTCAAGCCAGTGATGACTGTTAATGTTCCACAGCTCCACTCACACAGCTCCTGGTTTCCCTATAAGGATTCTCAGCGATTGACACAAACACTTACCCACAATCCATTTTACTCCCATCAAGGAGTGCACGAAGGAGAAAGTGCAGTTGATTACAAGCCACCTCTCTTATTTTATTTCAACAACGAAAGCTGGCATGTCGCGGGGGAACTGCTGGAGTTTACAGCCACAAGGCGGCTAACACTGGAAAGGTGAAGTGCTAAATCACTCCATCTCCTCCTCGCAGCCTGCATGCCTGCCGTAGCGAAAGTAACTTTGGGAGCATCCCTCTTGTACAGAAGGAACCAGCAAGATGTTTATGAGCTGGGAAAATTCAGAGGGCAGGCTAAATAAAGAGAAACCAATACAAATAAAAATCTTTTCCCCAGCCCAAACCAATTCCTTCCAGTTCAAAGCCAGGTGGGGTAACTTAATATAGGGGGTGNGGGGCGGGGCGGGGCCCGGGAGTAACGGCGCGACTTTTCAAAATGTCGGCGGGGGGGGCGCGGAGCGGCCGCCGCCGGGCCCGGGAGCGAGCGGGGCTGCGCCGGGGCGGGCGGCCCGGGGCGCCCTAATGGGCGACCGCGCCCCAGGCCCTCGGCACGACCGGTAGCGGGACCCGAGGGAGAACGGCCGGCGCCATGGCGACCTGCATCGGCGAGAGGATAGAGGTGGGGCGCGCAGCCCCTCCCGCCGCCCGTCGGGGGCGCGGAGGGGCCGAGCGCGGGCTCGTCCCGCTCCCGGCGGGGGTTCGTGGGAGCGCGATTCCTCCCGCGCCCTCGCCCCGACCCCCCGTGTTTGCGGGGCGCGGCGGGNGGCTAACACTGGAAAGGTGAAGTGCTAAATCACTCCATCTCCTCCTCGCAGCCTGCATGCCTGCCGTAGCGAAAGTAACTTTGGGAGCATCCCTCTTGTACAGAAGGAACCAGCAAGATGTTTATGAGCTGGGAAAATTCAGAGGGCAGGCTAAATAAAGAGAAACCAATACAAATAAAAATCTTTTCCCCAGCCAAAACCAATTCCTTCCAGTTCAAAGCCAGGTGGGGTAACTTAATATAGGGGGTGTGTCCCTGCCCCTGGCAGCGGGGGTTGCGACCCGACGACCGTCAGGACAACCCCACAACACCCCGGGACCCCGACCCTGGGACACCGCGCACTGAGGGGACTCGCGCGCCCCCCACAGCGCACGCGCGCTAACGGCTGCCCGGGCACGCCNGGAGCGGCGGCTCCGCGGCCGCTGCCATGGCAGCTGGGGGCGGGTGTATCCCGCGTCCCGGGAGCCGCGGCGGGAGAGGCGGCGGGAAGGCGGCCCGGCCGCGCCGCCCCGGGCAGCGGCGGCGCCAGTGCGGTGCCGGCAGGAGGATGCGGCGGGGGTGGCTGTGCGGCTCTGCCGAGCCCCGCCGCCGGGCCCTGGAGAGCTGCCTCCAGGTTCGCCTCGGGGTTAGCCCGGATCTCGGGGATGCGTGGGCATCCCCACCGCTGGTGGGAGGGTCCGCACCGGGAGAGGCGCTGCGAAGCCTGACTGACAAAGCCCCAGGCTAATGAGGCTGGTTTGTTCGTCTTGCAGGATTTCAAAGTGGGGAACCTCCTGGGGAAGGGCTCCTTCGCAGGGGTCTACAGAGCAGTATCCCTGAAAACCGGCCTAGAAGTGGCCATCAAAATGGTAAGGCAGCCGGCCAAGGAAGTATCCGTCTCCCTAGAGACCAGATGCAAAGTTGGAACAAGTTGGGGTTGTGCAGTTGGGCACTGATGTTTGAGCTGAATGTTTGTATATAACGGACATTTAAGATTGCAACTCGATGCATCACAACCAAATAGACTTGGTAACTAATAGAAATGCTTTTTGGTGTTGATTACCTTTAGCCTATCTGCATAGCAAAATGAGATTTAGGTTTCTCTCCTTAAGTATTTCAGAAAAATAGTAAGTGTTAGTACTGATAATGTTAACACTTGGCTGCTTTCAGTTGTGTTCTTGCAATTATCTGTTATACTTGTTCATTAAAAGAGTATATTTAACTGTGTGAAAACTTGCTTGTGCTTAAAAATTGCCAGGCAAATATGCACTGAACATCTAAGTTATGCTGTGATCCACTTACAGATAGACAAAAAAGCCATGCACAAAGTTGGAATGGTACAGAGGGTTCAGAATGAGGTGAAAATACATTGTCAGCTAAAGCATCCATCTATACTTGAGGTAAGAACTGTGGGATTTGTAGAGAGGGCTGTATATGTGACTTGCTGCATAGTTTACAAAATGGAATTTCATTTTTTCCTTGTTTTATGTTCCAGCTGTATAACTATTTTGAAGATAGCAACTATGTGTACTTGATACTTGAGATATGTCACAATGGCGAAATGAGCAGATACATAAAGAACAGAAAGAAACCCTTTTCAGAAGATGAAGGTGAGATTTTTTTGGTCTGTGTAGCCCTCTGCATTAATGTTTTGGCTCACTCAATGTATGTTTAATTCTAGAGGAAGAGTATTTAAAGCTGTCATCACAGTTTCTATACCTTAAAATCTTGTGGTAAGTGATAATCTAGAGATTAATTCTTATTGTCCATATATTCACTTGCATTTCTATATACATTTATTTCTGCTTGTACTATTTGGAGATGATGATTTTAGAAGGCAGAGACAGATAAGAAGTATAGCTTACCTTTGTACTTAGAATTGTATTGAAATGTGGGTCAAGACTGGGAAGAGGAAAGAAGAAGAACAGGAAAACGGGCAACTTCTGCCTTTACTGCTTCCAGACCCACCTCACTGCTCACCTCTTTCTCAGTTCTTCCAGCTTACCTGTTTCTCTATCAGTTTCTAATTTAATTCCATGATGCTGCTATAGATAGGGATTTTTTGGACCTAGGCCGCAGGGCTGGATCAGTGGGGTATTGCTATACAGGCATCATTAGTTTAACTTGTATCTGTTTTCAAAAGCGATGAGCAACTTAGCTTTAATTCTTAAGAACCTAATTTTAGAAAGTTTGGGCCAACTGAAAATATTCAGTCCTGTTTCCTGTGTTATGTAAGTTTTCGTGAACTTAGAGCAAAGTTGTGCCATTTTGCTTAAAGTAGAAAGCAGAAAGTTAATTCCAATTTCACTGGTCTGACACCTAAACAGCCTTGTAAGAAAAAACAGAGGCAAGACAAATAGCAGACTTAAAGCTGAGCTATCTTCAGAGCTATGATTTCAAATCTAAGACTGCAGTGTCTGGTTTTGTTTTGACAGCGCGACACTTCCTGCACCAGATTATCACGGGTATGTTGTACCTCCATTCCCACGGAATATTGCACCGGGACCTCACCCTCTCCAATATCTTACTCACCAGTAACATGAATGTCAAGATTGCTGATTTTGGGTTGGCGACTCAGCTGAAGATGCCTCATGAGAAGCATTACACCATGTGTGGAACTCCGAATTACATTTCTCCGGAGATAGCCACGAGGAGCCCGCACGGGCTGGAGTCCGACGTGTGGTCCCTGGGCTGTATGTTTTACACTCTGCTCATTGGCAAGCCGCCTTTTGACACGGACACGGTCAGGAACACGCTGAATAAAGTGGTGCTGGCAGATTATGAAATGCCAGCCTTCCTGTCGAGAGAGGCGCAGGATCTCATTCACAGGTTACTGCGCAAAAACCCCGCAGATCGCTTGAGCCTTTCCTCGGTGTTGGATCATCCTTTTATGTCCAGGGGTAGCTCTGCACGGAGCAGAGATTTAGGAACCTCAGAGGATTCCATGGACAGTGGAAATGCCACCATCTCTACAACCTTCACGGGCTCTTCCAGCATCAGTACCAGCAGTAGCTTGAAGGAAAAGAAGAAGCTGTTAGTTGGACAGCCGCTCCCAAATAAAATTACTTTTTTCCCTACAAACAAGAATTCTGGTAATAATTCATCGGGAGACGGAGGTGGTTCTTTCCAACAGTGGGGAATTCAGGGAAAGGAAACTGGTGTAAGTGGCAGGGGAAGAACCACACAGCCTGGTGAGGAGAGGCCCCATTCCCGCTACCTCCGAAGAGCTCACTCCTCAGACAGGTCTGGCACATCCCACAGCCAGACTCAAGGCATATCCAACATCGTGGAGCGATGTCACTCTTTGGAAGTGCTTTCCAAGCCTAAAATAGGAACAAGGGAAAACACAGAATACTTTTCACCTGCCAGCAGCTATACTGATATAGGAGAAATATTTAAGGAGAAGACTTCTAGTACTTCTGGTTCTTTTGAAGAGCAGATATCTCCACCTGTAAAAGATCAACCACAGTAAGAAGCAGTTTTTTATTTAGATGAAATTTAGAGCTCCTTTATTGTCTTCTTTCCACTTGCAGCAAGTTGATTATTTCTTTCCCCACGGTAATTGTAGTAGAGAGCCTTACTGATTGTTCTTTGTAGAAGAGACAGATGAAGGGAGAAGGCATTCAAAGTGCAATTATCAACATTTTTAGTTGCTGATTTCTTGCGGTGATTTTTTTCTTATGCTTAGAGAGGATAAGACAAAAAATTAGTAAATATTAGGCAATAGATTATAAAGGTGGTGTATCAGAAAGAAAAGTGTCAATCATAGATAATTATCTGAAATTGAGTTCTGTACTTATTTATAGCTTCTTTGTGAAAGTCCTGGCTTCTTTTCTATAGACTTTCCATGAGCAGAATATTAAAATAATATTTTTCTGTTTTAGTAGAAGGACTTCCATATCTGAGTTCCTGCATTTCTCTCCACATTAAGAACTGACATAATTTCCTATGTTTTCTCTTTGGCAAATCAGTTCAAGGCAAAGACAAAAAAGCACTTTTCCCTGTAAAAGAAGTAAATGGAGTAAGAAGTTTTTCTTGACTATTCTCAGGTGTTTGACATAAGGAAAGTTCAGTGGGCATGTGCATTCTTTCTAGTTTGAGATAGGTTTGATAAATCAAAAATTTATGCAAATGTTACTGTAATGCTTACTTTCTTCCCTGTGAATTCATAAAGCCATGCTGAATGTAAACATGAGAGAATATCAGTGTGAGTGTGTGGATTAACTTAATGGTTACAACTTTTTTTATATAGTTGATTATAAGAAGGCCTCTTACACCTGTAGTTAGCTTGCACAGCAATCTTAAATGCAAGGTTCTAAGACTTGAATTAGATGGTTTATATTCTGTGGTTTTGGAGTGGTTTTGGTGATAAGTGAGCCCTTGTCAATGGTGATGTAGTCATCGCCACTACAGGAAAGTGCAGACAGGTTCAGGCTATGGAGATAAAAAACCTCACAAGAGCTTAGTGTGAATTTACAACAGATCAGTGACTCTGCAGTAACTGGTTTTGTGTGTATTCTTTATCCTTCAACACATGGATTGTATCTTGAGTTCACCTGTGGCTACATGTGTGTCATCATCTAAAAAATTGGTAAAAAATCTTTATAATTTTTGGGTTTGTCTGTATTGCATACAAATTGAAACTATTTTGGGTCGTAGGATTGGCATCTTTCAGCTGCATATTTGTTTTGCTGAGTGAGATACATGGGGTACAAAGGTGTCCTGTCATCACTTGGTCTTCTCCAAGGCTGTGAATTAAGAGCTAGATGTAAGAACAGCTACTGCTGGCAGCATTATCATAGCTTTTCATTCCATTTGGAAACTATTTTATTTTCCTATTCTTTACCCCATGAAAAAGAAGCATGTTCTATGCTGCCTAGAGCTCCAAAATGCCACCTGCGTTTCCTAAATGTTCTAAGTGTTGTGGTTTCTGCAGCTGTAGCATTATAACTTCAGTTGTGCAAGTGTCTGATGCAATCTTGATTACGTGTGTAACTTTTATTTTGTAGCTCCAATTATCTGTGCCCAGTGAAACCCCAGGTTGGTTTGTTAGAGCAGAAGTCCCAGGCTGAGACGATGCAGCAGTGGCTTGGAAGCATGCAAACAAATGGTGTGTTACTCATCACTTGTGTATTTTTGCACTCAAGTTAGTGACTTGTAATAGTTTCAGTGGGATTTTATATTCAATTTTTATTTCTTTGTACAGTGCATTTGAATGCATAGTTTCCTAAAACAAGCTTGTTATTTTCTACTACTATTTTAGCAAAAAAAAAATTAAAAAAACCAACAAAAACAAACCAAAGAGGAAACCAGAATTTTAGACCCGGACATAATTACTCAGTTGTGTAAACATGCCAGTGTAAATATATGACAAAATATTAGCAAGTGACTTGAAAGCCCTGTTAATTTAGTTGTGCAATTACAACTAAATAAGAGAAGATGGGACCTCAATGAATGAGAAAGATAATAAGGGTGCAGAAGGATGGGTGGAGGAAAGGACAAAGATACAGAAGGGAAGGAGGTGTTTTTTGTTGTGCATCATATTACATCATTTGCAAATAAAGTAATTTAATCATAAGAATAAACTATACATCCATTCTGGCCTTTTTTGGTTTGATATTACTGGATTCCTTCCCTTCCTGTGTACAGGGAATTGGGAGAACATATGGTCTGAATAATCCTATTTAATTTTTGGTCCCCTCTCAACTGTTCAGCCACACAGCAGAAGGAGCACAATAGTGATGTGGGTGAGGTGAAAGTTGATCAAGGGCTTAAATACCAAAACTAGGGAAGGAGTTATAGGAAGATTAAATAGAAAAACAGGTGCTTAAAATACATAAATACAAGGATTTTTAAAATAAAACAAGGGATTTGGAGTATGCGTTTAATGTTTTGAGTACTAAAGCCTCAAATGATAGATGGTAAAACACTAGTTAGATAAACTGGAACTTACATGAAATTTGCTACTAGTGGTTATCTGAATGGTAAATATGCTGGTTTTCAACAGATTAAACTAATTCTTGTGTAAGAATCTATTTGAAGTCTTAGTATTTTGTATAAATTATTCTTTAAAATTATTTGATGTATAAAAACTGAAGACCATCATAACTGAAATGTAGGAACAGCCTATTTTAAGTAGCACTGGAATTTTGCTAGCACTGGTATTGATGATACTAAAAGGCCTTATGATTTGGACTGAGGATTAAGGAAACCCCATTCTTCCCTTAAATTAGCCTTCTAAGACAATCCCTTGTCTTTTAAAAGCTTTTAAAGCTATACTAGAATTTTTTTCCTTCTTGCTATGACTCTTTGGATCTCCAATGTCCCTTTGTGATGCTTTCAGATCCTCTGAGACCACCTGCAGACCTGACTGGCAAGAGTAACGCACATGGAGGTTTTCGGTACCATTTGGATGTGCAGCAGGATGCACCAAGGAATGCATGGAACACCTTAAAAGAGATAAGGAATCACGATGCATCTGATGACTGTCCACATTCTTTAAACCAGAGAAACCCAAAGCAATGCCTCCCTGGAGTTCTCTGCAAAAACGAGAAAATTCAGCCTGGCCTTTGGCTGAACTCCAGAATGACATGTGGCCTTTGGTCACCTCCAGAACAAAACCAAACTTGTGGCCAAGACCCATCAGCACACCAGAAACCTACACTGCGAAGTGTTGTGTCACCTCTCAGTGCTCACAGGCTGAAACCCATCAGGCAAAAAACCAAAAATGCAGTGGTAAGTATCACATCTAAAAATGGGAACAATTGAAGTGCTTAATATGATGTGACTGTCTCTTAAAAATCACTTGGTAAAATAGAAACATATGTTATTAGGAAACTTTATCTAGAATAATTTCATTTAAAATCATATTAATAAGATGCATCTTAGCTTTTGTGTAAATAATACTTAAAGCATAATAGAGCAGACCTGTCTGTGTTTGATTTGTCACTTAAGAAGCCTCATCCTCAGTTACCAGGCTGATACCCTTCAGTCATCTTGAAGTGCTCTGCTTTTAAAAAAATAGCACTAATAACAAAAGTTACTGTAAGAAGCATTTATCAGTTTGAAGTGCATTGAAGGAAGAACAAAAGCATTTATTAAAGCATTTGTGGCCAAAAAAAAGAGGTATCTTACCTTTTGCAGAAAGTAAGGGTCTTTTTTTGTTTAACTTCATATTTAATATATTTTAGGTGAGCATTCTAGATACTGGGGAAGTGTGTATGGAGTTTCTGAAAGAACACCGCTCGCAGGAACTTGTGAAAGAAGTTCTCAGAATATCTTGTGATGGAAATATGGTGAGTGTATTTTTGATTTCTTCACTGTGTTATGAAGTGCTTAGAGTTCATTCAGAGCTGCTTTTTCTCTTTAAGTGATTATTTCTTTTGAAATCCACTGTTTATATATCTGCACAGCTGTAAACTCTGCCCTTCTGTAATAAAGCCATATAAATATAGGGAGCAAGCAATTATTTCAGAGGCAAATTGGACTTGACTTTTGGAATAGGTGAAGTATTGTTGAAAAAGTGCTGCTGTTAAATAATTACTTAGAGGAGTAGAGCTTTCATGGTAAATAATAA
Organism: Irena cyanogastra; assembly: GCA_013397155.1. Lineage (NCBI taxonomy): Eukaryota > Metazoa > Chordata > Aves > Passeriformes > Irenidae > Irena > Irena cyanogastra. Next base: position 15,776 of record VWZV01015790.1, on the reverse strand, counting down.
TAATTAATTAAAATGTGAGTTATTTCCATACCTGTTAAAAGTGCAGAGTGCTAGAGTAAGTTGCAACTACACACAATTTTTGTTCCCTTTTTGTAGATTGCAGTTTATCATCCAAATGAAGGAAGAGGTTTCCTTCTTGATGACAGACCTCCTCCTCCTCCTGCTGAAGGCATCTGCACATATAATTTTGACAACTTGCCAGGTAACCTGAAATTTATTTAAAAATTATGATGATTAATGTGATATTTTAAGTGAATCTTGTGACTTTATAGCTTTTATCTATTACTTTTCAGATAACTCTGAAGTAAAACTCCTTTCAGAATCAGATTCAAACTACAGTTTAACTGGAAAATGTTTTGAAACTTCACAAGGAAGTTTAACCCACAGGTTTTGATTCCTTTTATATGGAAGCTTTAAGGAGTCTCCCCTCTACAATGTAGCATACTGAAATTAAAGCTCTTGTGATCTTTTCCTCATTCATACTGGGAGCTGTCGGTGGAAATAAGTCAGTTTCTCTAAACATGCCTGTCAAGTACTTAAATATTACTCACAACCTTCATCTATCAAATACATAATTTAAATTACTTCTCTTCAAGCTGGTGCACAGTGTTTAATCTACTAAATTCTAAATTTTTTAAAATTTTCTTTTTTAGAAAAGTACTGGAAAAAATACCAGTATGCAGCTAAGTTTGTGCAGTTGGTGAGAACGAAAACCCCCAAAGTGACGTTTTATACAAGATATGCCAAGTGCATGTTGATGGAAAATTCACCCCCTGCAGATGTTGAAATTTGTTTTTATGATGGTATGTATTCATTTTTGCAGTTATGCAAACAGGTAAATCATGATTTTAGGGCTGCACTAAAATATTGCCTAACACTGAACAACCACCACTCCAGTTAAAAGAAAATAGTGCACTAAAAGCTGTTTTTGGACACTCTGCCTTTATTCTAGCACTTACAGATCAGTTAATTATTTAATTCCTTACTGATATCTTCTTCAGGAAGTACATGTTGCAAAAGTGTTATTTGAATTATACTTTGGTTTTATTCATGAGCTCTTCTTTACATCTAGCTTTCATAGTTAACCTGCTTAGTAAGAGGCTCCAAGCCTTCCATGGTTTAACTGTTATTTTATACAGCTCGCACTCAAAGTGTTCACATTTTCTTGCAGGAGCAAAGATCCATAAGACAGCTGGTATAACTCGTGTGATTGAAAAGTCAGGGAAATCCTTCACTTTGAAAGGAGAAAGCGAAGCAGGGTTGAAGAAAGAAATCCAGGCTTATATGGATCATGCAAATGAGGTAAGGTGTTTTATATAGACCTTTTCCAGTGCCAAGCAACTTCCTGAAAATTCAGCTTCCCTTTCACAAATGGGCTTTCTCTGTTGCTTTCCACATTTTTCATTACACTATTAAGAAGGGAGGATGGTGTTTTCTGGAAGAGCAATTATTGGAGTAGAGGTAATGGCTACGATCCCTCACAAGCAAGACTGAGGGGAAATTCTTACTAGTGTGTAAAACAGGTTTGCCTGTCTGGTGAAAGGATTAAACACAACCCATGAAGCTGCTTTATACAACTTGAAAAGTTCAGTACTGTTGAAATTTCCTTGTGTGGGCTCACTTGCCACACTGAGCATGTATGAAATAGTTTCACAATTCTCAATTTAAAACTTTAATCAACTCCTCATTTCAGGGACATCGTATATGCCTTGCACTGGAATGTGCTGTTTTGGAAGAAGAGAAAAGGAGTGGAAGTGCTCCATTTTTTCCAATAATTGTTGGAAGGTAGTATCTTTCAGTTCAAAATGCTGATGTATTTGAATACTTCTGTATTTATTGAATATTTATTGAATACTTATGTATTTGAGCTGAAAAACAGTTCTGCAAAAGACTCCTGCCATCAGGTGTTTTGAATGGTCCATGGTAAAATTAAGCAAGAGCTATGTCTCCTCACTTGTTTCTTTAATCCCTTTTGAACAGACCTTTTTCCTGTTTTTCTCATTATTTTTCCAGAAAACCTGGTAATACTGAATCACCACAGGCTGTAGCACCTCCACTATTGGACAAGACAAACTATTCAAAAGAAGTTGTGGCATTGGATAGAAATCAAGCTGCCAATTCAACTCCAGTTCAGATTCCAAACTGTGCTCCTGTAAGTACAGAAGGATGTACCATGGAGACCAGTCTCCCATATTGCTGTTTTACTTGAATTAATGGAATTACATTTGTGGCTTTTATTAGCCATTTTATTTGCCATACTGACTAGAAATGTTACCTCTGATTTCAACTAACTTTTGATATCTGGATTTAAGAGCATCTGAAAAATCAGAACGCTCCAAAACTTTACCACAAATGCCTCCTGGGAACTGAGTTTGAAATTTGGTTACTCATGTTAGACAGCAGTCTTCAGTTTGAGAGCTCTGATGTGCCCTTGGTGCTGTAAAACAAATGGTGTCACAAAGGGTATTGGCACTTGATGTTGTTGTTCTGAAATAATCAAGTGCTAGTGTGCATTTAAGAAAAGGGTAAGTGAAAACAATACGTGTGGCCAATAAGGCTTTGTGAGCAATTTCATCTGGTTTGTTTAAAAGGCTCACCAAGCTTTGGTTTCTGATGAAATTTCCTCAGCTGACTGAATTATGCTGGGGTCTTGGCATACAGACTTTGTATTGTGAGTTTTGTTCAATATACATCAATTTACAGCTGTAGGATCTTTTTGATTCTGTTTGATTGTGTAGTTCGTGTCCCTAGTACAAAATCTGACCATTTCCACCTGACTGAAGTGAACTGACAACAGAAAGTTGTGTCCCTGTGGGATTTTTATACTGTAATGCTGTTAAATGAAGCATAGAGGCTAAATCTGTCTGTATACATGAACAGGTGGCAATTGACCACTACAGCTCATCAGGAGGATTAATGCCAAGGCTGTTAATTCTGTGCCTCTCTGGGTTTTAGGTGATATCCTGTGAAAAGCCTACGTTTCTGACTAACACTGTTGAAAAGACGTGCTCCTCTATTCATCAAACGGAATGCAGTCCAAATTCAGCCCAACTTGTCAAATCTGTTTTTGTGAAAAATGTTGGTTGGGCTTCTCAGGTGAGAAATTAGTAAAGGAGGCATGTCTATTCTTGTTCCTACTAATTTGAGATATGTATTTTTAAGTCATTAACTTTAAACTTGATTTGTGAAGAATCATTCAGTTGTGCAGTACAGCTTAAGTCTAAAATTTGTATGTGGCAAGATACTTTTGAATAAGTATCTTAGATAAAAACCATGGTGAACTATGTAAGTAGAAGAAACCAAAATAATAGTTCAGTATCTCAGTTACCACAGTTTTCTTGTGATTATTTTTGACTATTTCAGTGTCCTATGTAATTTAAATTTGACTCTAGTAAAAAACTGAAACTGTTTAATTTCTCTGATCACTAATATAGATGCAAAGATATCATGGCCAAGTTTTTAATAGCTACATACCAGATTTGTACAAGAGAAATGTATCTTCCTCTACAGAAGGAAAAGCTGTTTCCTTGCAAAGCCATCTCCTCTCTGCTTTTCTGTTGGATAAGCTTTAGGTTTAAAACATTGTTCTTGGAAATCCAGATAAAGTAAGCTTCCTGTCCTAACAAGAAAAGTTCTCTTGATATATATCAACTTTAAATATTGTGTAGCTGTGAACTCTCACAAATGGGCCTCTTTTTAGTGTTTGGCCCTTCATAAAATCTCTCTAGGAGTGGTTAAGCTAAAGGTAATTATTTATCTGACATTGACAAGGATAACTCAATCCAAGCATCTGAAACCTGAGGCAGTCAGCAGGAGACTACTTCCTCCAAAGTGATATCCATGCAATCTTTATCTTTAAAAGACTGACCAAAATACCTAAGTCCCTTCAGCAATTTTAAAAGTTTTCAGCTTCTATTACTAGAAGAGTTCTAGGTTTGTATTTTGTATTTCATATGCTCAACCACAATGCAACTTCTCTCATCAGCTGACCAGTGGAGCAGTATGGGTTCAGTTCAATGATGGATCCCAGCTGGTAGCCCAAGCAGGTGTCTCTTCCATCACTTACACCTCTCCAGATGGCCAGACAACCAGGTGAGTCTGTTCCTGCCATAAAAACATCCAGGTAACTCAGTACAAAGCTGTTGGTAACTTCAGGTAACTTCATAGCTGCTATTGGTTTTGGTTTGTAAATTTTAAACCTTAGCATTGCCATCACTTCACAGTTGGTTAGCTTATGTAAGCTTATTAAAAAAAGAGAAGCATCCATAGCCAACTGAACTCTGGATAACAAATGAATAAACAAGCTGGGAATGCATCTACTTGGTCTCCAGAGTGTAGTATTAAAAACAGGGAGGTTGAGGAAAGTAGTGTTTTGAAATAATTATATTGTCACAAAATAAAATTAAGTATTTAAGCATCTTAATTTTTCTATGCTGCTTTGCCACTCTAGGTATGGAGAAGATGATAAGTTGCCAGAATACATCAAAGAGAAGCTGCACTGTCTGTCTTCTATTCTTGTGATGTTTACCAATCCAGCTGGTCCTCACTGATTAAAGGAAACCGGATGTCATGGCACAAGAGCTTAATAAACTCACTCACTGACTTGCCAGTAAAGTGACTGATCTTACTCAGTTTATGCAGAGATTCTTTCACAATCTGGTAAAAAGTTAGGAAGGGGAGGGTTATTCTCTTTATGTGTAGCAAATTGTGTGTGAAGTATCATACAAAACATACTTTTCATTAAAGCGATGGATAAATTGCTCAAGCAAAACTTTTAGGAACTTAAGTTCTTGACTGCATTAAGTCTTTGGAAATAATCTGAATCTGTTGTAATTTTTGTCTTATTCCACTGCTTACTCAGTGCCAACAATCAAGGAAAATGCATCTGTGCTGTTCAAGTATTTGTAAATAACTTATATTTTTATGTCTTACAAGTAATATATGTAAATATGTATATGTTTTATAACTCTGTTTTTATTTTTTGTAGCAGCACCATAAAACTTCCCTGCACAAGCATGTTATACAAAGAAAAAAAATAAATGCAGTGGTAATTGTCTGGCTCTATTTATTTGTTTCATGGTCAAGTAATGTTTAAAGGAGAAGTGTTAATAACTTCAGGTGGTTTTACCTTGTTTTACACATGGAGTAATACTCACAGCAACTGAAGTAGCATTAACAGTAGCTTTTCTCCTAAGTATTTGGCTTCAAGTGTGCTAACACTCCTGATGGTACTTGTATCTGTACTTGAATACTCTATTATTTCCTTATCAGGCACAAAAAGATCTTAAATGGAGTGGGATCCAAAACGGTGTTGGAGGGGGGAGGATGAAGAGTTTCAGAGGAGCTGGTGCTGGCTGTGTGCAAGCACAGCTCAGCTGAACTCCTCCAAACCAGTTCTCCTTCTTCAGCTGCTGTTTAAAAGACAGAACTTCAGTTGCTTTGTCATGTCCAAGTCAAGGAAATAGCTTGCAAATAAAGAATTTAGCACTAGGAACATCAAGAACAATATAACGGGAGCACTTACTATGAATTAGCTTATAAAAGTGAAGTCCTTCACAACATTTTGTGATTCTATAGAAGGAAAGCTCATGAGAATAAAGCTTCTGTATCCCTTTCAGTCAGTATTGAAAAAAATCATCTTTTAATTCAGTAGTCTCTTAGTGTTTGAACAATTGAGTATATAACAATAATTACATTTATTAAATTCAAATAGTAGAGACATTAGACAGCAGCCACAACTCTCATATTGGAGTTACTCCAGAGGTTTTTTTTCCAGTAGCATTAAAACAGCTAAACAAACCCGTACAGATGAGCTTAGGCCCCATTATGAAGGAAAATTAGAGTCTCACTTTTTAAAATAAAGCCTGAATGACTAAAACAGTGTAAATTCCTGTTTCTTGTACCCTAATATCAGAAAAAATAAAAGTCTGCAGATAACAGTGAACACCCAGGAGCCAGTTTTCTCCTTCCACTTAAATAACCATCACTGCTCAGCACAGTGCATTCATTCTCACCAAGCACAAAAGTGTAAACTCTTGTACTTAGACTTTTTTTCTTGTAGTTAAGAAAATCTGTGCCTATTTCAATGCTGCAGCTTATCCTTCTTGCTACAAAAAGGCATTCAGCAAAACAGTAGAGGAAAAATTGCACATTTGGTTCACTGTAGTTCAAGTAACAGCTGCTGAAACTGATTTTCAATGGCTCTTGATCAACTTAAAGACCTAAATCCCACATCAACTACCTGTGTGGAGGGCACCCACCTTCCTCTATGTTTTGGTCATCTATCATTTGGAATCCTGGAAGAGATGTAACAGGTTCCAGAACCAGATGGTCTGTACTAACCAGTGCTTACAAGCCAACAAGCCCAATGACAAAGGTTTGCTCAAGTAGTGGTGTCTCCATACAAAGTGCATGCAGCTCAACTAATCTTGTAGTTACAAAAGAGTTACTAATCCTGATTCACAGAATCAAGATAATGTTTCTTTTACTTCTTTCTGGAAAGGATGCACATAACCTGTGACCTTCACAGCTACTCAGTGCACATATACATCATATAAACTGTACACACTTCAAATGTGCCATTGTATCGCTCTAACCTGTCACATTCCTTCCTCTGCTGCTAGAAAAGCAGGACACAGAAGCCAACTGCAGCAGGGGTAACCAGGTATTGGGCTATGATCAAATTAAATGTTCTGTCAATGTGTAAGTAGAGGTGTACAGCTGTTAGCACACAGCCAACAAGGTCAGTGGTTAGGTACTCCTCATTCAAAAGCAGTATAAACTAAGTATTACTCCTGCTTGGTTTTACTGTTTGGAGTTTTTTTAAAATACGTATTTAACAATTCTCTTCCTGCATCCTCCCATATCTGACAGAAAATGCAATTAGTCTCTTGTATACTATCTCCAAGAGTAAGAGAGAGACTACGACTACTCCACAGATCAAGCTGAATGCCCAGCGTGGCCCCAGGTGAGTGTAGATTTGGCTCACAAAAACAGGCCCAAGGATCCGTGCTCCACTTCCAGAGGCAGTCAACCATCCCATGTAGACACCCTACAGCAGATCAAAAGCTTACATAAGTGATACAGGCATTATTTAGCTTGTTATTAATTCCAAACCATTAGCCTAACTAGAAAATTTAGAAGTATTGAAACAACCACTTATCTTTCTCAACTCATTAAGACACTGATTACTTTGTTTCCATGAGTACTGCTCAGCATCTCCAAGCTTTAATTCCAAGGCTCCACTGGTAGGTACTCTACTGCTTTCTAACAAAACACATTCTGGCTCAAAGCATTAAGTCTCTTTCACCAAAATATAACAGGAAAAAATAGGCAAAAGGAGAATATATTTTTTTGTTAAGCAATAGTGTAAGTTTGCTATAGTATTTCACTACTAAAAATTGCCCATACTGGGGGCCTAGTAGCATTGGTAGTCTTTATATAATAAACTTAGTAAGAGACATTATTCCATAGTGGTATTCCAAATATGAAATTGGTAGTTACAAAAAGGACTCTGACAGTCACGAAATTTTCACATTGTAAGATTTGCATACATAGCACATGCCTTGCTTTCTAATTACCCTAGAGATTTGCCTTGGATTTTGAAAAAGATTGGAGCTCCTGCAAAGTTCTGCCCTGCTTAAAACACTATTATTTGGCTGATGACAAAAGGAGTTTTAACTAGACCCCTCATTCTAATACAAAGAGTGCAAGTCTTGGAGAGCAAATGAAATAAACCATTTAGGGATGGTGCTTACCTGAGGCTTTGGTCCTAGGACTTTTGAGTATAAAGTGTAGGACATGACATTACAAACGGGATAGCCCAACCCTATGAGCACATCAGAGCTGATGTACTGGGCCAGGTAGATCATGGGAGTGTTCAGGCACCAGGACTGTGTGACAGGGCAGCCCACGGGTTCTGCTGTGTGGTTGGATGGCAGCTGCAGCTCCGGCAAACTCCAGAAAGGCGCTAACATTTCACTGGGGGCTGTTCTGGGAATGGAGTTGTTCTTTATTTCTGTAAAAACAAGTTACTCATGTCATTAAGAACAAAAGTGCAATGAAAGGCTATCAAAAGAACACTACAAAGGTGGTCTAGTAGGACTTGAACTATACCTTGCCACTGGATATTTGGTAGTTTCTTCCCCCAAGGCAGTAGGATAAAGAATCCAACCAAGACAATCAGCAAGCCTGCATGGAGTATGGCACGCTCACCAGTCCTACCAAACAATGAAATTGCAGTTAAATGTACCATTTAATTAATGTAAAATTTAGGTAGCTGCTAATGACATAGCCCATTCATTTGTGGAAATGATATCTGATCAAAACACCAGCAAGAAAAGTTACAAAATCACAGTAACTTAAAACCAGCATTTCTTGTGATTCAAGGGTAAAAGACAGTCAAATGAGAGGGGGTTATGCTAACAGAATAAAGAACAACCACAACATCAAGGCTGTGCCAAAAATGGAAGTATTTCATTGTCACAGTAAACCCAGACTCATTACCAAATAAAAGACTTGAGTAAGGGATTTGGCCTTGCCATAAAGCTTTTCACATTTAGCCAACATAAGAAACAAATTCCCAAAAACTTACTTTTTTGATAGTGTTTTAACCACCATGAAAACAATAACTGATTCAATGCCAATCACACTAAGAATTATTCCATTATAAAAAACAGCTTCTTTCCTGGTCCAGGAATACATATCCATTGTCAGTGGAGTAGCTATACTGAAATGACAGAATAAAAATACAGTACTCATAAAAAGCTTCTTCCATACATTACTGTCCATACATGTATCATCCCAAACATCAATGCACTACACCAGACATACTCTGAAGCATCATTAATCTGTTCCTGATAGTTTATGAAAAGATGATGGAGTGAAAGCCAAGCCAGGGTAATAGACAGAAAAAAAATTAGACCCTGTGAGAACAAAAATAATAAACTTTTAAGTTTTAGCAACTAACTAGTCTCTAAAACCTCAGTTTTCTAAAAATAATGCAACTCATGACAGAGCCATAATGTAAAATAAATTTTAACTACATGAGAGCTCAAAAAACTCGCAGAATAAATCCTATATCCTTAAAGTATTTTCTAAGTTAAAAAAATGAAGTACACTTGAGCCTGAGATAATGATGTTATATTTTATTTTTTTTCTTACAGACAGAAAATTTGGGAGTAAATAATACACCTCTTTAAGCTAAAAAAGCCCAGTCATATAAAACAATGTATTTCAGAATACAGCTGCATTAACTCTATCAAACAATTGTTTTAATCATTACTGAAATAAGAGATGCAACAGAGCTTTTGGAAAGAATCAGAATCATACTGAGAAATCACACAAAACTAAAACAAAAAATATAGAACAAGATATTCAACTGAAGACATGTTTTCTCTGAAGATTTTAGGCAGCCCAAGTTAAGGGTTTTTTTTGAATACTTAAAAAGTTGAGCATATGGGTTTGCCTCCATTCAAAAGCTTTGACATTAATGTTTTCTATACCACAAACTGTACATATCTTTAGTTATTGCTGACCTTTAATTCACTACTTTAGTTATTACTGACCTTTGATACATTATCAGTACACATCAACTTGATTGCCTACAGTTTTGGAGTTCTGCTTAGGAAGATAAGTGGAACAGAAAAGCCTTTACATGCACCCCCACTCTAATTACTCTACACATCTGAATATTTTGAGAGAAAACAGACAAACTTACGTTTCAAAGACAGCAAACACAAACAGGATGACAAAGAAGAGAACATTGAGTGCTACCACAGCAACGTGGTCAATGCTTCCTTCTGCGTTCTGATCCAGAACATCACTTCCTGCAGCAACACAAACGAATCACCTGAACTGCACACTGACCTTTTTCTTATACCATCACAAATTACAAACAGTAATGATTCTTTTAGTCTTCCAAGTATTTAGCATGCAAGTTAACTAGGCAGTTATACGTTGACACTCAAAGTATAAAGTTTTTACATCAAAATGGAGTTGTTGAAATTTTAATTCTGCTGTCAATTAGAGAAAATTATTTCCAAACTGGTTACACAGTCTGTTTTCCCAGTGAGTCCTGAATGACAGCAAAATAAGCAAGCTTCTTGAAATAACTGAACAATGGAAACCAAAACATTCTCTTCAAAGGTCAAAATTACACAGCAGGATTCTCAGGGTGAAAATATGGAAGGATCCACACAATTTTTTTTTTCTTTCTTTGCTACCAGACAGCACTATGGACACAACATGACAAATGAAGCAATTTCTGGACCAGTTAAGGAGAGATGTAGCCTATTTTCCACATCAACTTCCCCGTGCATCAGACTTTAGAATACTTCTAAAGGCTTCTATCTCGTAAAAGAGTACTTCAAAATTATAATCACAGAATAAGTTTTCAAGGAAACACTGGTACCTTCTCCATCCGAATTGATACTTTTGTGCTGCCGTCCCATGTCATCCACTCGATGCTCCCTAGAAATTTAGAACTTTTTTCATTAATACACATATTTATTTGATCTGCTATTGAGTCAAGTTTCTATTAAAAAAATTGTAAATGGTAGAATCTATATGACAATTATTTGCAGCTCCCTTAAACATCATCTACAAAGCTAACACCTGACTGCAGTGAACACCAACCTATTCGAGAAAGGAAATATTCTAGTGGGAGAATATCATAAATCCATATGCATCTGCAGCAGTGGGATAATGAATAAAAATGCTCCCTGAGAATCTTAAAGGAAAGACACAGACAGTGAGATCCCTACAGACAAGCCAACCTTATTTTTCCTCAGAGAAAAAACATGGGCAACAATTAGCAACACTAAAACTATATTAAGCCTACTAGGCTAATATCTTTGACCTTTTAAATCAGTTAACATTCCAACTATAACATCACCAAGATTCATTCATGAGCATCAGAAAAACACAGGTATTAAAGAAGGCAGAAACACTGAAAAAATTAGTAACAACTTATAGTTTTAGCACTCCAGATTTCAGGTTTATTACTCCTCCTGCTGAGCAGCATATTATTTGCTACAAGTTACCCACAAAAACAAGATAGGCTATTTATAAGGTTTTTTTTTTTACTTGATTACCTGAATATGGCAAAGATGAGAATAATATTAATAACTCCTAAGAGAGCTCCAAATAAAACTGGTGTCGTGTACATGTTCAGCTGAAGACAAAGAAGTTTCCATGTTACTCCTTCTTCTCCAATGAGTGTAAAACATGTCTGAAAAACTTAAAAATATCAATGTACTGTGAAAATCTCGAGAATCATTAAAAAACATTAGAACACATAACAAAAGTTGTTCTAACTGCCAAGTAAAATTTAAGTATTATACCCTGTCCGACCTTTTTCATTTTGAGAATCCTACCCTAAATAAACCAAATGGATACCAGTGGAACCTCAGCTAGCCAGGAAAGTACTTGATTACATAAAATAAACAGTACAAACAGCATCATGACATTTATAGAGCTGAATTCTGAGTGTACCAATGGTTAATTTTCTTGGCAGACAGACGATTTACTCTTTTTTTCTCTTGTTTGCTCCTAATGGAAAACCTTGGTCCTAGAACTGGATTATCTCTCATGCTAAGGGCAAACTAGAGAGAAAAGATGCTTTGGGGTGGGGTTTAAATTAGATTTTAAATTGGTTCAGAACAATTGGACAAGAATGTTTCATTTATATTGGCTTACAGAAGTATAGATTAGTGGATCCCATTTATTCAGTTGTGATATCATTGACAAACTATGCCTTAAAATCTCCTGCATAGAGCTGCTGAGGATTCCTACTCCAATGCCGAATTTCAACCTAATAAGAGAAGTGAGGAAAGAAGATTTTGCTGTACCTGGGCCTAATATGAAGCCAACTGCTTGGCAGGCACTGGTATTGGCCATGGCACTCGTTCTTTCTGTCAGAGAAGTGGCACCCGCAATATACGATCGAACTACAGCCACATTTCCTTCAAAAAAACCCAAAACCAAGCAAGTATTCATGTAAATATCAAGTGCATACTGTTAAACTGCTGAGAGACATTTATTTTAGGGGTTTGTTTCTTATTTTGCAAGACAATAAAAGCCAGCACTCCCTCCAGTATTTTTACACAACAGCACAATTACACAATTTTGTTACAAACCACTACGGGCCAACCCTTTGCTTTATTAAATATTAAGTTATCGTTCACGTAATGCTAAATCTGGTATTAAAATATAATGTTAACCATCTTACATGAGACACAGAGTGTAATAATTTCCAGAAATGTAAATCCTGCTGTGTTTACCTGCTCCAAACCCCACGAGAGCACGGGCAGTCAGCATGTAGTACTTGTTGTGGGAATGGGGCACGTGGACGTAGGCATAGAGACAATTAGCAGCTACTGAAATAGCAGTGGAAATGACCAGAGGTTCTCTCCTGGGCCTGTAGTTGGACCACAAGCCAAAGAGGGGAGAGGCAACCATTTGGCCAATGCTGTACGAAGCTATAATCCAGCCCAAGAAACTCGCATCTGCTGTCGGATCAATCTGCAGGAACACACGAGTCAGATCTGTGGGTAAAGCACTGCAGTGTTTTATATTACCAGCAACACCCTTTTAGAATTAGTACCTGGGACACCAAGGACTCTGTACTGTCATGCGTTGTCTGGGGTAATAAACCTTGGCTCACTCTCTCCAGCAATGCATCAAACCAACAAAATCTGCTTTGCTTCCAAGCCTGGGAATGGCTCACTTGCAGCAAACTCCAGGAGTTTTTGTACAGCACTGCTGATGTTCTGGGCTAGATACAGAACTTCGGCAGCACAGCAGGCACTTTCCACACCAAGAGCAAGGAGTCACTTCCATTGTCTCTGCACATGCATGAATCTGTCCTGATTTACAGGGCTGGTAATGCATTTGCTTGTCTTCTGCAAGAATTCAGCATCAGCCTCACTTTCAATGACACCTCTAGGTCCCTGCCCAGCTTATACTCTTCCAAATTTGCATCTCAAACTGCCTTCTACAGTTTCAGGGGCACTAAAATCCTAGCACAGATTAAACTGAAGTCTTAGAGACTTTTGTGCTGTTTTTAAGATCTAAGAGGTGAAAAACCCCCAAATAAACTAAAATCACTCTACAGGAACAATGGCTGTTCCTTGTTAGGAATATCAAGATCTATGTGCAACAATGTGACATTTACAGAGCAACTTCTACCTTCAGTTTCCTCTTTTTTTTTGTTTCCAAAATGCAGACAAGTCTTGTCCACCATGTTTTAATAACAAGACTTCTATTGATTTGCTGTCCAAGATATTGGAAAACAAAACACTTCTGGATTATGATGTACCTTTATAAATTCAGGAAAAAACTTGACAGATTTTGCAAGAAATAATAAAAGCTAAGTGGATGGCAGAATAAAAGTCACTTAAAGCCACACACCTCCCTCTACATTTTCTTTTCCTAAATAAAATGCCAGGTTTTCTATTACCTACTTTCTGAGGAGGAGTTTTTTGTTCTTAATTATTTTAAAAAACACCCCATATTTACAAACCTTTTGGAGATATGGCCACACAGACATAATTACAATTGAGAAACCTGTAACAAAGTAAAAAATGAAGTTATTTTATTTGCCATTTTTATCAGTAATTTTCTTTCCTGAAACAGTTATTACAAGTTCATTCTTCTGCCTCTAAAAGTATTAGAGTGTAAGCCTGTGCATTTCCTGCTTTTTTTAAGGAGTGCTAATTCCTCCTATCAGGAGGAACTATTCTCAGAAGATCATTTTATAGGTGCATACACACTAAACAAAAAACCTCCTATGTTGTCCTCCCAATGAAAAGGCAACAAAGTCTCCAAAGTAAAAAGAATTTCTTGATATACTGACATATCTGTATTTATTAGTCTAAGAGATTTTAATTCACAAAAAAAAAAAAAAGTTACTAGAAGTATCGTATCAACTTCAAGATAATTTCTAGGCCCACAGGTCAAAAATCAACAGCATTCTTGTTTCTGGGAGGAGTTATTTAGGAATAAAATTTCAATTTGTCCTGCAACGGAGATGAAAAATCCAGTAGGAAAAAACAAGTTTTGATACATGTTTTGAAATAGACAGCATACATTCCCATAAAGATCTTAGCTCTTAAGAACTCCATGTTATTTCTGTTTTCATTCCCTAGAAGTTTCATTCTGGATGATAAAAGTGCAGCCTTTGTTTTGTTCAGTTCTGAGCAATACCCTTACCTTGCCACTACCAAACTATGAGGGAGTCATAACCCACAGACTTATGTAATACATCACTTTGTAAAACCAGTTTTATTACTTATCTCATCAGATGTAACTTTCTGTTTGATTTGCTAAGATTCATACATTCTCTTCTGAAGAATCAAACAATGCACCTTTTTTGAGGTTAGAACAGTAGCATTAAAGAAGTTCCGTAGTTGGAATTTAGAAAGCCCTGTCATTTTCAAACCAAAGTATATTAATTAAACAAATAACATCAAATTCCAAACGTATTTACTCACCTACACTACTGAGAAACATTGTCAGGTACATGATCCAGATGGATCGCCACCTGCTCTTATAATGCTCCTGTGATTCCACAACATCCCTGGTTTTAAAACAAAAAGCAAGAGGGAGAAAGAAATCATTATCAGATCCTCTTCCAGTTGCTCCCACATGACACTGAAAACATTTTTCACCAACCTCTCAATACAGTTGTGTAACTTGTTAAGCAGGAGTGGATTTCTGCTCAGCTAAGACTACAAAGAATTTATTTTTCGTTGGAAAAATACTAAACTGACAAATCAAACAAAATAACAGAAATGCTATCACACACCAAATGTGCAACAGAGAGATCTTGATTGAGGGATGTCTCCAATTCTGCAAACTCTTTGTATAGACACTTTGGAGCATCACAGATCACATAAAAGCTTTAAAAAGCAGGTGTTAAACCATAAAACCCCAGACAATTCCTCACAGCTGTAACCTTAAAAGAACCACAAACTTGAACAACTCTTGACTAAAAGCTACAGATAGTCTGTTCTTGTGATGAGAAAATAACAACATAGAACGTAAAAGAAAAGTTGTGTGTAAAAGACACTGCTGTAGATAGCAAGGGCCGAAAAAAAATTAAAATAGAAGTTACAAACTAAGTTATAAAGCATCTCTATTCAGATGACATAGACTCAGGTTACAGATATATAGATGTCTAAACATAGTTTACAAACACTGTTTATACAAGTCGTACCTAGACTTAGGCATATCTGCGATTTTAAATTCAAGACACTTGTTTTGCTGTCAGAAGGGGGATAAACACCTCAAGCGACCAACAGCTGCCCACACATGAAGGCTGCTACTAAACACCCAGACTCCTGCCGCACATTAATCCTGTTCGGCGTTTTTTAGGAACTTCCCAAGAGAGTGCGTTTGCGTTTTCCTGCAGAGGGAAGCAGCCCCCGGCTCGCTCCCGCAGCCGGGCCCGGGACGGTCCGAGACACGGGCTCCGAGCTCCGGACCTCTGGGGACGGCGGCTCGGGCCGGACCCCCGGCCAGGCAGCGCCCCCCGGCTCGGGCTCCCCGTGAGGGGCGGGGAAGGACCCGGCACCCACGGGCGGCTCCTCGGCTCACCCGCGGCGGTGGCGCCGCACGTCCTGGCGTCGCCTCACAGCGGAACCAGCCCCTACCTGCTCTCCTCCTCCTCGTCCTCGCCCGCCGCGGCCCCTGCGGACCCCAGCAGGGGCTCCCGCCCTTCGGGACGCGCCTCCGGACCGCAGCCCCCGGCCGCCATGGCCCCGCAGCGCCGGGCC